>CM023453.1:188959941-189150837 GCA_013339765.2 Haemaphysalis longicornis
CCAGTTGGCTCCTTTTCTGGCTACTTTCGCCAATTTTTTGGCTTCTTTTTTCTTCGAGGATCTGGCAACCCTGTTCGCCTTAGTCGTGGGTACACTTGCTCGGAACAAAAAATACACGCCATAGCGTACGCCCCTCCCTGTTGATGTCTAATGATTATCGCTCCCAAAAAATGAAAGAAGTTTACACGTATAGCAACAATGATTGAGTAAAGACCGTTGCGGCGGCGAAGGCCGTTGGTGGGCTTCGCCGCCGCAAAGGCCGTTGGTGGGCTCGGTGGCTGTGCCACGACACGGACTAACCCATTTCTGTTAGTCATGCAGGATTTCGTTTGCGCAATCTCCTGCGTCCTGGTCCACGTTCTTCTGGGCCCAGTATCAGCCATCCACGTGAACTACCCTTTCCCGGCAAGCTTGACACCGTGGACGACCAGCGCCTCCTTCCAGCGTTGGCCACCGCAGTTTCTACGGCGCTGGAACCTGCAAACTGGGCGCTCGAAAGGGAAATCAAGGCCACACCGTCATCGACTTCATCAGGCGCACTGTGTATAAATCGTCCCCGCCAGCCCGGCGCGCTCTGTGGGCTCGGTGGCTGTGCCACGACACGGACTAACCCACTTCTGTTCGTCATGCAGGTCAGTAATCAGTATTGCCTTTTCGCTAAAAAATCAAGCAATCGTTGCCTTGTTCAGCTACCGAGCCCCCAGTGCTGTGTTTGTATCGTGTCTGATTGTATGAACACTGTTTTTTCTCTGCTGCTGATGTTATCCGGTGACATCGAAACTAACCCTGGACCCCCACCCTAGAAGATATTCTAAATGAACTTAAAAGCTTGTCTTCCGGTCAAGCCCAGCTTATTGGTGACATGCAGAGCCTAAAATGCCAGCTCTCTAACACCGATAAAGGTATTTTCGTATTAGGCAAAAGAATCGACAGCTTAGAATCACACTACCATCAGGTTCAAACACTACAAACGGAATTGGACACCATAACAACCATCACCTCCCAGACTGCTAGCCAGGTCTCGGTACTGGAGGCTCGGCTGGACGACGCGGGGAACCGTTCCCGACGGAACACTTGCTGTTTTACGGAATAGCGGACGACACACCATCCGAGACCTACGTACAGTCTGAGGAGCTAATCACTGCGTTCTGCAGGGACCACTTCAAAATATCTATTGAATTAAAGGAAATTGAGCGTGCCCACCGTGTTGGTCGCCACTCGCTAGACCGGTGTCGGCCCGTAATTGTAAAATTCACCTCTTTCAAAACCAAGGAAGCTGTCCTTGCTAATGGTCCTCAACTTAAAAATACCGATTTTAGCATTGGGGAAGATTTCTCGCCGCAAGTCCGGAACACACGGAAGCACCTTCTCGCCTTTGCTAAAGAAAAATCGGGTCCTTTCCTTCTACGGTACAAAACATTGTTTATGGGCTCTAAACGCTACGTTTTCGACGATACATCTGGAACTGTCGAAGAAGAATCGTAGCAACCCACTTCCTACCCCAGATCGTTAAATGGTTCCGTTCTTGGTCACAAAGTTAAGCTCTATTTTTCGGTTATATTCACTAATATTCGCAGCTTTCTTTCTAAACGCGACCACGTGTCGAACCTTGTATCTTCACCTGGTAGCACTTTCCTTATACTAAATGAAACGTGGTTGGCTGCTGACGTCACCGACGGCGAAGTCTGGCCGACTTGCCATCTTTAATCTCTTTTAGAAAGGATCGTCCCGGCACACGTGGTGGTGGCCTTCACATTGCTGTAAAAAATCAACTTTAATGCTCCGCTATCAACATAGCCTCTGACCTCAAAATCGTATGGTTGATCTGTCGCTCCGCACCACAGTCGGTGCTCTTAGGTGTTTGTTACAGGTCCCCTAAAAGTAGTGCAGATTTCTCTCGCGAACTTAACAGTATTTTAACCAAACTTTCGAACAAATACACAAATGCTCGCGTCCTTCTCTTTGGGGGCTTTAACTTTCCGAACATCGATTGGACGAACCTAACCTCGTCAGCACCCAACGTAAAAGAAGCTAACGAATTTCTTGACGTCTGCCTAAACTTTAATCTTACTCAGCTGACATCCCAACCTACACGAGTCACTTCCGATACCGCCAATATTCTTGACTTAATCTTAACAACGGATCCAGCCAGTCTGTCTGCTATAACATATCTAAATGAAATAAGTCATCACAAAGTCATTTACGCTAGTTTTGCCTTTGTTCCTGAAATACGCCAAGCTTGCAGTAAAACAATTCGACTATATGATAAGGGGAACTATGAGGCCATCATTCGTGAACTTGATGCCTTTCTTCCGTCGTTTCACGGTGGTTTTTGGGATGGATCTATTAACGAAAACTGGTTACTCTTCAAAAACAAACTGAACCGGCTAGCTGATCAATTCATCCCTAAGGTAACTTTCCGTCCCACCCGCCAAAAATCCTGGTTTACGAAGTCATTAAAAACACTTGAAAACAAGAAGAAACGCCTTTTTTCGTGCCGCGAAGACTAGAAACAGTGTTTGCGCATGGGAAAAGTACAACATTGCTGAAAAAGCGTAATTAAGAGAAGTGCGCAACGCCAAGTATCATTCTTTCACACTGAGCTACCTAAAATCCTCGCTGATTCTCCCAAACGTTTTTGGCAGATTTTAAACCCACATGACACCCTCCCTGTTATCCTTACTAATCAGTCTGGTCAAGAAGTAAGTAGTTTAGCAAGTGCCAATATGTTTAATGTAGGCTTTCATTCTGTCTTTACGAACGAACCTGACCCTACTGAAACTGAACTGTTCTCTGTTAGTCGGCCTGAAATGCCACCCATAAGCACCCAGCGCTTTCTAATTTAGTTGGCAACCAATACCATCCGGGCGCAGTGTATTTTCATCCAAGTTAGATGAACTAGGTTACGTGACCAGTTGAAGCAGACTGGTCACGTGATCACGTAGCAGACTGAGGGGAATCACGTAGCACAAATTAAAAATTGCTTCCTCGCTATAGTCAAGAGAAAGTCACGTGATTCACAAATTGGGTTAAAAGTCAAAGTGACGCCACTAGCACTTGTAAGGAATCAAATTAAAGGTCTCGATGAGGAAAATCACGTCGTACAAATTAAAAATTGCTTCCTGGTTATAATCATGAGATAGTCACGTGAGTAATAAATTACGTTAAAAGTCAATGTGATGCCACTAGGGCTTGTGTGGTATGAAATTAAAGGTCTCGATGAGAGGAATGACGTGGGACAAATTAAAAATCGCTTCCTCGTTAGTCATGAGAGTCACGTGATTCACAAATTTGGTTAAAAGTCAATGTGAAGCCACTAGGGCTTGTAAAGTATCAGATTAAAGGGCTCGATGAGGGGAATCACGTAGCACAAATTAAAAATTGCTTCCCCGTTATAGTCATGAGAGTCGCGTGATTCAGAAAATGAGTTAAAAGTCAATGTGACGCCACTAGGGCTTGTGAGGTACCAAAATAAAGGTCTCGATGAGGGGAATCAGGTGGGTCAATTTATAAATTGCTTCCTGGTTATAGTCATGATTACAGTCCCGTGATTCACAAAATATATTAAAAGTCAGACTGATGCCACTAGCGCTTGTTAGGAATCAAATTAAAGGTCTCGATTAGGGGAATCACGTAATACAAATTAAAAATTGCTTCCTGGTTATAGTCATGAGATAGTCACGTGAGTAATAGATTATGTAAAAGTCAATGTGATGCAACTAGGGCTTGTGAGGTTTCAAAATAAAGGTCTCGATGAGGGGAGTCACGTGGGACAAATTAAATATTGCTTCCGGGTTGTAGTCATGAGAAAGTCACGTGAGTCATAGATTGGGTTAAATGTCAACCTGATGCCGCTAGGGTTTGTGAGGTATCAAATAAAAGCTCACGGTGAGGGAAATCACGTGGGACAATTGAAAAATTGCTGAAGTAACACCGAAAGTTGGGCGAGTGGGTAAATCATCTTGAAAGAAACACACACAGCGCGCAAAACAACAGACGAAAGACGGAGGGACAACGAGAGGTAATGAAGTGCGTAGAAGAATGTATAAGAGACAGCAACGATGAGTTAAAGTTCCAAAATGACTGTGGTCTGACCGTAGAAGGATTTTTGGAGCTGTTGTTGTTTTATTTGCAATCGACGTTTATCAAATGGGAGCAAAAGGTGCTCCTTCAAGATGCAGGCGTCTGTATTGGTTCGAGGGTCGCACCAGTTCTTAGCAACATTTTTCTAGGGAAAGTTGATGTTACCTGGAAAGGATGCTTGGAGGCAAGGTGGTCTATGTCGCAAGATACGTAGACGATTATTTGGTTTTTGTGCACCGCAATGAAGCATCAATGAAATGTGAAGGTATCGTAAAGGCGTTTGAAAACCACGTTATGGGACTGAAGTTCACCAAAGAGCTTTCCGCAGAAGGTAGCTTACAGTTTCTAGAACTAGCCATAAATTTTGCAGAAAACCACACATGCTGGAAGTACAATCCTAGGTCGGCTAAACCGCTTCTTAATTATGCGTCTGGGCATTCGAAAATAGTAAAAAGAGGCATCGCGATGTCTACCCTCGGATCAGCATTAAAAAGTCATGCCGCCATACTGCGGAAAAGAGCTTTGGTGATCAGGTAAGCCGCCTTCAGGCAGCAGAATTTCCAAACCCTGTTATAATTTTAGTGTGTCAGACCTTAGTCCGAGAGATTAAGCACGGAAGAAACGAGGTACAGAAGGAAAAAGAACGGGGGAAAAACGAGCCGTCATGCCTTACATGCACAAGTTGGCACACGGGCTGAAAAATGTCGGGTCAAGATATGGTGTAGAGGTTATCTTCTCGGCAAAGAACAAAATAGGCAGGCTTTGTTCCATGGTGAACAAGAGTCATCCACTTGGTATCAGCCAGAACACGTGCGGTGTCAATCACAAGCGAGCCATTGTGCCTTGCAAATTAGGTGTTGTGTACCGCATTCCGCTGTCCGGCAAAAGAGTGTATGTGGGGCAGACGGGGCGGTGCCTGAATATCAGACTAGGAGAGCACGCAGGGACAATGAAAAACTGCAAGTATGCAAATCTGCCCACACATTGAAAAAAGTGTGAAACGCGTGGATGTGAACCACTTTTCGCTGATACCGAAGTGCTCATCGAGCACAGAAATCAGAAGGTTCGGGAAATAGTAGAGGCCTTCTACATTAACCTCTATCAAGATGACTGCGTCAGCCAGACTTCCATCAAGCTCCACGAAAAGGAATCAAAGATAGTTGGGCATATGCTTGCGTGAAATGTCAATTACCGCCACGTGCGTCTTTTAAGTTGGAATGTGTGCTTGTTATTTAATCTTTTAGCGTATTACGGTGTGATGTGTCGCTTTAATCGTATGTTGTTCCTCTGCGCATGTGCACACTTGCGTGTATATATTCTTTGGGTTTCTAATAAAAACTAGTTGAGAGTCAGCGCTTGTGTTGTACATCCCTTCATCTTTCGTCCTGTTGTTTTGCGCGCTGTGTGATTATTGATTGATTGTAGGGTTTAACGCGCCGACGCAACGCAGGCGATGAGGCGCGCCGTAAGGGAGGGCTCCGGATTAATTTGCCACCGAGGATCTTTAACGTGTGCTGTTATAATCTCGTACACACGGGCCTTTTTGCTTTTCGCCTCATCAGAAAAGCGGCCGCCGCGGCCGGGAATCGAACCCGCGATCTATAACTCAGCAGCGCAACGCCTTAGCCACTGAGCCACCGCGGCGGGTTTGCGCGCTGTGTGTGTTTCTTTCAAGATGAAAAATTGCTTCCTGGTTATAGTCATGAGTCACGTGATTCTCAAAATGGGTAAATGCCAAAGTGATGCCACTAGGGCTTGGGAGGTATGAAATTAATGGTCTCGATGATGGGAATACCGTGGGAACAAATTAAAAATTGCTTCCTGGTTATAGCCTTGACATAGTCACGTGTGTCATAGATTCGGTTAAACTTAAAGTGATGCCGATAGGCCTTGTGAGGTATAAAATTAAGGTATCCATAAAGGGAAACCCCATGGGAAAAAATTACAAATTGCTTGCTGGGTATAGTCATGAGATAGTCTCGCGAGTGATAGATTGGGTTAAATGTCAAACTGATGCCCTAGAGCTTGTTATTGCCCGCCCGATTGTAAAAAGAAAGTTAATCATCCGAGAAAGAGGCTGATGGGGTGTTGAAAAATTGTTAATTGGATTTCTTATGATGTCGCGTGACTCCTACGAAGGGTTATTCAGTCACGTGACTTACCATGACGTTTATTTGTTCCCGAGTAATAGCATCATTGGTATCAAATGATCGCCATTTATTTGCTTGCTTGCATATGTGGAAAAGAATTTGTTGTTGGTAACATTATTTCCAAAGATGTCGCATGATTTCCATGCATCATAATTTAGTCATGTGACTTATCATGTGGTTAATTACATCACGACTATCGGCACCATGGGTATGAAAGCAACACTGTTGAATTGCTTGTTTACGTGATGCGCAAAAACATCTTGTCATAGTCAACCTGTTTCCTTTTGATGTCTCATGACTCCTATGGATCATGAATTATTCACGTGACCTACTCTGAGGTTTATTACGCGACGAGTATTGACATCATGGATGTCAAATAAACGCTGTTGAATTCCTTTTAGTCGAGATGTGTACGAGAATCTTGTCATGGTGAATATGATTCCTTATGATGACGCATGACTGCAATGATGCATGAATTAGCCATGTGACTTACTATGAGGTGTATTACGTCACGAGTATTGGCATCATGAGTGTCAAATAAACGCTGTGGAATTGCTTGCTTTCGTTTCGTACGGAAAACCTGTTATTCTGAACATGTTACTTAGAAACGCATCACAGTATTGATCATGAATTATTTACGCGAGTTTAAGGTTTATTATACCACGAGTAATCATATCACAGGTAAAATAAATGCTGTTGAATTCCTGCTTACGGGCAAAATTTTTTTCTTGTTGTGCACACGATTACGTATGATAGGGCATAACTCCTAATTGTCATAAATATGTAATGTGGCTTACAATGAGGCTTACGACGTCACGCTTAATGTCACCGTATATATATATATATTATATATATATATATATATATATATATATATAATATTGATATTGAATCGTTTCTTCACGCGTGACGTCGTAAGCCTCATGGTATGTCACATTACCCCTTTAAATGATAATTAGGAGTCATGCCATATTCGGAATCATATGCAGAACAAAAAAAAAATTGTCATCACGT
The DNA here is from genome assembly GCA_013339765.2 of Haemaphysalis longicornis. Classification (NCBI taxonomy): domain Eukaryota; kingdom Metazoa; phylum Arthropoda; class Arachnida; order Ixodida; family Ixodidae; genus Haemaphysalis; species Haemaphysalis longicornis. The sequence continues at coordinate 188,967,189 of CM023453.1, forward strand.
AAACAGCAATTCAACAGCATTTTTTTCATACGCATGATGTGATAACTCGTGGTATATTAAACGCTTATAACTCGCATAAATAATTCATAATAATAGGTGTGATGCGAGTTCTATGGTAACATGTTCACAATAACGGGCTTTTTTCGCACTTCACGAAAGCAAGCAATTCAACAGCGTTTATTTGACACCCATGATGCCAATACTCGTGATGTACCGTACTATCCGATTCTCGCAGCATCCTTGATAATTCATGACTCATAGGATTAGCGCGCGAATAAAGGTCAATACGCGATTCTGTAATCGGATACGAGAACCGTTTATATGACCATGATGCCAATACTCAGTCTGAATTACTCATGTATCACGTGACCAATCATCGATCCATAGGATCGGCGCTCAAATAATGTTAGCAATGCAATTCTTTTGATCTACGCGAACCTGATGGCTGACATTCTACCTTGAGCATTCACAGTGAATGATCATAATTATTTCAGTTGCTGGTTAATACCACGAGTGACACTCACAGGTCAATAACATGTGTCGCACATTCGCTTCTTGCGCATGTGTTCTTTCTTTTTCACGCGTTCACAACGAGCTTGGCATGACTATTGCCTCTATAGAAGTGCTACCAGGAGGCATTACGACGTGCCACGCTCATGAACTTATTTGATAGTTTTCAAAGTAGTGCATCGCATATGACTTTATTCATACTCATGACAATGATTCATAACATGAAGATGTTTCGTACTACGCGAGCCTCATCGAGAGCGACTCACAAGTAGATTGAGTCAGATTACTTCGAATATATGCCACGTTTCATCTCAGCATTCAAAGCATTTTTTTCTCCAATGTTCTGGGTTTAAAACCAAATCGAGATTAATTATATGTTCGGTTTAGTGACATGTTGACATAATCGGGTTGCACGTTAGAATCAGCAAGAACAAGGCAGCGTTTAATTTGCCCCGTGATCCCCTATCGAGTATATACACCTCGCAGCTAAGTCACATGAGTAATTCATGATCATAGGAGTCATGCGTCATCATAAGGAATCATATTTACCATGACAGGATTCTCGTACACATCTCGAATACAAGAAATTCAACAGCGTTTTTTTCACAGCCATGATGCCAACACTCATCGTGTAATAAACCTCATAGTAAGTCACGTGACCAATTCATGATCCATAGGAGTCGTGCGACATCTTTGGGAATAATGTTAGCAATGACAAATTCTTTTGCACATACCGCGAAGAAGCAAATGAATTGGCGATCATTCGATATTTATAATGCTATTACAAGTGAAAAAAATAAACCTAATGGTAAGTCACGTTGACTGGTTAATCATTCATACGAGTGACGCGACGTGAAAAGGAATTCAATTAACAATATTTCAACACACCATCAGCCTCTTTCTCGCATGTGTATCTTTCTTTTTACATTCGGGGGGCGATAACAAGCTCTAGGGCATCACTGTGACATTTAACCCAATCTATAACTTACGTGCCCATAACCAGGAAGCAATTTTTAATTTGTCCCACGTGACTCCCCTCATGGAGACCTTTAATTTGATAGCTCACAAGCCCTAGTGGCATCGCATTGACTTTTATTCTATCACTCACGTGACTACTGATTACTATAACTATGAAGCATTTTCTAATTTGTACTACGTGATTCCCCTCATCGAGACCTTTAATTTGATTCCTCACAAGCCCTAGTGGCATCAATTTTGACTTTTAACCCAATTTGTGACTCACGTGTTCATCTCATGACTATACCCAGGAAGCAATTTTTAATTTGTCCCATGTGGTTCCCACAATCGAGACCTTTAATTATATGTCTCACGGGATCTAGTGGCATCATGTTGACTTTTAACCATATCTATGAATCACGTAACTATCTCATGACAAGAACAAGGAAGCAATTTTTAATTTGCCCACGTGACTCCCCTCATCGAGGCCTTTAATTTGATACCTCACAAGGCCTAGTGGCGGCACTTTGACTTTTAACCCAATTTGAGAATCACGTGACTGTCTCATGACTCTAACCAGAAGCAAGTTTTAATTGTCCCACGTGATTCCCCTCATCGAGACCTTTAATTAGATACCTCACAAGCCCTAGTGGCATCACATTGACTTTTAACGTAATGTATGACTCACGTGACCCATGACTAATAGGAAGCAATTTTTATTTTTTTCACTACACGATTCCCCACATCGAGACATTTAATTTGATGCCTGACAAGCTCTAGCGGCATCAGGATTACTTTTAACTCAATCTGACTCACGGGACTCTCTCATGGCTATAACCAGCAAGCAATTTTTCATTCGTCCCACGTGACTCCCCTCATTGAGACCTTTAATTTGATAGCTCACAAGCCCTAGTGGCATCGCATTGACTTGTAATGTAATCTATTACTCACATGACTATCTCATGACTATAACCAGGAAGCAATTTTTAATTTGTACTACGTGATTCCCCTCATCGAGACCTTTAATTTGATACCTCTCAAGCCAAAGCGGCATCATGTTGACGTTTAACCCATTCTATGACTGACGTGACTATCTAATGACTATAACCCTGAAGCAATTTTTAATTTGTACTACGGATTCCCCTCATCGAGGCCTTTAATTTGATTACTGACAAGCGCTAGTGGCATCATTTTGACTTTTAACCCATTTTGTGAATCACGTGACTATTATCATGACAATAACCAGAAAGCAATTTTTAAATTGTCCCACGTGATTCCCCTCATCGAGATCTTTAATTTGGTACCTCAAAAGCCCTAGTGGCGTCACATTGACTTTACCCAATTTGTGAATCACGTGACTATCTCATGACTATATCGAGGAAGCAATTTTTAGTTTGTGCTAGGTGATTCGCCTCATCGAGCCCCTTAATTTGATACCTCACAAGCCCTATGGCGTCACATTGATGTTTAACCCAATTTGTGATTCACGTGACTATCTCATGACTCTAACAAGTAAGCAATTTTTAACTTGTCCAACGTGATTCCGCTCATCTAGACCTTTAATTTGATACCTTACAAGCCCAAGTGCCATCATTTTGACTTTTAACCCTATCTAGGGCTCACGTGACCATCTCACGACTTCAACCGGGAAGCTATTTTTTATTTGTCCCACGTGATCCCACTTATCGAGACCTTTAATTTGATACTTCACAAGGCCTAGTGGCATTACTTTGACATTTAACCCAATCTCATGACTCACGTGACTATCGCATGACTATAAGCAGGAGGCAATGTTTGATTTCTCCCGCGTGATTCTCCTTATGGATACCTTTAATTTGGTACCTCACAAGCCCTGGTTACGTCAATTTGACTTTTAACCAAATCAATGACTAACGAATAATGAATTAAGTATCTATATTAGTTAATTAATTAAACCCAACTCGTGCCGCCCGGACCTAATTTCTGACAAAAAATGTGAGTTTCGTATGACTAACATCATCACGGTAACGAGCGGTTGCCCCTTTAAACAACATGGAAACACGCGTTCTCCACACCTACACGCCAGGGCATGTCCCGACAATATTTGCGATTTTCTTCCGCGGTTGGTGCTGTTGAACGGCGCCAGCAGCGCCACGTCTCTGTCTATTGTTCGGGCCCGTATCGAGTTTGGAGAGTTTGGCATTCTGGTAGTTTCCCCTAAAATTTCGAGTAAATGAGCAATTTAAATGGATAATTCATACCCATGACACCATCCTCGGTTTCAGTATAGTCTTAAGGCGAGAGTTCCGAATAGTCACGTGACTGTTTTATCGCGCAGTTTCAACTGCTCGATAAAAGCAGCAGGTCGTCTGCTTCAACTGGTCACGTAACCTAGTTCATCCAACTTGGATGAAAATACACTGCGCCCGGATGGTATTGGTTGCCAACTAAATTACAAAGCGTTGGCATGTGTTCTGCACCGCGTGGGTCCTGGATTATATTTGTTGGCGCCTGGATTATATTGGTTGGCACCTGGATTATATTCACTGGCGCTGGGATTATATTCACTGGCGTTTGGAATATATTGAGCGGGAAATCCTGTAGTCATTTCACGCCCCCACAAGACGTTTACCGTTCGCATCAACGCCACCGGTATTTGGTTCCCATCTACCGCCTAAAATCCTCCTTCAGTGAAGACGACTTGCCCATCTCACGAGCCTTTCTCCATTTGTCCACCAACAACACCTTCATGAACACCACCATTTGTGGTCCTCGTAGTCCCAAGACCGTTCGTAAGCCTTGTTATTTACTGCACTGATTTGGTATAGAATCTACATGTAAGAGGGAGAGAGGGCTATGGGGAGGTGGCCGAGTACCTTACGGCGTCTACTTCAAACGGGCATGCCACAAGAACGATATCACTGCGGCTGAGCCGCTCTCGTTCGAGCTGGCCACGCCCTACCCACCACGAGCACAGAAGAAATTCAGGGAAGTTTGCACTAACACGCAACATTTTAATGGCGAAGCTGTTGGAGGTGAGCATTGCCGTTCCATAGTTAAGTTTCAGTATTATTGTTAATTTGTATAGTTGCCGTGCTAGTAATCGTAATCATATGCATCCAAGAGGTCGTCGTCCTCTTCGCCGCGACTGGTAGAAGCAAAATCATCCTCAGCATTGTAGACTTCCACCATCTCAACTGGCGAAGCTTACGCTAAGTCGCGCCGGGCTTGAACAGCGAAGCTGTAGGATCTCCTGATACGAGAGCAATGAAGAGCACATCACCAGGCATTTGCACAAGTTTGAAATTGTTTGTATACATGTTCCGTGAACGCTTTGCACTGAGATAGTACTAGTTATCGTCATATGCATCAATGTCCCCGTGTTCCTCATATCAGGCATTACATGCACGGTACCACTTGGAGACAGCGCTGGAGTTTTTCTTTTTTGTTTTGCTAAAGCCACCGCGCGACACTGGGACTCAGCGCTCCCCGAGAGGCACGCGCTTACGAGCTCTCCGCGTTTCCTTAGTTGTTTTTCACTGCAACACTCAACTTAGGTGTTGTACAACAGCTACGCTGTTAATGAAAGGGGATCCCATGGCGTCTCTTATTAGTCTCTCCAGAGCAGCTTTGTGGATTTCCTGGGTGCCCTAAAGCCTCCGCCCGCCATTGAACTTTTATGAAAAAATTCCAACACGGAGCTGCTTGGAGCTGCTCAAAACCGATTTGGGAAGGCAAATACAACAGACCACCAGTTCGCTTCCGTGGCGCAAAGTATGCACGCGCGTTGCGTCTCATCTGTTAATGGTAGTCACGAAAACTAATCCTCACCTGTAAGAATTGGGGGCGTGCTCGCTGTTATTCAATTCATATGCAAGTTGTATGTCATTTATTAAACGACAATATATCTGTAATTGGAGATGGATAGAGTTGTTAGGATTTGTATGAATTATAAATTTTGTCATCTTTTAGATTACTGCCAACGGATCGAGAATTTCTTGTAAAATCCTCTTACCATTGCACTAGAGAGGAAAAATAGCTTTACTCCAGGAAATTCCTCTAGGCCTTCTAACCGGGTGTCTCGGTCATTGCAGTCTTCGGCCAGCATTTTTACGTACGCCTGAAAGGGAGAGCAACTGTTAACCTCCTGTTGTTTAATATGATTTCTAGAATGCAGATTTCTAAGTGAAGAAAAAAAGTATGTGTGGCAGCGTCAAAGTATTTCCGTATACAAAGCTATGAAATTGAATGTTCGAGAACTCCTCAGTCACATGGTAAGCCATGTCCCTAAGCTGCTTGTCTGGCCCGGATCACCAGGCCACGCTGGTCATCCAGGACCTCGCTGGAGAGCTGGTACTCCCACCGCTCCGTCAATGGCACCAGGACCTCTAGGTGCTCTCACACCCTTTCACTCCCACACCATGTGGTAGAGAGTGTTAGGGGTGCCGCGGAATTTCCAGTCGTAACTGTACACACAAGGATGAATCATGTGCAACTGTGAGGCATGCGGGAAAGAGTTAGTCTGGAGTCTTCCTAGCTGCGTTGCTTCTTCTTTGGTGAGTTGTGGATGAGGAGGTGTGTACCTGCATCTGCCCAATCTGTACTGTTCTAATATGTCCATGGTGCGTCATGGGATACGGGGAAACATCAACGGGGGATCCGCTTGACCTTCTGTGACGGTGGTGAGGGTAGCGGTGGTTGCCCGGTGGTAATGATCTCGGGCAGCGGCATCAGCCGCCCTATTACCCACCAGAAACTCGTGCCCTGGTGTCCACACGATGTATATGTCCGGTAAATCATCTTATTTTTATCCTTTACCTTCAGGAGCCTATTAAAGGGACACTGAAGTGACATGTAAACATTGCTTGGATTACTAGCGCAAAAAGTAGTCCGGAGTCCATAGGCCAGTTTTGACCACTCTGAGTGCGTTTACGCAAAATTGTTTAGTAGAAAAATCAATTCAAAAATTCTGTTCTCCTGTCTTCCTCCTCGCCAATTTTTTGTGGAGTTTTCGTGGTACGTTAGGAGGAGATGACTTGGCTTGACTGCGCTACTGCACGGGTCGCCGACCTTCCGGTAGAGTCAGTCGGTCCAGCGTTTAGTCCACCGGCCGCCGACGGGTCATCGCAATTCGTTCGCTCAGTTGATACGAAGTCACGACACGTTTGTGAATGGAAGAATGTGCCTTTCTTTATTTTTTAGTTTATACACTGTATCGAGCTCCAAGTCCAGGTCGTTCCACCCAAGCGCTGCACAAGCGCACATGCGACGCTTCGCTGACTGGTACGCTAGCACGAAAATCTAAGGCCACTTCAAGGCGGGAGAAGAGTCAACAAAGTCAATATAGGAACTAAGGAAATAAAATCAACTGAAGCTTTTATCGTAAAGCGTAAAACTAGGGAGCAGGAAGCACTTCGTTGCGCTGGGTTAACAAGCACAGCGGTCAGCAGCACGCTTTCCCGCCTTAGAAATGCAATTGCTAGCCGTCAGATATTGTGGAATTTTGGGGGACGCTTACTGCACGAGCGCTGCACAACAAATAGTCACTTATACTTCTTGAAATGCTAAAAATAAATAAAAGTGTAAACTGGTTATATATTGTATACCTTGTATTTTTACAGGAGGCGGCGCTGGCTTGGGCCGAGTGGTCTGGGGCGCTAGGTATGGTATTCTGAAAGTCACAAGTCAGAATCCCCGGCAGTATATTCTTTTTTATGTAAGCTAATTTTTTTAGTTTTCGGCCGATGTTTTCAATACTGGAGCCATCATTTTTGCGTCATAACATTCACTGCTCCATAAGCGAGTTCGCAGAGCGCGTGCAGACTGACACTCACGTGCGCTAGCGAGTTCTCGTTGGCCTGCTGTTGCCATAAGCACCGACTGCTTGCGGGAAGTGGGCACCAGCCAGAATCAGCAGACCCTTGGCCTGATGCGAACACGCTGTTTACGATGCAGGCATGAGTCAGGCAAGCTCCAAATATGGGGTAAAAGCGCATGGCATTTGAGCGTCTGCGATGACGCGGAGGGCGTTCATCCACTGCGTAGGCCTCGGCTAATGATTGCTACTATTCCAAGCCGCCCAGGGAGGCTTATCTGAGGAATTTTACAGCCGATAACAAGGCAGAAGTGCGGTACGACGATTACTGAGATATCGAGAGTGCCCGTCCAACGATAACGTCGGATGTCAAGCATGTTGTTTTACAGAACCGAAACCGAAAATTGTTTGAGTGGTAAACCTGGACATCTTCTAATCACGATGCACCTGATAGGACGTTACACACGATTCGCATGCGACTCATCGTTACGACTGTTGCCACGAGTAGTCGTACGCGTGAATTCGGACACGTGGCCCGATGCACGCATGCGATGCGTCGTCGGTGTCGCTCCGCCCACTGTTTTTGCTCCATGGTCAACTACGACGATCGCTGAGCTGAATTTGTAGATTCCGCGCGTTTGTTCGCAAGAAATAGATAAAGCGGGCAATCGTGAAGCGTTTCCTGCCTTCGGAAACAGTCCGCGCACACGCCGGGCGCGCCTGCAGCTCGGCACACTCAGCGACTCGAACCGGCGCTGACATGCATGGGCGCAGACCACATTAGTAGCTGCTTGTCGCTGCTTTTCTGAATCAATCTGATCAGTAAAAAGAAGTTCTACATGCGAGAAAGTAGGTGTTAGTTTGGTAAAAAATTGTTCTAGGGATTGTTGTCAGGGCTTATTTTAAAAGCGGCGATCAGATATCTGCCGCGATGCAATCCTACGCTGACCGGTCGCCGCGGCGCGCGGTGCGCGGAACGGCCGAGAGATGGCCACACCTGCGCGGAAGCATCGAAACAGGCTACGCAGATGTTTGGTCACCGATAGCTCAAAGGGCAGTTATAGTTTAAATAAAGTCCCACATGCGAGAAAGGGGATGATTGTGTGGTGAAAATTTTTACGGATTGTCATTCGCAGTTACACAGATAGCAGCGATCAAATATCCGCCAGGATGCTAAGCCTAAAGTTCCCAACACCCGATCCAACCCTAGCAACGCAAGCCGGTTGCGGGCGGCGCGGGCTCAGCGGGCTCTCATTGGCTGTGGCCTCAGACGATCGCAACGATGGCACTACTGCATCTGGCTTGCCAGTCGCACGTTGTGAGCCTCCTCCGACCAGCGAACGACGCCAAAACAGGTCCTAACGATCAATCGTAACGATCAGTCGCATGCGAATCGCGTACACCAGTCGTACATGTGTCCAGCGCTTTAGTTGGTGCGGCCGCCGTAGACCGCACATGGTAGTTTTTCTTCTTTCGGGCTTTATAAAATAATTACCGCCTTATAGGCCGTATAAACGATGAAAATTGTGTTAATTTGAGCCAGTCTACTCAGTGCAAGCAAAAAAGGGACTTTGAAAAATTCACTTCAGTGTCCCTTTAAGCGCCACTCTGGAGATAAGACACCCCTGAAAATTTCTACAGGCTGTTTGGGGGGTCCGTGATTATAATCATGCGAGCTTGACTTTATGTGATCGTTGTAGTAGCGAGAGCAATCGCTGCCCCTTCTGCGGGGTCAATCTTTTCAGTGGCGATAGTTGCCGAGCTTAGATTCATTCCTTTGCTGTTAGTCATGGTTATCGCGCGTGCTTTAGCGTTTTCGCTTGAATATTTTGCGGCGTCGACGTACTCCGCTCTCCTATCATTTCCATAGGCTTTATTCAATTCCTTTACCCTGACATTTCCCCTTTCTTTGTGATAAAAATGGTGCATTTTGCGTGGGATATTGTATGTACTACCTCGGCAATGTGGGATCAGCCTTTTTTGGGTTTGGAATGCCGGGTTCGCCTAATACTCGAGACGGCGTGAGGCGGCGCAACCTGTTTCTGTGAGTTTCAGCCGTTCAATTTCGCTAACCTTCTGTGCCACTGCAAGTTCCTACCATATTTATCCCTAGTTGCAGTAGCTCCTCCGTCGAAGTCTTCACCGGTAGACCCACGTGTTGTGTATGTATGCATGCCTGATTTATATGTTTGTATGTTTGCCTGATAAGGATGTTGAGTTTCTCTGTGTCGGTATTTTTTAGCTCTAAATACTGGGTTGCATAGATAAATCTGCAGATAATATTGCTTCTATTAATCGAATTGTATCTTCTTCCTCGGGTCCGTGCTTTTTGCGCGGAACCCTCTTGACCAGATGGGTTACCTGGGTGATGGGGCTTTGAAATTTGTGGATTGTAGCTAGCAGCTCCAGTTCCGTCCTTTTGGAGAGTGAACCCTAATACTCGCAGTGAATCTACCCTTGGGATAGGGATACCATGAAGCTTTGATTCCGGGTCGGGTGCTTCCGTAGGGGGTCTGTCTCTCGTCCTCTTTATGGGTACCAGAAGTTCCGACTTTTCCGAGGCGACGGAAAGTCCACACTGCTTGAGGTATGCCTCGGTGCGATCTACGGCTTCCTGCAGGGAATCCTGTTGGTTTCCCGTTGACCCTCTGTTGCTCAGAACGTGAGGTCATCTGCGTATATCGCATGTCTAAGGCCAGGGATTACATTTAGCTTGTCGGGTAGTTTTATCATCGCGATACTGAAAAGTAACTGTGAGATCACTGAGCTTTGTGGAGTGCCTATTGCTGGGCCTTATAATTTGTCACTCCTAAGCTCTCCGAGGCCCACTGTAGCCGTCCGAGGAGAAAGGAAGTCCCGAACGCTGTTATGGCCTTCACCCCACATAGAGAGTCTTGTAAATTCTTCAGTACAGCCCAAGGAGGTTGCATAAACTTCTGGAGTGGAGGCCGCCCATAGCGGGCAACGCGGGGAGATGAAGCCGGGCGAACCGGTCGGCGGCCATATTGCCGTGGGCAAAAAAGGGCGCTGAGCCGAGGGACGCTGAAGTGCGGTCGTGTTTTTTTTTTTGGCTTTACAAGGCAGAAAAAGGGTAAGCTAGTTTATCGACTTACTATATTTGAGGGCAGCCTGAATTTTGCCTTACGCCAAAGGTATTGACGTAAGATATGGTTAAGCAGCGAGTTCGCGTGTGTATATCTGTCACAAACTCCTCCCCCGAGTAATTGCGTCCGCTTGCAAATACCAAAGGAGGGGCGCGAGACAACAGTTATTTATATTTTAGCAGGGTGGTCGGCCCGTGAGTTTTCACGTGTGCCGAGATTGCTGGGGTGAAGGAAATCACAACGGAGATGCTCGGCTACGTTTTGGACTATATAGGTTTACTGTACAAACAAAAGACTACAGGGCAACGCCCGACACAAGAAGAGAAAAAAAACCTCACAATGCCATCGGCCTGTGCGCGCAGGCACTAATCCGCCGTGGCCTACGACTTAACCTTCTACCCCCTCGAAAACATACTCAGACAGCCGTACGCGACACACTCTAGAGGCAAACACTTGTTTTTAAACCCCGACAACGCAACTACAAAAAAGTACTAACAAGTACGCAACACGCAAAACACTCTAGAGGCAAACACTTGTTTAAACCTCAACAACGCAACTAAAACCCAAAAAAAAACTAACAATTTCACAACACGCAAAAACCCCCGGGGACAAAAATTGTTAGTTACGAGTGACGCTAGAAAAAAAACTGAAGGCGGATACCTTAACCCGATACGACAAACAATTCCGAAGGAGGGGGCGCGGGAAGAGGAAGTCTCTACGAGACAAGTAGAACCCGCCGGTTGAAGCGAAAGTCACGACGAGGTGGAGACGGCCTCGCCGGGCAGCAGCTCACGTGTTTCGGGGCTCCGGGGTGCAGAAGCTGGTCGGCCATGGGACTCGCGGCGACGGGCGAACTCGAGCGCTGAGCCGAGGCGTGGACCCGGGCCGTCGCGAGCCTACCGATGTGCTTCTGCTAAAGCGCGTCACCCCCGGGCCTTTCCCCGCGTAGCACGTTCTGAAAACTTCGCCGACTGCCCCAAGCAATCGCTTGCGTCCGCTTAAATAACCTCCGCCGGCCGTCCCGTAGCCCCACTTCGAAGTATTCCCATTGTTCCTCTTTTCCTTCCCCCTGGGGCCCTTGCTTCCTTCGCTACGATCGCAAGCGCGCGTCCACGCCAGCGACCGTGACGTCACCCTCGGACAACAGCGCTGGAATGCGGCAGCTCGCATTGCCCTTTGGTAGCAGGCAGGACGAAACAAAGGAGGTGCGCACAAAGCCAAAAGGGGGACCCCGAATTCCCCCGCGCGGCGAAAAAATGGCCGACTCCGTCCGGGAGGCCGTCCGAAAATAAAAAAATGGAGGGTCTGGCCTGCAGTTTGTGACACTTGCCCCCTCCTAAAGAATATTATCCCAGAATATTCAAACACACACAAACAACAGGCCACCACACATGCACACTGCTCTATACAGGCAATGAGAAAAAGCAAGAAAAAAGTTCGTGGCGAGTCAGTGTCCCTTTTGGTCGCACAGCTCCGAGGAATCGTGGAAACGCGCACTCACGAATCTGAGCCCGCGCTCACCTGCAGAGCACTTTTGGGCGACTGCACTGCGCAAGTTCACACGCCACCACATCGCGCACACAACTGTTCAAGTCTCTCTCTTGCACTCCCACACTAGTCTTAAACAGGGAGAACTCAACGCACAAATCTCATAAGGTGAATGAAAATAAAACTCTTCAATCCTACACCAACACTCTATCCACGTGCGGAGAAGATGCACGCCGCACGGCACACTCAACAAAGAGACTGTACAAAATGAACACATATGAAAAAAAAATGTATCCCCGAAGCAATGCAACCGCAATGTGTTTTCTTTTTTCTTTTTTTTTTTTTTACTCGCTTCGGCAGGTTACTCCCTCATACCATACGGCTCAGGTAGTCAGCCCCCACGTTCTCACTTCCCTTGATGTACTCTACCCTGAAGCTGTACTGTTGGAGTTTAATACTCCAGGGAAGGGCCCGGCTGTGGGCGGACCTGGCCTCCTGGATAAACCTCAGGGTTGATGATCGGTTTGAACGAGGAATCTCGGGCCATACAGGAACGATTGGAATTTTTCTATTCCCAAACCAGAGCCAACGCCTCCTTTTCGATAGTGGAATAGGCTGTCTCCCGGGGGAGCAACCTCCGACTGGCGTAGGCTACGGGATGCAGCTTTCCGTCGTGCTCCTGCAAAACCACGGCCCCCAATGTCGATGGCCACCCTCTGAAAAGGGGTGCCGATTATGGGCACCCGCACCATCGGCGCCCTCCGGGTGTGCCCCGTTGAGTCGTACGCTGACACACGTCGCACGAGGCCACGTATCGTCTTACATCTGCTTGCATCGCCGGCCAAAAGAACCCCCGCCCGCATCTTCAGTAGCGTCCTCTTTGTTCCCTGGTGTCCTCCCATCACCCCATCATGGGCGAGCTCCAAGACCGCAGTCCGGTATTTCCTCGGAACAACTACCTGCGTAACTTCGCCGCCAAACCTGGTGGTGTACTTCCCCTTCAGAACTTCGTCACTGATAAAAAGTGTTGGCCTTCCCCTTTCTTGTTGTTGAAATTTTTCCGACCCGCTCGTAACATCCCTTCAGGGTGGGGTCACCCCTTTGTTCCCGGACGAGCTCACCGCGTGTAACTTCCGAAAGTCTTCCGCCACCTTAAGCTTGCGGAACGGCGCCGCGTCGCGACTCTGGGGTCGGGTAACCACGGGGCTTGCAGTCGCGCCGTACAGGTCCGGCGTCTGGGTGCTCATGCGATCCTGCACACGCGCACCCACGCCCGCTTTGACAGTTTTTTTCCTCCGACCCCCCTCGACTGTCGCCTGTTGTCGCTGAGAGCGGGTTCTCTCCCCCCAGTCGGGGTCCGGACAGTCGACCCCGGCCGGACGCCTTCAACGTTTCCCAAAACCAAGTCATACAGCGGGCTGTCTAGGCACTTGACCCTCAAGCGACCAGTGAAGTAGGGTGTGTCAACAACTATCGAGGCCTCGGGGAGCATTAAGACCGACCGGTCTAGGAGGCAGACGGGAGAGCTCGTTCCTGTTAGGTCTCTGTCCCGAACTAGACAGCGTTTCACGATGGCCGTGTTGCAACCCGTGTCGCGAAGTACACGAACCCTCTCGCCCCCGATCAGACCCTCTACGATAGGCAGCCCCGCGTCCGTTCCTGGCGCCTTCTGACTGAGTGCCGCGCCAACAATCGGCACCCCCTTCTCCATCTCCGAACTCTACGGAGTGGCCCTCGACGCCTGCGGCTGCGGCTTCTCCCCGGAACCCTGGGGTCTGCTGCGGTGACACTAATCTGCAGTCCCGGCCAACGTGGCCAACTTTCCCGCACTTGAAACATCTCACGGGAGCCCCACCCCGACCAAGCTGCTCACCTCGACAGTCCGGCGCCAGGTGTCCCACACGGGAACAAAGAAAACATTGCTTTAAACCCCCAAGCCCTTGGCGGGAGAGATTGGAGGCGGGGGCCCCGTTTTCCCATTGGTTTCCGGTTGCGTCTTCCCCTGGCCTCGGTTTAAGCGCTGTGCGTCCCGCAAAGTTGCTCCACCCGTGAGCCTCGACATACTGCTCCGCCCGGGCCACGAGGTCTGTCAGACCGGAGTCCTTCCTTTCCTTCAAGAAAAGTTGCAAACTCGGGGAGCAATTGGCCAGGAACTGCTCCCTCAAAAACAACTCGAACAGGGCCTGGTAGCTCTTCTCCCCCCCCCCGAGAGCTCAACCCAACGCTCCAGGAAATTTCGCAAGCGCGTAACAAACTGCGTGCATGTTTCGCCGTTCAAAGGCGCGCTATCACGGAACCTCTCGCGAAATCCTTCCTCGGTCATGCGGAACCTTAGCATTAGCGCCTGCCGCAACTTGTCGTAATCCGCACACTCGGTTGCCGGCATGCGGCTAAAGACACATAGAGCCTCGCCACTCAGGCAAAGGCTCAGGGCCGTGGCCCACTGTTCCCGAGGCCAGCTCTGGCCCTCGGCCACACGTTCGAACCGTCGCAGATATGCGTCCAGGTCGTCACGCTCTTCGTTGAAAGGCGGCATGAATTTATGCGGACTTATCCTGCTCGCCCTTGAACCTGTAGACCCGGCCGACGGTGCATCCGAACTTGGGCTCTCGCGTTCCCGGCGTTGCAACAGCAACTCCTGCTCCTTCTCCATCTCCCGAATACGCAACTGCGAGTCGAGCTCCTTCGCCTCCTTCTCTCTTTCAAACCTTTCCCTCTCTCTTTGCCTTTCGGCTTCCGCCTCTTCCTTATTCCTTTGCCGTTCTTCATTACGCTCATCTCTACGCCTTGCTATCTCCTGCTGGACGAACTCCATCAACTTACTTCCTTCCAGTCCTACGGGACGGCCGGCGGAGGTTATTTAAGCGGACGCAAGCGATCGCTTGGGGCAGTCGGCGGAGATTCAGAACGTGCTACGCGGGGAAAGGCCCGGGGGTGACGCGCTTTAGCAGAAGCACATCGGTAGGCTCGCGACGGACCGGTCCACGCCTCGGCTCAGCGCTCGAGTTCGCCCGTCGCCGCGAGTCCCATGGCCGACCAGCTTCTGCACCCCGGAGCCCCGAAACACGTGAGCGGCTGCCCGGCGAGGCCGTCTCCACCTCGTCGTGACTTTCTGCCGTTCAACCGGCGGTTCTACTTGTCTCGTAGAGACTTCTCTTCCCGCGCCCCCTCCTTCGGAATTGTTTGTCGTATCGGGTTAAGGTATCCGCCTTCAGTTTTTTTTCTAGCGTCACTCGTAACTAACAATGTTTGTCCCCTAGAGGGTTTTTGCGTGTTGTGTAATTGTTAGTATTTTTTTGGTAGTTGCGTTGTTGAGGTTTAAACAAGTGTTTGCCTCTAGAGTGTTTTTGCGTGTTGCGTACTGTTAGTAACTTTTGTTGTAGTTGCGTTGTCGAGGTTAAACAAGTGTTTGCCTCTAGAGTGTGTCGCGTACGGCTGTCTGAGTATGTTTTTCGAGGTAGAAGGTTAAGTCGTAGGCCACGGCGGATTAGTGCCTGCGCGCACAGGCCGATGGCATTGTGAAGGTTTTTTTTCTCTTCTGTGTCGGGCGTTGCCCTGTAGTCTTTTGTTTGTACAGTAAACCTATATAGTCCAAAACGTAGTCGAGCATCTCCGTTGTGATTTCATTCACCCCAGCAATCTCGGCACACGTGAAAACTCACGGGCCGACCACCCTGCTAAAATATAAATAACTGTTGTCTCGCGCCCCTCCTTTGGTATTTGCAAGCGGACGCAATTACTCGGGGGAGGAGTTTGTGACAATAAGTGGCGTCCACGCCAGCGACCGTGACGTCACCCTCGGACAACAGCGCTGGAATGCGGCAGCTCGCATTGTCCTGTAGCAGGCAGGGCGAAACAAAGAGGTGAGCACAAAGCTGAAGGGGGTACCCCGAATTCCCTCGCGCGGCGCAAAATGGCCGACTCCGTCCGGGAGGCCGTCCGAAAATAAAAAAATGGAGGGTCTGGCCTGCAGTTTGTGACAATATCTACGGTGGTGAAGAGAGCTGTCGCCGCGGGAAAACGCGTAGCGCTTGGCTAAAGACACCACCCCTGCTTTTGTATTAACAATGTTTATTCGGTATATCAAAGGCTATGGGCCGCCCCCCTTAACATTAAATTTACCTGATGTTGCACGCCATAGCAAGAGATGCCGCGTTAAAAGGTTACTATGGTCGTAGCTTCAGGCTGAAAGTGCGGGACACGTGACAGCGCGATTATTTGACGCTTGTTTCTTTTAGTGGCATTGCTGGGATTAATGTATGCGTATTATATGATTGGTGAATAATAACACAGCACCCGAGCAAGCTCTGTAGGTACAGTTTAGCGGTTCGAATGGATCTTAGGCAGTACTGCAAGGAATCATATGTATCAGGATATTGCAATCGTTATATGTACTGCACATGCACGTTTTCTGGTTCAAACAACATGCCCAGTTTTGCACTTGCCGAAGAAGAGCAAATTAAGCACGAGCTTTTGATTGATTGAGTGATTGATTGATTGATTGACGACTGACTGACTGACTGACTGACTGACTGACTGACTGATGATTGATTGATTGATTGATTGATTGATTGACTGATTGATTGATTGATTGATTGATTGATTGATTGATGATTGATTGATTGATTGATTGATTGATGATAGGGGGTTTTAAAGCGCCGACGCAACGCAGGCGATGAGGCGCGCCGTACTGGAGGGCTCCTGATTAATTTTGACCCCCTGGGACCTTAACGTGAGCCGAAATCTCGAACACACAGGCGTTTTTAGCTTTTTGCCTTTATAAGAAAACCGGCCGCCGCAGCCGGGAATCAAACTCGCGTTGTAGAATGAGAGCCTTAGCCACTGATCCACCACGGCGGGTCTAGTTCCAGGTTTTCACTCGTATTTTGCAAAATGGATAGGCGCACACTGAACCTCATTAAAGCAGTTTTTTTCCCGCGTGCACTTACAGAAAGCATGATCATCATACGTACATGTCTCACTCGCATAGACGTTTCTTTATTTTTAAAATCCAGAAGGTTACTTTATTGGATGCACGACTACATTAACCGCTACGTTCGCACGATAGTAGTGTGCTATTTATAAGAAAACTACGCGCATGAGGTTACTCAATCACATTCACAACCTCGTTGACCGCGCACCTTAGCACGATAGTAGCGTGCTATTGATAAGAAAATCACGCGGACGAAGAACGTTGGAGAGCATTGCGGTGCATCAAAGTCTTCTACGAAACAGCGCTAACGAGAAACGTCAGAATATTCACGTAGGGCCGGATGCAAATGAAATATAATAAACAAGAGTGCCTTGATTTTTGACGGTAACTGTCTGAGCAATACTCTGCATTTAAATTAGTACGGAAAAACAATTTGCGCCCGACATATTTACAAACATGTGATTTCGCGCAGTCAAGTGGCTAAAGGGCAACCACAACTACGAGCGAAAACATTCGCATATCTGCGTAAACAAGCGCGTACGGTATGCTCAGTAAGCGGACGGTAGGTGCTACGACGAATTTTCCTTTACATCACGCACAAACGCGGGCAAGTGTGCACTTAAAACGTTATAATACTAGTAATTCCTCGAAACCCAAAACAGAGATACCCTCAGTACTTACAGATGAAAGGTGATCCCCGACGTCTTCGTCGCGCGATTAGCGTAGCCGAACGCGACGCACGAGCAGAGCTTTCTGCTTTCTACACCTTTGGAGCATCCATCCGCGAACGACGATCGAACGAACACGAGTTCTGCTCTTTGGCAAGACAGAACTCGGAAGAACAACACACGGGCCAGAAAAAAATGTCATTGTGTCTTCTGTTTATTTTAGTTGTTTGCGCTCAAGAATGCAAATAATTAGCAGATGTGTGCGCCCACCGGCGCACGCACAAGAGCCGTGCGTAGCGGTTAAGTAGAAAAGAAGAAGGGAGCATAACCGAAATCACATGCGTCGAAATGAAGCGCGCAAGAAAAGCTCGGTGCGCTTGTAGCTAGCCGCATGAGAGAATCAACATGGAAAAAAAAAAAGAACGGACGCAAAATATAACGTAACCCGCCACAAAAACAAGTACATATGCGACGGTGCAATGCGTCTGCTACGACGGAACGAGTTTTCTGCCCACGGCAAGATGGCGGCCACCTGCGTCAGTTTTGAGCGCCGTCTCCACTCCAGCAGTTTTATACAACCTCCTTGGTACAGCCTCGTGCGATACATTATGAAACGCGCCTTTAACGTGAAGCGACAGGATGGCGTTTTTTTGTGATGTGCTGAGGTTCTGAATGTCCTCTCCTTTGATCTGAAGCAGAAAATCTTGCATAAATAGGGATGACCGGAAACCGTACATGGAGTCGGGGAAACTTATTTTGTTGTTTTCCTCCATGTGAAGGTTTAGGCGATCCAGAACCATGTGGTCCATGAGTTTTCCTACGCACAAGGTCAATGGACTCAAGCTGAGGTTAGAAAATCTCTTAGGCTTCTTGGGCTTTGAAATAATGGCCACGTTGGCATGCTTCCACGGCACCGGTGTACTTCCACTATCCCATATTTCATTTATTTTTTAGGAAGATCCCCCTTGATTTTTTCACGGATGTAGCTGGGTATTTTATTGGTAAACTTGCCCGCTCCTGGCGCAGTGTTCCTTGTGAGCTTGGCGAGCGCCGCATCCAGATCGAGCCCGGTAAATGGGGCGTCAATGTCGAGGATCGGTACCCCTGCGTAATCAGGGTGGGAAACGGGTATAATTTGGTCTTACCATTGAGTTTTTCTTTTTTTTGCCGCCGTAAGGACATCCTCTACAGTACCCGGGAAATTGTGGTTGAGGCGCTCAATTTTTCGGCCAGTCGTGCTTTTGGATCCAGTGTTGGGCACAAGTGACCTAAGGCTATTCTATAACCTTTGGGTACTGGGTGTCCCTTGTAAACAGTCACATAACGGCACCATTTTCTACTTATCTGGTGCAGGGCTGCCGATACTGGCCGTTGGAGCTCACTAAGGCTGTTTTTCATACGGCGCAGGTCAAGGAATCTCCGTTGGCACGTTACGGTGAACTTTCCGTCTGCTACTGTGACGTTTCTTCAATCACCAGCCGTGGATTGGCTCACGCCCCAGCGCACGCGTAATGGGCGCTGAGTTCACCCCTTACTTTGCAGCACGGCAGGAATGAAGAACGTCGACTGCAGCATTTTCTACTTGTCTGGTGCAGGTTTGTACTAAATTCCTGCAGTCTTTCCTCTCGATTCTGTTGCTGCTGCTGCTGCTGCCAGAATTGCACTGTTTCTTAGTTGATGTGACTTTTTTGAACAGTGGGCAAGCAGCTGAGAGCTCTTTTTGATGAAATTAAGCTTGACCTTCGAGCTGATTTCATGGAGTTAAGAGAATAATTTGATCGGGACGTCCGTAAAGAACTGAGAGAAATGAATACTTCGACAGCTTATGAAAACAAACAGTACCAATGAATTAAGGCCGAGGGCCAGGTACTCAAAGCATCAAACGCGAAACTCGATGAACAGTAGGCTGATCTTGCAGGACAGGTTAAAGACCACGAAGCCAGAATTCTTCAAGCCGAGCACTATTCGCGTAGTGTCAATGTAAAAATAGAAGAAATTCCAGACGTTTCAGAGGACTTAACTGATATACTCATCAGCCTTGGTGAAAAAGCGAAAGTATTGCTTGCTGTAGCTGATTTCGAAGCTGTTTATATAGTACCAACTGCAAAAGAAAGACACCCAACAGAAGAACATCGTGGTTTAGTCGGTGCGACGGCAGCAACGCTACAGATTTCTACAAAAAGCCCGTGCCGCTCGTCTGAAATTTCCGAACTGGGATTGTACTCACAGGAACCGGTATTCGTAAATGATCTTGTGTGCCCTTAACTGAAGCGCCTCTTTGGCCAGGGTACTGCGTGTAAGCGGGGAAGAAGTATGCCTGGGTACAGAATGGCAAGATTTACGCCCGGAAAATGGATAACGGCCCGCGAATAAGTATTCTGAGCAGTTCACCGTCAAGGACACGGTACCGCAGCATCGCGGTTAAAACATTCCCCTTGTCTTTATGTGCTATCTGATCAAGCTGACAGCGTTGTCTTGTCACACCCATACCGTCCGCCTGTTTGATAGCCTCGTGCTGTCAACTGTGCCCCTGTGCACAGTTGACTGTGCCCCCGCCTATTCGCATCAGCTATCTCTTTTATGCTCGGTCGTTAGCTGCACTTTTCGTTTTCTTTCTATATCTTTTATGACGCTTGGCGTTGTTGTTATATCTTCGAAGTTTTTCTTGATTCTTGACAGCTCTTTGTACGCCACCTTGGTGTTCTACTGGTGGTCAGTTACCTTTGATTTCTCTGCAAGTGCTTGTGAAAACTGCGGCGTTGCTTTCTGTCTTAAACAGCTCACAATATTTTGAAGGAACTCGTAATATGCTTCAATGTTACTTGCACTGGGTATTTCATATTTTTCACTATATTGCATGCACGGCTTGATATGTGCTCGCGTTACTATGGCCGCACTGAAAAACTCAAACATAAATAAATCACGTGTTGCACAGCACGTACGCTTAGGCAAAGGATTGTAGAAAATTATGTGTCGCCTCTTACGTTTTTGCGTTTAAACATGTATTCGCGTGCATAAAATATGATGAATTTTGTATCTTTCTCGATGAGTCTGGCTTTTGTTTCTGTGTTATCACGCTGACTGAATATTGGTTCACTGACCATGACATAATATATTTAAACGGCTATGATGTTGTTTGTACGCACAGCAACTTGCACAGGTGGTGGTGTTTGCATTTCCACTAAATTAGGTATTAGCTACAAAGAACTTATTGAACTCTCCTGTTTCACTTCCCATATTGAAGCAATAAGTACACACTGTGGAAAGTTCATTTTCGTTGTGGTTTAAAGACCCCCTCATGGGGACGCGGAAAACTTTTTCCATTGTTTAGACGCGATTTTTGTGTCCGTAAACGCACACCAAAACACATTAGTTCTCGGCGGTGACCTGAAAATCGACATGCTTCGAAAATCTCCCTGACAGGCAGCAGTATCTACCCTCATTGATTCTCATTTCTTATTCAATGCCGTAACAGTCCCCAACCGCATCGCTTCCCACCGCTCAACACTTATTGATCTTTTCGTCCCCAACCTGCCTTGTTTCCCTGTTGACGTATCACTTAGCGATCACCTGCCCCTAGTTTTAGTTTGCGGCCACCAGTACTGCCCGAAAGAAACCAATATTAAGCTTAATTTCCAAGTCATAACTGCGGATACCCTTTCCAGATTCCTCAAAGAACTCGCCCGCATTAGTTGGGCTGCTGTGTTTGCATGTACCTCGTCAGATAAGGCATTTGACCGTTTTATCGAAATGTTCTCCTCGGTTTAAAAACGGTGTAAAAAAGATTAACACTATAAACAATTTATACCGATATTTTTTTTCAGAAAGCGCGATCAAAATGCATTTAAATGTTCTAAGACATATAGAAAAACCTTAACTAAACTCCCAAGACAAGCGAGGAATACCTATTTCAGCATGTTTCAGGGCGTTACAGATGTTAAGCACACATGTAACAAAATTTATTTTTGTTTTTTCGCAAACCTACATCAAACATATGCGAAATGACTATTGAACAATCCGTCTACGAAGGTGCAGCGCTAGGAAACCAATTTATGGCCACTTTACCTTTTCTCTATAAAGCACTCACAACACAAGTTATAGACGCTACTGGCCCGCACCTCCAGAGACTGCAATTTTCCTCGGCCCCACTGCTGGTTGATAGCACTTTTATGAAACCCCCCCAAAAAATGCAGAAATTAGGATATTGTTGGTATAAAAAATGCAGCCGGTTGCCATCGTCTTTGATATGCTACTGCTTTAGTAAACTCGCATATTTAACCTCATCTTAGGCCCAGGAGTTTTCCCTAAGCGTATGAAAAACGCTAAGCTAGTTGTTATTAAAAAAAATGAGGACAAAAATATTATGAGTACCAGGCCCATATCTGTGTTACCCATGGTTTCGAAGCCCCGTGAGAAAGTTATTTTTGTTGGAGTATCTAAATTCTTTGACTCACACTCCATAATAAATGCCTCTCAGTATGGTTTTAGGCCAGGTCTCCGACTGAGACTCCTTTGTTGAACCAAAAAGAGTTTCCACTAGGTAACATTGAAGAAAAAATCTAACTCTGGGAATATTTGTAGACTTTGCGAAAGCATTTTACAGGAATATTCATGATACTCTGCTGCTAAAATTTTCTAATTATGGTTTCAGGGAAATTGCTTACGATTTAATTAAACGCTATTTAACGAATCGACAAAAGTGCGTATCTATGCAGAGGGAACTTTATATATCCCTAAAAAATAAATGCGGAGTACCACAGGGCAGCATATTAGGCCCTCTGCTATTTAATTCCTACATAAATGATATCATCGATATAGATCAATCGGCCAAATAATGCATTGCGTTTGTTCGTTTATGACCGGCCGCGCCCGGCTGTGGTGCCTGTGTCACAGGCGAAGCGCGTGTTGCATTCTTTATTTTTATGCCGCACGGGTTATCCATTCTGATAAGGAGAGTGCTTCGCCCTAAGGTTTAGAATACTCTTCTTCAGAATACTCTAGCCTAGAATACTCTTCTTTGATCTACAATGCTCTGAATGTAAATCGACAGTTCGAGAGACAGTCGCGCAGGAAGATAAAAGCCTGCAGAGCAGACGCCCCGGAATTCGATTCGCTGACACCAGTCTGCACACGTCACTTTGTTGACTGCTGTTTCGCCGCCTGCGCATTCTTTGAGTCGTTAGGATAGCACAAGTTTGCTCCAATAAACTTGTTTTTCCTTCACGACAGCGTCGTCGTCTTTGGCTACGTGAAATCTGGTGAGGGTGCTGGATGCGCACCCTATATGTTCATAACCATCTGTGGGAGCCGCCAAGCCAGTCCAACTACAGCCAGCCACGAACTGCAAGGTCTGCCGCCCGAGTTTGATCTTCTACCAGATGGACACAAGAGAACGCCCATTGCAACCACCACCATGGTGCAAGAAGCAACGTCGCCCCCTGCAGCAGGCCGAGGAACCGCCGTCATAACCAGGAGCCCCCGCTGAAGACCCAGAAGAATGGGTGGGGAAACTCGAGAGCGGCTGGATCTTCAACAGGTGGGACAACGAAAAAACTTACCGAAATGTTTTATTTTACTTAGAAGACTCAGTTATAAACTTGCTTTGAGAACAACGAGAGCTCTTTGACCAACTAGACTCAATTCAAAAGCGAGTTCCTTAAAACCTTTAGTACTTCGGTGAGAAAAGAACGAGCTGCGTTTTTGCTTCAAACTCAAACGCAGCACCCCAAAAAATGGGTCATGATCTTCGTCGAGGAGATCAAGATACTTCTTCGCCTTGCGGACCCAGAAACGACACACAAAAAGTAGCTACGGTTTACAATGAAAGGGTTTACCCCTTTCATTGGAAACTGTAGCTACTTCGCGTTCCCCGTTCGTAACCCCACCAAGCCCGTGTCCGAATTCGCGTCTGAGGCTGCCGCGATGGACAAGACGCTCGAAATTCGAACGAGGCAGTACGACCGCCCATTCCATGCGCTGGTTTTCGAGGCGAGCGGAGCCGGGGCTATTAGGTTCGACACACTACGCGACACCATACGCGCCGTAGTCAGGGAGGAGTTGCGGAAACTTTCCCCCACGAGGCCGCAGCCCCAAGTCGCCTCCCTGACCGACAGAATGAGCGAAGTTAAATACATACTGGGAACGTCTACACCGGCGGAAGCTGTGGCCTATTTCGAAGCTGTTCGTCGACCCCGGCGAGCTCCAACTCGTCGTCAGGACGCCCTGCTCTACCGCCGCCCAGAGTCATCCGCACGTAGCCCTGTAGTTCATAACCAGATGCCGAGAAAGACAGATATATGGCGACCCTCCGATAAACGTCCACTTTGGTACAACTGCGGGAGAGGCTGACCACATCTACCCCCGATGCCCCTACAGGAGGATCGGTTTCCGAGGGTAATCCGTCGACGCACCACGCCCCCTACCCGGCCAGCTTCCTACTGATATCGAAGTATACCTGTCTAAACGAACCGAGGCCCAGCGTGCTTCCACCATTCGCCATCGCCCTACCCATGCCGGTCGCCAAGCCGTCCAAGCAAGGCAGACTTCACGCATGGAAGATTCCCCAGCCCACGTAGGGGAAACTAAAATCAGCAACTTCTGGAGGAGAAGTTGCTCTACGGTGAAAAACCGGAAACAACACAACACAAGGACGCGCCGAAGACCGTGATTAACGACATGCCCTCATCTCGATGACCCGGCCGAACCCGGAGGAGACTCCCGAACACGACGGCAGCCACACGGCGCGTCGCGTATCCGACACGACCGAGACTCTCGCTGAGGAGACGACAACGCGCAGTGCCCGACGGTAAACATGCACAAGCTCAAATAGGATGTCGCGACGCACCCGGAACTCGAGGAAGGCGGTGTCCGACGGGAAGATGTCCATCGATGGCATTGATGTAGTCACACTCAAAGACACGGGAGCCGACTACTCCGTAATGAGCGGATCATTCGCGTGTAAGCTGAAGAAAGTTACGATCAGATGGGACGATCCGCACATACGCACAGCAGTAGGCCATCTCGTAACACCAAGTGGAATGTGCACATCGCGCATCACCACAGATGGCACCACGTACCCTGCTGCGTTCGTAATTTTGCCTAACTGCTCCCGCGACTGAATTGTCGGAATAAACTTTTTCACGGTCAAATGTGCAATAATTGATCTGCAGAACAAGTCGATAACCGTCTATGCTGGCTGAGCTTACGGCTATCCGGGACGGCTTGCACGCACTAACTCCTGCTCTTCATCAAGCCCCTGGAGGTACTACTTTACAAATTTATACAGACTCCACGGTGGCCATACGTGATTTACGTCGAGTGAATAACAACTCGGCTATCTCGAGGGACATTCATGACATACTGGATACGAACCCCTGCCCTCTGCGGCTCTCGTGGGTCTGGCGAAATACGCTTCCCGCTCACATTGCGGCGGATGGTGCCTGCCACACTGCATTTGTTCCACGACCATTGCCTTTACTGAC
The DNA here is from genome assembly GCA_013339765.2 of Haemaphysalis longicornis. Classification (NCBI taxonomy): domain Eukaryota; kingdom Metazoa; phylum Arthropoda; class Arachnida; order Ixodida; family Ixodidae; genus Haemaphysalis; species Haemaphysalis longicornis. Next base: position 188,992,124 of record CM023453.1, read on the forward strand.
ATTAGATACCCCAGGACAGTTTTTACAAAGGAACGAAGATCTTCGTCGTGCCACACGAGCTCTAATTCCACCGTGTGGAACGGACCACCCTAGCCGACTCGCTCGCTGGGAGGTCTTGCTGCGAAGACTTCGTGTTGGTGTAGCCCTCTCTCCCGCTGGTACCCGGGAGTGGCCACCACGCTACCATGCCCCGTTGGACCAGAGCTGCCCCTTTTGCACGGCTCCTGCCGAAGATGCCGACACAGAACATTTGCTGTGGACGTGCCCTTCATTGCAAGCGGCCAGAACACGACACCTTCGAGGCACAGGCGTCCACCCTGGCAGACCACCTGACCTCCATCGGTGGATATGGGGACCCCACCACCGCTCCCTCCTTGCGTTTGTTCGCGAAACGGGAGTTAACCTATACTTGTAGCATAGTATTTATGCCAACGGGCATACTGTCGCAAATAAAAAAAAAAGTCGATAACTTTTTCCTCCGGTCACTCCACCACACCGGAAGGAACCACAAACCCCCGTGCTGCTGTAAGAATCGCCGATTATCACGTCACTCTTGCCGTCCCGCGTAAGCTTGATGGTCACCGTTTACTGTGAAGATGGTCTTTTACGTCGACGTTATCCTAGAGGGTGACCAAAGACTACTTCTCGACCGTGGTGTCTCCGTCGCAAGAAGCATTGCGCGATTTAAGCAGCGCAAATCCCTCGTTTTGGTCACTAATTTAACGAGGAGTACGAGCATTTAAACACGAACAATCGCAATAGCGTTCCTCCAAGAAATTCAAGAAGCGAGTGTCCTGATCGTGGTCGCCGACTTTGAACGCCTTCAAGCTTCCGCATCCCTTCTACGTGAACCCGGCGCTACCGCAAGAAAAACGGAAGAAATTATTCACTTTGCTGCATCGCTACGCGAGTGTTTTTTGTCAAACCCGAAATTTCGTCAGACGCCGCTAGCGAAGCACCAAATTATAACCGAATATTCAACCCAACCTGCACGACAGTCACCGTACCGCGTGTCTTCACACGAGCGAGAAGCTATCCAGACACAAGTCGACGACATGCTCAGCGACAACATTATACAGCCATCCAAAAGCCCCTGGGCTGCGCCGGTCATACTCGTGAAGAAAAGTGATGGCACATTAGGGTATTGTGTTGACTACCGGCCAGTGAACAAAATCAAGAAAAAAGACGTGTGCGCCCTCACACGAATCGACAACGCCGTAGGCCACCTGTTCCGCACAAATTACTTCTCTTTGATGGTTTTGAAGGCCGGCCACTGGCAAATTGAAGTGAAAGAGAGAGGCCGAGAGAAGACTGCATTCATAAACCCGGACGGCCGGACGGCCCGTTTGGGGTCTGAACGGCATCACCAACGCTTGAAAGAGTCATGGACACTGTGCTAGCTGGCCTGAAGTGGCACAGCTGCCTCGTATACATCGACGACGTTGTGGTATTCGCCCGGACTATCGGCGAACACCTTGAAAAGGTTGGAGTCTGTACTCAAGACCATTCGTACGTCGGGGTTAACCCGGAAGTCTGAAAAGTGCCGCTTCCCGTACGAGGAGCTCAAGTGTTTGGGCCACGGCGTCAACGCCGCGGGTGTCCTGCCTGAGCCGGCGAGAACTTCAGCCATAGCAAAATTCCCAAGATTGAAGGACAAGAAGGGCGTGCGAAGATTTCTCGAACTACGCGCGTACTGCCGGCGCTTAGTCGCAAACTTCACACGCATTGCAGAGCCACTCACGCGCATGACGAAAGATACCACCCCTTTCAGCTGGGAAAGCGGCGAAGAGGAAGCATTCTGCGAGCTGCAACAACGCCTCCATAGCCCGCATGTGCTCGCTGATTTCGATGAAAACGCCTAAACTAAAATGCATACGGAAGCCAGTGATATAGGCTTGGGTGCCATCGTCGTCCAAAAGCAAAGTGGTTGCGAAAAGGTAATCGCATATGCGAGCCGTGGTATAACAAAGGAAGAAAAAAACTACTCAGCCTCTGAGAAAGGGTGCCTGGCTATTATATGGACCATTTCAAAATTTCGCCCATACGTGTATAAAAGACTGTTCAAGGTTTTGACAGACAACCATGCGCAGTGTTGTCTCGCAAACTTGAAGGACCCCTCTGGCCGTCTCGGTAGGTGGAGCGTACGCCTGCAAGAATTGGCCGTTACACTAGTCTATAAATCCGGCAGGAAATACTCGGACGCTGACTGCCTGTCTCGCGCTCCCGTCGACCCACGACCACAACATTCCGAAGAAGACGGCGCAGTCTTCGGAGTCGTGACGGAAGGCGACCTAGCCGCTCAACAGCGTGCCGACCCCGAGCTGCGCGTCATGATCAACTATCTCGAAGGACACAATGTCAGCGTGCCAAGGGATTTCAACCGCAATATACTTGCACTGAGCCTCAACAACTCCATACTCGTGAAGGAAAATTTCATCCCTGAACGAGGACAAGTTACCTTCGTGCCATCCCCGCAGACCTTCGTGACGAAATTATGGAAGCGTGCTGCGACGACCCGCCTTTTGGACATCTCGGCACAGCACTCGCTATGGGACAAATCAAGGCGAAGTACTACTGGCTCCGCCTTACAACCGATGTGTCCCACGAAGTCCGGAGCTGCTGTGACTGCCAGCGACAAAGAACGCCGCCGACGAGATCCGCCGGACTTCTGCAGCCGATCGGCGTCCCATAGAAGCCCTTTGAACAGATTGGAATGGATCTCCTGGGCCCGTTCCCTTCGTTACGATCTGAGGACAAGTGATTGTCATAGCGACAGACTACATGATGCACTACGCAGAGACCGCAGCTCTTCCGAGGGGGACTGCACAAGGAGTTGCAAAGTTCTTCATAAACCAAGTTGTTCTGCGACAGGGGCCGCTGAATTCCTAGTTACGGACCATGGAACGACCTTTACTGCGGAGCTTCCGAAGAACGACGACATGCAACCCCAAACGAACGGACTAATGGAACGTTTAAACAAAACGATAGCGAATATGCTGTCTATGTACTTCGACGTTGAACATAGGACGTTCAACATACGGCAGGACTTGGGACGAAGTCCTCCCGTATGTCACGTTTGCGTACAACGGAGCGATCCAGGAAACTACGCAGATGACACTGTTCGAGCTTGTCCAGGGCAGACGGCCGATTACGATGCTTGAAGCCATGCTTCCGCATGTAGAAGACGACGAGCTCAACGCCGACATTCAAGGATCCCTTGAGCGTCTGGAGGAGGCCCGCCAGCTCTCTGGAGTTCGTACAACAGAATAGCAGCAGGTGGATGCTGGCCGGTGCAACCCCCGACGCCGAGACGCCGAGTACCAACCAGAGGACCGCGTTTGGGTTTGGACTCCCATCCGACGACGCCTACTCAGTGAGAAGCTTCTACGACGGCTACTAGGTTATACGACGTGTTGGACAACTTACCTACGAAGTGGTCCCCGATGGTGATTCCGGCACATCATGACGGCGCACGCTACCCGAAGTTGTCCACGATGTTAGCCTTACTTGTCAAGATGACGGACTTTTTGGTCGTTGTGGTTGCTTGTTCGCACTGTCGTTTTATTTTAGCAACGGTTCTATGCACTCCTAAAGGGGCAGTAATGCCCCGAACCATCCATTGGGTTTGTTTTCTTTTACTGCCCCGTCCGCCCCCGGCTGTGTTATCTGTGTCCCACGAGAAGCCTGAGTTGCATTCTTTATTTTTATGCGGCACGGGTTATCAAATTCTTATAAGGAGCGCGTTTCGCCCTAATGTCACTACCCTGAATAATTTCCTTTGATCTACAATGTTCTGGATATAAATCGACGGTTCGAGAGACACTCGCTCCGGAAGATAAAAGCCTCAGAGCAGACGCCTCGGTATTCGATTCGCCGACACCCGTCTGCGCACGTGACAGTAAACTGATACATTGATTGATTGATTGTAGTGTTTAACGCGCTGAAGCAACGCAGGCGTTGAGGTGCGCCGTAGCTGGAGGGATACGGATTAATTTTGACTACCTGGGGATTTAATGAGCGCCAAAATCTCGTACACACGTCCATTTTTGCTTTTCGGCTCCCTCAAAAAAGCGGCCGTCGCAGCGGGGAAGCGAAATCGCGACCTAAACTGATACAGAAAGAGAACCAAACATCAGGCGAGCTACACAAATGGTCCCTGCAAACTCTACTCATAAACAGCGCAAAAAACCAAGGCCGTTGTTTTTCGTTCAAAAAACAACAAATATGAAATCTCGAGTGAACTTGAGCTAAACAATACTAAAGTTCTGCTGTCCCGAACTGCAAAAACTTTGCAGCAGTTTTGCATGAATATATGGTATGGCACACTCAAATGGAAGCTTTGTGCAGCAAGCTACGTCTCTGGGTACGCTTACAAGGTGCTAGTCCCTTCTACCAACTCCCCATAAACTTGTCCTTTTCCATACACTTTTCGCTTCACCTTTACGTCATTGCCAACTGATATGGGCATCCGGAACTGAGTCCTCTAAAAACAAGACATACACACTAAAAAAAATGGTATGCTATGGTTTACAATACCAATATATCCCGTTTATTTGCTAAATTAAAGCCTTAAGGTTTAACTTGGCTTGTGAATACCGGCTTTTAATGTACTTAAAATCAGAAATCCGCACAAACAGAACACAGTGAAAAGACTAGCTTGCCTGCAGACAAACATTTCAGCTCGCTGAATCCGTCGCAGCGACCTCTCGCACATTCCTACACCGACCACATATTACGCCTTTCAAATGCTGAAATTTGCCATTCCGCATGTGCTAAATAAATGTAAGGTTACATTAAAACAATTGTACCCACTTTCTACAAGCGCTGTCTTTACTCTATTCAGTTGTGGGCAGCAGCCTATTCCTGCTTCAGTCATACACAACTACGGGTCATAAGAGGCCTGTGCCTGACCAACACATATAATGCTATCATCTTCTCTGGCTTATATATATTTTTTGGTAAAATGGGTTAATTACGACAGAAAAATTGTGTTACAAATGCTGTTTGTTTTGTTTCTTTCAGTTTATTGCGATAGAAAAATTGTTTTACGAGGTTGCTTTGATTGTGTTGTTATTCACAAAAATATATACATTTGCTACAAACCGCGGAAGCCTTATTTGCTAAATTGCATCGCTTGCCTGCTGCCTTCCTTCTTGTTTTTTTTTGGAAGGTGGGACGTCGTCAAGCTGCATCTGCGCAGCTTTCTCCCCATTTTACAAACCACGTTGCGTTGTTACCGTTATGTTTTTAATTCCTTTGTGTGCACGCCAACTGCTTTGTGGTCTAATAACGAAACTTCAAACTTCCTAACTGGTTTCAGTTCGGCCTTCCCAGCTGGCTAATGTACGGCTCTGATTGCTTTGTTGAAAGGGCAAGGTGTTTCTGTGGCTTCTGGTTAGACTTTTGTTTGCCCACCTCCATGTAACGCTTCAGCAAGCCTGCCAAACATGTAGGAGGTGAGGGTCCACTTCTGGATTTTAAGATGTTAATTGGATTTCTTTTGTAAATTTGTTGGCTTTTTCAACTAGTTTCGTAATCCATTCTTCGATGTGTATGTCTACGTCTATTGATTTCTGGTCATCTTCTTCGAAGAAGGCTTTCCAGTCTGTAATTCTTGCATTTACTGTTTTTACGGGTATTTGTCGATGGTCAATTTCTAGCTAAACAATGTACTCAGTGGTCATTCTTGAAATTTTCGTCTAGTCTCTGCCATTCAGCATGGGTGATGCCCCTTGTGAATATGAAGTTAGGGGTTGTGTCTCTCGACCCACTCTTGCCCATTCGGGTGGGGTATTGCAGATTATTCCAGAGCGTCAGGCGGTGTGGTTGAGTCTCGTTGTGCACATTTGCTCCTTTGTAATGACCTTTAATGCCCCCCTGCCACTTAGGGTGCATCAGAGGCTCTTACCACCACCAGCTAGTGACCGACGGTCAATTTCAACACCATACGAACAGATCTGTCGGCGTCCCTAAAGTTAAAGTTTTCGGCGCGTGGACTATAGGATAGGATCGACGCATGGAATCAGCTCTGCTGCCAAAACACCGTTGCGAAGGCCGGTAATCAGCGCCCGGAACTGTCCGACCTGGTTTGGCTGCGCGAGAACTTGACTCTCGCATCCTGCGCATCTCCTGATGGTGCAAACGGCGACTACCAACCCTTCAAAAGGAGCTGTCCGGTTTGCAACGGCTTTACTGGCAGCAGTGACAGCACAGCGGCCCGTGCATCACGCTTTTCTTCTGCATTTTGCAGGTTGGTTGTGTATTTTTTAACGTCTATCTCTAACTTTACAAATATTTGCTGTCGCTGCTGCCGCTGCTGCGCCTGATTTTTTGTACTTGAAACTAACATTTCTCAAATGGCACCACCCATGCAACAGCTGATCAATGAACTTAAGGATGAACTGCGCGCTGAGATAAAAAATGTACCAGAGGCCGTGGAGCGGGACTTGCGTGCGGAAATGAGGGACTTTAGGACGGAGTTTCGTGACGAGGCGAAGAGCATTGAATACTTCAACAAAGTCTTTGAGGAGATTGAGAAGGACTACAAGACCATTAAGGCTCACAATGAGACCCTTAGAGAACAAAACACCGCTCTGCGCACGGAATGCGATGCCTTGACGAAACGGTTGGTCGATGCCGAGTCCCGCCTAGGTCACTCCGAGCAATATTCTCATAGCAATAACATTGAGACCAAAGGATTGAGCAGAAAGCAGGTGAAGATGTTGTCGAGGTTGTGCAAAAACTTGGAACTCTCGCTGATGTCCCCGTGACACCAGACGACATCGAGGCCTGTCACCGTGTTCCCTCTAAGGCAAAGCCTAACTGCATTGTTGTGCAGTTTGCTCGGCGGCAAAAGAGAGACGCCCTCCTTGATAAGGCTCGAAAATTGCGACTGAACAGCAAGGATTTTGGAAACACTGCCAACTCACCGGTCTACGTGAACGATCACTTATGCCCTGTTCTAAAACGTCTTCTTGGCACGGCTGTCGCAAAAAAGAAAGCTGCGGGTTGGAAATACGTGTGGTCACGAGGTGGAAAAATTTATGCTCAGCAGACCGATGACTCTGCTACAGTTGTCATACGTCATGAGCGCGACCTCGAGAAAATCGAGTGAAGGTATGCGTTCCGTTTCATGGCGGATCTGACACTTTTCTTCGTCTACATGCATCTACGTTCTCGAACTGGTGACAAGCCACACGTCGAGCAAAGGTCTTGTCTCACATTCACAGAATATGTTTCCGCTTCAATTTTTCTTGTTCTGCGCATGCAATGCTATCAGGCGCACCAACATACACGCCCAGCAGGCGGTTACAGCCGATACAGAGGCTTTTTTGTCAATCCTTTCCACCTTGATATTCTTGATAACTCATTTTCTCATAGACACGTCCCCCACCGAACACGCCCATTGTCTCGTCCTGCATTTACACGGGCCCATATTTTTGCCATCCCTTGTAAGCCATGCTTTCGTTTCGTGAAAAACCCATAGATGGAGCTACAGCAGGTCTTAAACGAACCCGTCTCGCGTTTGAATTGCATGCATCTAAACTTGCAGTCTGGTAGAAACAAGCACAATGATGTGGAATGTTTTTTTTAATGAAACGAATATACTTTTTGGTGTGATTATGTTTACTGAAACATGGTTCGAATGCGAAGATGTATTTGCCTTGCCCAAATATAAATCATACTATATGAACCGTACTGGAAAGCGGGGAGGGAGGGTATGCATGATGATCTCGAATATTATGCGATGTGAATTGATTTCCGAATTTTTTTTTATTACGCCTGACTATGAAGTTGTTACTGTAAATCTGGATCGTATATTATTTCTACATGTTATCGCCCACCCAGTGGAGATATTTCCAACTTTCTTGCATTTTTAGATCGTTTTCTGGAGTTTATAACTTTTCATAGATACCAACTAATCCTGGGCGGAGATTTTAATATTAACATGCTCCTTGACAGCTCTATAAAGACTGAATTCGAAACAACGTTAAACTTTCATTGTTGTCAAAACACCATAGCCCTACCCACAAGAATAACCGAAAACACACAGACCCCTCGTGACCTTTTCATCACAAACGTCGACATCGGATGCGTGTTAGCGGGTGTAATCACATATGCAATTAGTGATCATTTCCCAATTTTCTTATCTCTTGAACAAACGATAAAGGCTACTGAAAACCTGCACAAGTACACATATCGTCGAATAAACCCGGTCACGTAATCCTCATTCCGGCAGCTTGTAACAGACACAAATTGGGATGATGTTCTTATAGACGAAAACCCTGAATCAGCTTACAATACATTTATGAATAAGTTCACGGCTGCTTATGATGTTTCTTTTCCTTATAAGACACACACCCCATCAAACAAAGCACGCAAACCATGGGTTACAAAAGATATTCTGAAACTCATTAGAAAGCGTGACCGACTGTACGGCCGTTTTATTAAAACCAGGTGTCCTCAACTATTAAAGTTATTCAAAGAATTTAGAAATTACGTTACCAAAGAGCTGAGGGCTGCTAAAAAATGCTTTTACCTCAATCCCTTTAGCTCATCAACAAGACGCTCAGAAGACGTTTGGAGAGTTTTAAATTCTTTAGTTCAACGCTCACCAGAGCCCATCAGCCGCATAATTAAAGATGATCGTGAAATAACTGGGGTAGATTTGGCTAATGCTTTTAATAACCATTTCTTGTCTGTAGCCCCGCCCATCCACAAGCCAAAGACGTAATCTATCATTTATGAAATCATGTAACCAAAATTGCATGTTTTTAGACCCAACTGATCCCAGAGAAATTATAACAGTTTCATGGAATTAAAAAATAGCAAAGCAGAGGATGCATATGGTTTTCAGATTATGCCTGTAAAATACGTAATGAATGTTATATCAGCTTAGCTCACATTTTTAACGCCTGTATTTTAACTGGTATATTTCCAGCTAGTATGCAACTTGCAAGAGTCACAGTAACATATAAGAAAGGAAACCGCAATGAATTTTCCAACTACCGTGCGATATCTATTTTACCCGTTTTTTCAAAGGGCCTGGAAAAGTAATTCTAAAACGTTTAACTTTCTTTCTGATCGATTCCAATATTAACCTCGGCTCAATATGGTTTCCGAAAACACATGTCGACTGAATTGGCGCTACTAGCACAAAAAGAGTATATACTAGAAAATTTTGAAAATAGAAATATGGTTCTCGGCGTTTTTTTGGATTTCACAAAAGCCTTTGACCTTATTAACCATGATATACTCCTTCTTAAACTGGAACATTATGGATTCCGTAGCAACCTACTATCTTTAATATCTTCTTATTTACAGTATCGCTGTCAGTTTGTTGACATAAACCGCAACCATTCTACAATACAACCCGTAAAATCAGGTGTTCCGCAGGGGAGCATACTAGGGCCCATTTCTTTTTATTCTATATATAAATGAAATCGTCAATATTGATGATTCTGTTAAGTATATTATATACGCTGATGACACTAGTTTGTTTTTCGCAGGTAAATCCGGAGTTAATTTAACTGAATGCGCCAACAAAACACTGCAACTAATAAACTATTGGGCTTTCCAAAATGATCTGCAGATTAATATCAGTAAAACTAAGGCAATATTATTTTGTCCAAGGAATACAGTCTTAAACTTCTTCCCATACGAATTAACAATACAGAGATAGAAACTGTGCCGTCTTTCAAAACTCTAGGTGTTTATTTCACAGAGCACATGTCATGGGATAAGCACGTCAACTATATAATGGGGCAATTATCTGGTGTTACCGGTTGTCTGCGACAACACTGCCTTTATTTTCCTGTTTCAGTCAATGTTATTTTTTTATAATTGTCTGTTTTCGTCATTGTTGAGTTACGGTGTGCTGGTATGGGGAAAACCCACGCTTGAAAACTTAGACAGACTGCTCGTGGTACAAAAGCGGATCGTACGTATAATGAGTAAAGTACACTACTTGTCCCATACAAGCTCTCTGTTTCAAGAACATAGAATTATTAATGTAAAGTCTCTCTACAGATATAAATTAATCCGATATTACAAATCACAAATAATAAAAAACACCAACCTACTGGCAACACTTGCACAACTACGAAAAACCGTAAACACATATAACATCCGTCGTCCCGAGCAATGGAAAGTGAATACATGCCGTACCAACTACGGAAAACAAATGCTTAAATTTTGTTTACCATCTTTGATTAACGAATTTTACCTTGTACCAAATGTCGACATTGTTTCTGTTTCGTTCAAGGATTTGCGGAACTTGTTCTTTTGATTGCGTTGTTTTGTAGAATTCTGCTGTTCCTCTTTTTCTGTAATTTGTTTATTTTCACATTTCTGAGTGTTTTTGTGCTTTCGTGCTACCGGTTTTTTCTGTTCATACTTTAGCCCTTCTTTTAAAAGTAAAACCTACGTAATCATGGGTTACTTAAAGAATGCCTAGTATTTACCTGGTTATAAACATGTATTGTGTAGTTCTTTATGGTCTGTTACTCTTATGATTTCCTTTTTGTAGTGACCGTGTTTTTGTCACTGCTCTACTTGTGAGAGTTCGATGTTGTGAGAAGAAGAATAATGTACCTTGCCAAAGACGTACGTGCCCTTTGTAGCACTCACTGTATGCCATGTAGGGGGCATGAACCCCGTCAAACCATTATACGGCTTTTTGTCCATGCCCCCAAACATCACTGATGTTGAAATAAAAAAAATGAATTGAATTGAATTGAAAGATGTTGAATATGAACAGACGCTGCAACTTTTTTCTGTTGGGTATGATCTCCACAACCGTGTGCTCGGTCTTGTGTTTGATGGGGTGCAACTGTGTGGCCAACTGCTTCAGTGCTTCAGAGTAAGGATGGCGGTTCGGGTCATGCCCTGGGCTATATGGGCGTCGTAGCCCATTAAGCTAATGGTTTCAAATTGGCTTTCCTACAGAGCAATGACATCGGGTTTCTCAAGTGAGCGGAATTGTAGCGAATTTCTTTTAGATGTTATGTTTCTGTAGTTCCATTACCAAGTTTACAGTTTACGGAATATTCGAAATCGGGGCTTTGTGGTACGTAAGGGGGACTCGTCAAGTGTGGTCGAGTGGCATTTTTGGCTCAGTATCCCGTGGCAGAAAAAAAAAAAAGTTTCAGGGGGGGGGGGGGGGGGGTGGGTACGTGCCCGGTTCTTGGTTTGCCACCCACTGCAATCAATCAAGGGAAACAACGGCTTGCTTTCATACAGCGGTGGAAGTCGTGAATACCGAATGAAGTTTCAGAGAAAATGCAAGATTTTTTATGAGACCGAGGCGATACGATACGATAAGAATACAATAGTATACTTAAGTACGTTACTCTAGTCACGAGTCTGTACTAGTTAAGCTGGCGTTGACTTGAAGCACACTCGGCAAAGGCTTGCCAACTTGTGTCGGATGGCAATGACATGAGCCCTCAGCGATCAGAGGCCTGCTAAAGCTATTTTGATGTCATACTTTCGCGCTAGAGCCAGCAAAATGACATCAACTTTTTAAAACTCTTGCGTCACATTCGTTTTATTTTTCGTTCCGCCGGAACAAAAGCCCCAGAAGCCCCACGAGCAGCTTAAGAGCCGCCATTTTCTGAACGTATGGGCTTTTATTGAACCTTTGCTAACACTTACATTTAGCTTGGTTTAATCCCCAAACACGCCAGCTTCACTTCGCTCGCAGTGCGGCCTGCAATTGCTCGCATAAACAGTAGCGGTCATGCCAAAAAAAAATGCCAATTGTACCGAATACTACCTATACTGCCGGTGAGCAAAGAGAATTCGCCATTAATTCTTGAAGGGTTTCTTACCTATTCAAACATCAACGGACGCATGTAAGCGACACTGCTCGACTGGCATTCTTTATTGGAAACATACGGAAACTTTGCCGAATTTCGCTTTAAGTCGAGAAGATTTCTTTTCAAGCAAAGCTCGTCTGTGCACGTGCAGCTTTCACAGGGAAAGCTCGAATTTGTATAAACACCCCAACAGGGCCGTTCTGTGTATGGAAGCGGGTTCATTCTTGCGGAAAAACAATGTTCTTCAAGCCAAGGCAGTACTAATCACCAGCAACATTTTCAGTGAGTGCGGCCTTTATGCCATAACTGAAGTGCCACGTTTGTAGGAGCTCCGCCAGGGTGGCTTACAAACTCAAGAAATAGCAAAGTTGGGTATGGCAGCCATTCCCGGACACGAATAGAGTAACGGAGCGAGAGCCTGTTGTCTTACTGATTGAGCTACGAGCCCACGCGGAGACTGTGAAGACAGGCGGTGCACCTACCAATAACATCTGCGGATTTACCTTCTGCGTTCTCGCTCACTGCGAGGTGGTAGTTCTCAGCGACCTCTCGTGCCGCTTTGGGCCTCTCCCACGGCACGTGTAGCGGCTGTGTGCGCGGCGTGGGCCTGCGCTAGGAGTTACAAAATTTAAAGGTAGCTCGCACCGACGCATGGCATCTCACTTCTGCGGGACTGCCGCCGATCGAGTGGCCTCGGTCGGAGGCGGAAGGGGCAGAGAAGTGAGATAGTCGAACCCCGGGTTTGAGCTTCCTTTAATTAAAACAACACTTTCCACTCATGTGTTCCACCAATACAACTCAACCAACCACCGTTCATGAACCATGCATTGATTTAGCCTTTAAAAAGACTGTCTCTTTGATGTAATAAAGGGTGTGGTTAAGTACATTTCCCTTGTCACTGGTTTTACTTTTTGTAGAGCCACATGAGTGAATCGTTGTGCGTGTTGTTCATAACTTTGCTTTCCAACCACCTTCACAGGGTGAATTGGCCCGAATGTTTTTTGTTGGTATACCCGTGCTATGCCTCGTATGGGAATGAGTATATTATAGTTTTCCTTCCTCTTTTCATTGAGTATATGAAACAGTGCGCGCAAATTGCTTCTTCCTGTTAATATTTTTTGCTTGGAGGTTGGAAGGTTCATTGAAAAAATATAGTTGTTACATTGAAATACAATAATGGATACATACAGAAGGACGTCCTAGAGTGAAACAATATGGTGCGAAATTCCCAAAGGTGTAGCAGCATTCGCTTACGGTAGTGCAGTAAAAAGTATACACTAGAAAGTGAAAACATGGCACAGAAAGAAAAAGGCATGGTAGCGGATTGGTTGTGCGAGTTGTTCAGGCGGCGTACAACACACTATGCGTTAAGTGCCGAGATCCGAATAACTCTCAAAGAAAAAGCTTTTTAATCTACAGTGAAAAGAACTTAGGGACCAAGACAATTTATTTTAAACCGGTATTGTGTTCCAGAATGCAATTCCTGAAAACAGAACTGTTTATTATAACTGCATGCCATAGAAGAAAATGCTCTGAGCATTTTTGAGGGTTTGATTCTTTCAGATATACGCGCGCTGCCAAACTCGTGGAACGCCATGGAACGCGTTACCAACGGATTAACAGCTGCGGACAATTTTTTTGTTGCTGACGATATCCGGTTGGGTGCGTGTTCGATGGACACAGGCCGGGTGCGTACATTCTCCAGCCTAATGAAGTAACAGTTTCGCGTTAAAAAACATTTTGTTTGGGCATAGCATCGTGTCAAGAGAATATGTGCAGTTGACCCAGTGTGAATCCCCAAAGACGGACCACAACGAACCGAGACAAAGACAAAATAGCTACGATGGCAGGCAGAGCAAACGCGTAGACACCGGACAAATGAGGATTAAATGCACCGTCAGCCGGTGCAGTGGTGTCGGAAAGAACTTTTGGCAAAGCGCGAGAGATTTTGCAGCTGTTACATCAAACAGCGTAGAGGAAGCACAGAGCCATGGACCAAAAAGGGCGGTGGTGTCATGTGCAAGCATCGTATTTTACGGGACGTTCAAGACCTGGGCTTGAGCGAAAACCCGGCTTTTGGCATCGGCGTCTATATACTATAAAAATGCCCCCTTCACGAGGCCTTCCGCAGTGCGAGCAGTAGCTGCTGGCAAGGGGTGGTCGCCCCTATAGTATACGCCTCAAGCTTCGCGATGGCTGCTCCGCCTGCCGCCGCTTCTCCTGGGTTTCTACGGGATGAGCGCTGGGTGGCTGATAGGAGCTCATTTGCGCTTGTCTGTTTGCTGTTTGCCTCTTTTTGCCTTTCCGTGCCCTAAACAACTTGTTAAGCTCTTGTCTGTAAGAAAACAGTACGTTTAGGGCACTTCAATGAACACCTGAGGCTTGGTAGAGTGCTCGAACGCGAACAAAAGCCATCCGGGAACGCGGTTCTGCGGGCTTCCTGGCCACTCTTACGGCGTCAGCAACGGCACCAGCATTTCACCAGTGTCATCTTCGAAATCGTAAGGCACAATTGAATTCTATTGTCGCCTTGTTCAAACGTGATACTCGCAGTGAGAGTTTGGTTTCGTCTTGCAGCGGGTACAAAGAATGGGGCTTCGTTTCGAATACGTCGCTGAAACATCTGCCTTGGGATGTGATTATTCCAATACCTGACAACCATTTGTGCCTTTTAAGGCAATATACGCCAGGAAAAAAATGTTGAGCACAGTGCAGGGCTCTGTGCCGTTAAATATATGCTAACTCACGCCAACAAGAACCAAAGATAGTTAATGAAACCACGGAATAATAAATGGCCTCCAATTCGGGGCGAAACAGAATACCTCATACGGGAATGAAAAAGAAAACAATAATAACAACAACAACAACAACAAAAACACTGCAGCTTCGGGAAGACTAAAGACGTTCGTTTAAACTCCAGCCAGGTAGGACTCGCCAGACTAAACTCGACGCGAAATGCACTGTTACTCCGCCGGACATTGGATGGGGGGTGGAGGGAGGACGCTTAACTAATTTTGTCCGAATGCGGAACTAAGTTGAGGAATGGCAGTTTCAGTAATCCCACACACAATCTGCGCGTTCACTTTACTTTTGTTTTTCGACTTCTAGTCGATCACCCGGCTGACGCATTTCTTGAAGTACACGTATAGCCAGTACACAAACAATAAAATGTGTCGTCGGAAGAGTGGTATCTGATAAGGCCATCTGATTTTAGTTTGGGTTAGTTTCTGAAGGCTCCCTGTGTGTATGGTGATGTTTCGAAGAAGCGTTTAGTCACGGACGGGATGAGTCTAATCCCGTCGCCGCGCTGTTCGCCGCGGATAAATGTAGCAGATGATGGACGTTTGCGACCGCTCAACTCAGGACAAGACGTCGGAGCATTAAATTCTTTGTCGGATGCAGATCCCCGGGTAGAATTTTGTTATCCACTGTACTCTTCTCGTAAAATGTTCGGGAAATTTATGCCACATTGCTTCTCCAGGATAGTCATCAATACCCAAGATATAATTTTGGCAAGCGTAACTGGTGGGCTGTCAGGCATGATTGCTCCGCCAGAATATGTAAGCGCACAAAACGTTTTACATCGTAGTTTAGCCGTATCATGACCATCTCAGGAAACGATGCCTACGGGGATACCATTAGTAAATTTCAGGGCAGTGGAATTACAATGAGATCTATGCATATGTGGGCTTCGTGACGCTGTGCTATGACACACAACGAACGCTCAACAGACCCAAAAGTACCATACCAAGATCGCGTCAGAAACGTTTACACTCTCGTAAACCCGCCCCATTTGTGAACAGAGTGACTGCCCCGCATTATAGTGCGTTGTGAACGCATGCAAACGGCAAATCTCAGTCGTGAACATGCCGCAAAAGCAGCGGCGAGAGTGGGGAGCGAGCCGGGGTCTCCCGCGGCTGCTTTCAAAACGGGCCGCTAGGGGGATTTCAGTGGCGCCCCTACAGGCAGCGCTCGAGGCGTATATCGTAAATGAACGTAGGAAAAGAGCGAGCAGAGAAATTCAGCGTCACCATCAATTGTCTCATTACACGGCGGCATGAACTAACAGCAGCACAACACGTAGGAGACAGGTGGAAGCCATTCAAAAGCAAAGCGGTCCTCCAGCGGTCCTCCAGGATATTGCGGTGCCAAGAAAGGCCTCGAAGGCGAAGTTCAGCTGGCAATATGTTTTCATAATCACAACTCAATTTGAGGGGAAAATTTCGCCGAAGTGGCTGCAAGGCTCAGTGATGTGTTCACTTGCAAACGGCACTGCACGCGAACATAGTCCTACCGTATCTTACCCAGGTGTTTCAAAACTAGAACCTATTAAAAACACATGGGCGAACGTAGTACGTCAGCAAGATTGCCCTTAGAATGCTCACAACGGAACGGAGCCCACAATTTCGGTGGCAAAAATCATGCAGCCTGTTTGATGTGAATCACGCAAATTAATCGCCATGGTTTTTTGCATGAGTGGTTCTACTAACAATACGGTTAAAGGACGGGCTACTATTAAAACTGCGGCAAACGAGAAAATGCGGCTTCAGCGCGTGTAGTGAATGGATTGTTAGCCGCCTTCCCACCTCTCCCCTGTCACATTTGAATGGAGCAAGCGCGACAGAGCCACCCACACTTACCCAAGCAGCGTATTTGTAAAAGAAAATAACGGCCGCATGAGACACGCCGTAGGAGCAGAGAATCAGAAGCCACGTTGCCCACCCGGTCGTCACCCCCCCTCCATTTCCCTTCTCCGTTTCACCATGAAAAATGTTAGCAGGTGACCATTAAAAAACGGTAACACCGCCAAACCAAAACCGGAGAGAGCTGCCGTTTTTCTTGCCTGATTTTACGATTCTTGAGGGTTGAGCGGCGCAGCGGCAGCGTTAAATATATTCCCGACTCGAGTTCATGATCAAACGTATTTGCACTGCTTTACTAACGAGTGCATGCATTCACGATTGCATGCACTCGAGAGTGCTGTATTCGTGATCATAGTACTCATGAGTACATTACTCGCGAGTACATTACTTGTGAGTACAATATTCATGAGGGAAAGTACTCATGATTATGAGTAGTACTCATACATATGAGTACTGTACTTATTAATATGAACAGTCAGGAGTATGAGTAGTTATAAAACTCGTAAGTGCTCATATTATTGAGTACGGTACTCCCTAATACTGAACTCACGTCTGTTATCACTCGTCATCGCACTCACTCTTTAAATCTGCGTGTGTACTCACTCATCATCGTACTCACTCGTGTGGTTTGAGTACAAATGAGTGCAAATGAGCGTCCTCACAAGTAATTACGCCGACGTATGCCCTAAACAAAATCTACATTTTGGTTCATGTAGGCCAATATACATCTGATGATACAGGACTGGGCTTGGAAAGGAATCCGTCAACAGTCGTCGTACTGCGGCAGCTTTTTTATATTGAGGTACCGGAGAGGGCCGGGATGTGATCGTCTGCCCTCCCTATAGTAGTTGTGAATTTCCAGATAGGTGAGAAGTCGTCTGCTGTTCCGAGGAGCGTCCGTGGATGGGACTTGCCATTTGGTTTGGTGTGTGAGAGCGCAAGCCAACTCGAATACCTCCAATTTGCTGTCCAAGGTAGTGCGTGCAAGAACCCAGAGTAGTGTGACTGTGGGGAGGTTCTCATTGTTGGTTAGAGGTCTTAGTATGACAAGTATCTTGGGCAATATACGTCCTCTATTAAAGTTTCGAACGGCAGCCTGCGAATCAGATAATACAACTTCCGACGCTTGGACACTGGAAATCGCTAGGGCAATAGCATACTTTTACAATTCCACCGTGTTCGTAGTTTCGGTTGTGCCAACCACTTGCAGACTTCGTGGATAGTTGGTTGCACTGATACACATGGCCATCTTCTCGCGATATTTGGCTGCATCCGTACACCAGCCATAGGCTCTGTTCGAAGTGTCTTGGACAGTGCCTAGGTCCTGAGTCCTGGGTGGGACGGAGTGAATATCATGTGCGATCTGAGAGCAGTTGGAAGGTCGACTTGCTTGGTGTTCTCTTCGTTCGTCTCTACTTTAAGATCGCACAGAACTTTCAGTCCTGCACGTGTAGACGAAAGGCGTACGAGTTGTGCCGTGCGTTGCGCCTGAATGATGTCTTACACTGTGCTATGGACACCTAGTTTGAGTAGTTTGTGTGTAGGCGCAGAGATAGGTATGCCTAGAGCTTGCTTGTATATCTTGCTTTTTAGTGTGTTTATTCGCAGCAGCAAACTTAGAAATATGTAGCCGAATAGTTAAACAGTGCCTAAAATTTCGTCCGTAAATGAAAGCGTCAAGTTTTTCTGGGACACCTGTTTTTCGTAATGGAAATACAAAAACACTTTAGGGAACTAAAATGATATGAAAAAAACGTGGGGAAAAGACTTTGGAACTAGAACAAGAAACCAGAAGGCAGCAGGACCGGATGAATGAATTAGAGCAATATAAAAGGCTTCGCACAGTGGAAATCAAGGGACTCCTGGATTCTTGTGATGGAACCTAAGTAGTAAAAATAATTGCACTCATTGTGAACCCTAGGATATTTTTATAGTGTGGGGATGGCAAATACTAAAGATACAAATGTGATCGTCCAATTCATCATGCCGGACAAATGTAACAGATATTAGCTACACGAAATGAGGTTAACAAAGGGATCCAGGCACTCGAGTTAACAGGCCCCACTAAAGGTAACCCACAATCCTCCACGATTGACCACATCCGCTGCTACAGGTCTAGTACTTGAAAAGAAGCAATAAAATCGAAAAAAAAACAGCCTTGCAGCTGTGGATAAAGACTTGCTCATTGTTGCAGCCTTCAGTCGCACTTTGAGCGAGAACAGTTGCGAACGTATGCCGGTGTTCTGCCGATGGACGAGGTTAGGAATGTTATGAACATACGTTTAAGTTTTCCATATTACAAGTATGACTCCACGCAGAGACGGAAGAGGAATAGCAAAAGAAGATCCTACGGAAGTAAATGATTGTAAGCAAAACCAAGCATGTTACGAACGGATTTGACGGCGACGGAGGGCACGGCAACGATCTTCAGAACAACATGCCTCAGCTTGCATGAATTGTCGTGCAGCTGTTTCTTCTTGTGAAGCCTGGTCCGCTGCCTGATACTGGACGGCCATCCCACTCTGGGCATGCGCCACTGGATCGCGCTCCGGGCACGTGGAAACCACCGTCGACATCGCAGCTACGCACCCTCGTCTCCCGTGAGCCACGCCGTTGGCTTCAGTCATCGGTGACGTCAGCGGAGCCGAGTATAAAGCGCCAAGATTTCGCCTTCCGACTCAGAGGGCACGGCAACGTTCTCCAGAACTACATGCCTAAGCCTGCACGGATTGTCATGCAGGTCAGTTTTCACACCCTAATTCGTCAGTGCGTACTAGTTGCTAGCGCTTTTGATTCTGCCGTGCCCTCGGCGATGTGCCCAAATTGCTGATGATTGTTGGTCTGTTTTAACGATTCAGCTGTGTGTTGATGTGGAGAGCAACCCTGGTCCACCCCTTGAGAAACTTATAAATACTATACAAGCAGACCTAAAGCAATCTAAAGAGGATGAAAAGAAACGGGACAGCATACTTTCATATATTAACAAGAAACTTTCCAAAGTAGACGAAGTAATACAGGTATGAAAGGCGAACTAAGGAAAAATAAAGAAGCTGCAGGGAAGAATAGAGCACGTAGAAAGGGCTCCGACATGACAAGACAAAAAGCTTGTCAATTACGAAGATCGTTCGAGGAGGAATAATTTGATCGTATTCGGCATACCAGAAGGACCAGACGAAAACAGAAATTCTGGAAGACAAAGCTATTTCTAGATTTTTTCAAGACACTTCCGTGGAGCGCATTCATAGAATTGGCCGGGTGAATGAACAACGCCCAAGGCCGGTCATAGTGCGGTTGTACAATTACAACGAGAAACTTGCGCTTTTCAAGAATTGTAGCATACTAAAAGATTCCGGTGTATCAATATATCACGACTACCCGCAAGCAACACTTAAGCTACGAAAAAAGCTCTGGAAAACAGTAAAGGAGCAATACATTAATGATAACGTCTACGTATGGGATGAGCGTCAAAACCGGAGGAAATTGTTGCGCGGCGCTGCGCGCTCAGACGATGTACATCACGATGACGTGGAAACATTAGCTCACAAGCGGCTTCGTTTGATAAACCTTAATGCACAGAGCCTGGGTAATAAACAAGAACAGTTTGAACACGTTCCGCCTTCATATACGTGCGGATCGTAAAACAAGGGGTGGTGTCACAGCAGTTCTTGTCAAAAGTGGTGTGCCGTCGTATCAATTGCCTGAGATTGATGCCTACCACGAGTGTGTGCTTTGAAAATGTGAATTTTTAGGAAACGAAATCATCGTCGTAGGTGTGTACAGACCGCCAAATGCTGAACCAGATTTTTTAAAACTTTACGACCAGCTAAACCAGCATCGCAACTAACTTCTTTTAATTGTTTGGCATTTCAACCTGCCCGGTATTAATTGGGAATTGCTAAATTGCGGCCCCACAGACATGCCGAATTCTGAAATTTTTCTTGTCATGCTCACGGCGTTTAATCTGACTCAAACCGTTTTGCCTCCCACTCGGGCGACAAGCAGTACATCTTCGATCCTAGATCTCGTGTTGTGCTCCTCAACTATAACTGATATTACCACCGAAATTTGTGAGGAAATTTCAGATCATAAGTTGGTATACTCTACGTCATTACTCCCACGTCAATCCGACCCACCACAATGCAAATTTATTATTATAAAGCAGTAAACATCTGCAGATGATGTAAATATAACTAATTATCTCGAAGAAGCCATTCTTTTTTTTATGATAGTGATGACGTTAATACATTATGGACAAAGTTCGAAGCTCACTGTAGTTTCTCTATACAAAATTTTGTTCAGATAAAGTGAAAAAAGTTGGCGGGACGATTTCGTGGATAAAAAGAGAAATAATTCATGTGAAGCGCAAATTAAAACACTTGCAGAAACGTTCCAATGCTGCTCAAGCAGACATTTTCGATTTACAGGCTACATTGAAGTCCAAATTTGCTGCTTCTAGGAATCCCTACTTTAATGTGACACTCAACCGTTTTGTATCTCAAAGTCCCTCTACATTCTGGCAATTTTTATCGAATAAGGGTGGCACGAGGCTTGATCAAATCGCCAAAGGTGATCGTGTACTTACTGATCCAAGAGAAATGGCTCATGTGTTTAACAGTACTTCCAAAGGGTGTTTTCAATGTCAGATCATTTAAACATTGCTGTTTGTGAAAATGGTGATTGTGGTGTCATTGGGATTTATGTGGAAGGTGTCACCGAATTGCTTTTGCGATTGGATCAGAAAAAAATCGACAGGCCCTGACGATATCCTTTCCGCATTTCCCAGACGTTATGCTACACTGTTAGCCAGGTTCCTTGTAGTCATTTGACAGAAATCCGTTTCATCTGGTGCGATACCTGATGAATGGCGTAATGCACGTGTGAACTCCTGTTTTTAAGAAGGGTAAACGTCTTAATTTTTGTAACTATCGGCCCATCCCTCTCACCTGTCATTATTGTAAATTGATGGAACGTATTATCGCAAAATATCTCAATACCTTCCTTCAATCCCAAAATATTCTCACTGAATATTAACACGGTTTCTGACGAGGACTTTCTACAACTACGCAGTTATTAACTACAATTAATGAAGTTGCCAAGGCTCTAGATGCTGGTAGCCAGGTTGACGTGATCTTTTTTGACCTCTCGAAGGCGTTCGATGATGTTCCACGTAGAAAATAACAAATTAACAGAAGTCAATTGGCGTTCCTTCAGATATAACAAACTGGGCCACGTCTCACTTACTAAACTGGAAACAGTACGTAGATATTGAGGGATCGCGCTCGCGTTTTTTAGACGTTTTTTTCCGGAGTACCGCAGTGGTCCGTAGTCGGTCCTGTTTTATTTAACAGTTTTAATGATTTGGTTGAAGCAATAGATACCAGCGTATAAATTAAACATTTCGCAGACGACTGCATTCTTTTCAAAGTCATAAACATGACGGCAGATCAAGAAGTTTTAAACAGAAGTATCGGTAACTTGGAAGCTTGGTGTTCAGAGTGGAACATGGTAATTAATCCAGAAAAAAAACTGCTCATTTGTGTATCACCAACAAAATCAACAAGTTTCACTTCAAATATGATGTAAAAGGGTCACAGATTACGCAAGTGAAAGAATATAAATATTTGGGTGTAACAATTACCTGAAGCCTCAACTGGACAACCCAGATACGCGCAGAAATCCGCACGTAAAAAACTAGGGTTTCTAACGCATCAGTTAGCTAATGCCCTCAGTTCTTTAAAGCTCAAAGCTTACAAAACAAGGGTAAGACCGTCCTTGGAGTACGCGGCCGTAGTATGGGACCCTCACACAAAAAGCAATATACAAAAGATTAAAAAAATTCAGCTCCTGGCAGCCCGTTTTATTTACACTAGGTATAGGCGTCGCGATTCCCCTTCTGCGATGTTGCAGTTGTCAAATCTTGAACCTCTTGAGGACAGACGACGAGCTGCTCGACCTTAACTTACTCCGTCTAATATATTTTTCTAAACTAGAAATAAAGCCAGAAAATTACATGGTAAAAGATTCTTCCAGGCCTTCCCGTCACAAACATAGCCGCAGCATCAAGCCAATCTTCGCAATAACTAATATATACATACACTCTTTTTTCCCGAAATCAATCACTGAGTGGAATTTGTTGCCCCCAAACTGTACTCTACTTTCCATTCCACTATAAAATGCGCCTTGTTTCCTGGCTTCCACAATACTTCTTCGATTTACAACATGTTGTGTGCCTCAGAGTGTGGTGCTTTGCTTATGGGCTGTGTTGGAGTGGGTGTAGTCAGCCCTATGGAAACGAGTAAAATTTGATGGTGATAGCCATGTTTTTCTTACATTTGATGTATCCTAGTAACAATTTTGTTGTAACTTTGCTGTACCTTTGTTTTACCTTCGAACTTGCTGTACCTTTCCTGCTAATAAATTAAATAAATAAATAAATAAATAAATAAATAGAATATTCACCTGAATGGTCAAATTAGGCTTTTAAAAGTTTTCAGCAAGTTGAGTGGAAGAATCTTTTAGTGCGCTCAGTTGTTTCATACATTTAAATTTCCATTCGCATATTGTATACTGATAATAGGCGGTTGTGTAACAGACGGTCTAAATGTAAAGTCAAGAGGCTGAAGAGTGTTTTTGTTCTGTTCAAGGGACCCTTCGTGCCGGCGCAAATAATACATGTAAACAAACATTATAACTTCTCGATAAAACATCCTTCTAAAGCGGACGTTTTGCGTCAAGCAAGGTATTTTATTGAATCCAAACAGTTGAGTTCAGCGGAAAGCATATAAGGCGTTGTATTTTGGTGCGAGCGTCTTTCTGGGGTATTTTATAACTCTTTATACAGAGGTCATGAATTGGCTGTAAAAAGATGCTTCTCTTTTGTTTCTGCTAGTCGAGTCATTTTGGAATCCATTTTGAAAACCATTTATAGTGTGTTTTTTTTCGCAATAGAACCTTCAATATATTTCCCTCTAATTTTGTTTGAAATTAGCAAAACGGCACTGACAGCAGGGCAGCACATGGTTCTTTAATGGCTGCCTCATGACTCTGGCATACAAGGCGACATTACCTCCTATCCAGCTGTCACCCAAGCTCCCCTTCTTTCGTGAAGATGGCAATGGCGTTGTCCTTGCGACTGGCTGCTCTGGGCATATGACAGGGTAGCTGGACCCTCAGCGCACATGTGCTGCTCTGCACGCCATTGCCCCTATGAAAAGTCCACTTCCTGTACGGAGTCAACAAAAAGACTGCAGGAGTGCTGCGCAGTCTACGCCTCCCTCAGCGTGGCATGCATTTACAGCTTCATGTCACCGCTGAACTTCTCAATTCAAGTTTATTTTCCCAGAATCAACTGGACGACTTCCTGGCTAAAAGCTGCTTGAACAGCTTCACAAAGGCCGGGGAGCCGTTACAAGGCACAGCAGGCAAGGTACATAAATACAGGTGGAATAAGAGACGGGTTTGCTAAAGTATTAAAAAATATTTCATAAAGAAGCAAATTTCGAGAAGAAAGGAAAATAAACAAACTTCTTGATCGGATCAGAAATAAGAATTAAAAATTTAGATTCGTTCTCAGGCAAAAAATTTATATACACTATACATAGTCACAATGCAACAACTACGAAAGCAGAAACAAACATGATATACAACACACGGTACAGGCACACTGTACATAACAATCAGGTCGTACACGGACGCTAGATACAATAATGACTGAACACTCCAGATCTCTATTTTTGTTACAATTGCACCATGTATTTTCGAAGCTGCCTCCTGTTGTATCCAGTAGTTTCTTGGTGTTTCTTTAGTCATGGGAATATTATAAGCTATTGATTGAAACTTCTAATTTCTACGGAAGTGTTGTACCGCCCATATATCGGTGCAGCGCGTTTTGACAGCCTGTGAGTAAGTTTGTAACAATGCCAGAAAGAAGAAGTAATTAACAATATTGGTTGATAAAAGCTTGAACATTTGCAATAGGCGAAACTCGTACATTTTATCGGCTGGTTGCAAATTATGCAATTCAAAGGCTTCTCGGGTTGTGTCTGTGCGATTTAGATTTGGTATTTGTCGAACAATTCTTTTCTGTATGGTGACAATCCTCTTCATGTTGGTTTTAGTTGTTGTAGCCCAGACCAAAGTGCAGTAATTTAAGTATGAATAAAATAGGCCATAGTAGATGTGAAGCTTTGCTTCTTGCGGAAGAATACTACGACAACGTGATAGCAGTCCTGTAACTGCCGACAACGTTTTGCTAAGAAAGTCGATTTTAGTGTCCCACTTTAGGTTTGAAGAAAAATGTACTCCTAGAATTTTGTGGTCACCGACAATGGAAACAGGCTGGTGTTCATAATTTAGCTGATGAGAAAAATATAGTTGTTTGTTTAGAGCACGGGATATATTTTACTTCGTTTTCGTTGGATTAATTCTGAGCTTATTCATTTTGGACCATAAAGATACCTTGTGAAGAACATCATTGCATTTAACGATTATATTTTCGAGATAGTAAAAGTGGTATCGTCAGCGTAGATCATAAATTTAACTTCGCCATTATTCTGGATAATGTCGTTTATGTAAGTAATAAATAAAATGGGACGCAACACACTACCCTGAGGTACTCCCTGCGAGAGAGCTAAAAAAGACGACTTGTCATTAATAATAAAAATGCATTGCTGCCTGCCGTGCAGGCAAGAGTCAAGCAATGCCAAAGGTTTTCCGCAAATACCGTATTGTGGAAGCTTAGCAGCAACACCGTCATGGTCAATTACGTAGAAAGCCTTACTGAAGTCCAGAAAGGGACCTACTGTATACAAGTTTTGTTCAATGTTTCTTATATTGTTTTCTTTTAGGGTCAATAAAGCCAATTCTGTGGATTTTCCTGCCCGAAAGCCACATTGAGACTCAGCACTTTTTTTTCAATCGGAAAAAAGTTGGCTGTGTTCGCTGTGTTCCAGAACATAGAGCGTTTGCATGCACCTGCTCTCGATTGGCCGCTGTCCAAGCAAGAGCAGCTAGCTCCCTTCCTCGTGTAGCCTTGAAGTTTGCCACTTCCGTGGACCGGGGTCCAGGAGTGACAAGTTATCTTTCCAGCTAAATTTTCACCCAATTTTCTGTGGGGTTCTCCACTTCTGAAACTGTGTTAGTTGGCATTCAGCTAAAGATGCTTCAGGCGTTTAATATTTCGTGTTTTTGTTCTCTTGCCACTCTTTCCTCTCTGGGCAAGGTTTTTTTCGTGTCTTGCATCAGTTTTTTTTCTTAACGGTGTTTTTTTTGGAGTTCGGTCAGCAATATTTTCTTGTCTTATTTAAACATTTTTGTGTCTGGTTGCTGTTACCACAAACATTCTTCATTCCTATAATGAACCCCCAGCTGCTGACAGGCTGACTTCCCCAGCTTCTATATTAAACGCTCCTCTCTCCGAAGAAGTTTAAAAATAGCACTTATTCTTGATTGCATGAGTCACCCTCGAAATGTTTCTTTTACAAAGCACCTCCACTGCATTTTCAAGCTGGTAAAAAACAATTCCTCCTCGCTAACTCGCAGAGTTATAAAAATTCAATGTTATTGTTTCAGTGCGTCAGGCTGAACCTGAGCTATGTGAGCGCCGTAGTGGAGGGGTACAGATTAATTTACATTACATGATGGTTTTCAGCGTAAGTCGAAATGTCTGTGCCCGATGTCCCCCCTTTTTTTGGTCTTCATAAGGAAAAAGAATGATAGCCGTGGTTGGGACCGAATCCCATGTCCTTGGACAAGGCGGCACAGACACTTATCCACTGAGGCATCCCGACGGGTATGGTCGAGGGTTAACATGTGGTAAATATTTACAGCTCACCTTGTAGGCTGTCCGGACGCCGCCATTGTCGCCAATGTTTTCATCAAGAGGCGGTTTCCGCTATCTGTAGTAAGTAGAAAAGTACCGGGTAAAGACTTCAGGCTTTTAGGTGAAGTGCACATGCTCAGCCGCCGTGGGCGACGACCGTGTCCAAAGAATGCTTAAAAACGAACCTCACAGAAGTCCACTAGACTCTTTAAAATTGAATGAACCCACGGCACTAAGAGAACAACCCGCCCAAAGACAATCCCGATAGTTAATTCCAAAGTACAACACGCAGTTAGCGTATGGACCACAAGCCCTTACTCCCCAAGAACCAGGAACTTTTAATCCCTCACACCACACGCGCACTGCTTCTCTGACCAATGGGTAGTCCACCCATCGGCTGTGGCAGTGACACAAACTAGAGAGCGAATAAAATAATGGCGAGTACCTCATTTTTGACTGTTCATACGCTGGCACTGCTTTGAAATTCCAGGGTGGTCCGGTGCTCCTTCTGTTGTTATGTAAACTTGTAAAACATAAATTCAACTTTCGAAAACGATTACACCAGCGAGAGAATCAAGGATAATACACCACGTGACGTGGGTTTTGTGTGGCGTGTGTTTATCTCACCACGTGTGTAATTCACGCGCCGTCTATTTTTCGCGGTTCTTTTCCGTGGCGTACGCCTAAAATAGGATTTATTCCTGTCACTAATAGAAATCAGGACGTCGACACATCTGTGCCTGCAAAGATGAGTGTCCGTCTGGCCGGCCGGCCGCCCGCCCTTCTGACCGACTGACAGATTCATCGATGCCTATCGGAAACCGCTGGGCATAGAGACTGTAAATTTCGATAGCACTCATCTATCATGGCGTACAGGCGTAGATTTTAGGAAAATTCACCTGTAGGAGAGGAAAAGAGGGAAATTCTATAATCCGAGATTGTCTCGTTCGCTCATTGAGAAATCCTAGTGGTGTCTGTTATTATATGTAGTGCGTCAAATTTTTAGGAAGTAGTTTCAGATTCCACCCCAACCAACACCTTTTGGGCGAATCTGCATTTGGAGTAAATTGGGTATCTGCAATGTATATTGTATCAATTGGCATTGTTACGTGGCGGCAGGAAAGATATCAGACGAACCGTGGTAGATGAGCAGCGATCTTTTTACGCTATGCACATGGCGACCATCAGAGAGTCCGCGAAGGGTGCGCGCCTCACAGAGCTTCGTCGTCGTCGGAGGCTGTGACCACAGAGCTACGCGCCTGTGCCCTATTCATCGTCGTCTCGCGACAATATTTAAAATTAATTCCTGCTGATAAATGTTATTCTTAGAATTCACAAAATTTTTTTGATGATTTCGTCCAACAGCTTCGCTTGAATGGCCGGGAGAATTTTATGGAATTACCTTCCCAACGAAAACAAAAAGGCCTTTCAGGTGACATCAATGCGGAACCAAACTGCTGGTCCTAGGACTTTGGAATTTCAAAACTGCATTTTCATCACGAAATAGATGAATAATTTAAAAATTACCAAGCCAAGAGAGAGAAAAAGAATAAATTGTTTTTTCATGAATTTCTCCTTATATCTCAGCCCAATCAGACACCGGTCCCGATTGATATCTGGCCGGGCTGAGATATAATGAGAAAAATCCAATGGCTTTTCATTCCTTCGATGACCCATTTGAATATCTAAAAACTGCGTTACAAGGCTGTTGCCTAACCAAACTTAAGTAGGGCAAATTTGTATTTGGAGTCCACTGCATGTTTTTATGTTCTCTCAAGTGTGAGGCCGCCGATATAATCGTTTGGTTTCTTGCTTACAAATGCCACCCAGAAAAAATGACCGAACCCTAATTTCAGGATTTTCTTCAAACAGACATTCGAAAGGGCAACCGGGATTTTGAAATAACCCCGCCCCCCTTACAAGCCGAAATGCTAGAAATGAGACCTAAGATTTTGATATCACATTAAAATATGGCGACGGAGCTCAATTAAGCTCCATCATTTTACTACTACTTTTAGTGATTAATAAAGTATGATTCCTTCCCTCCAGAACCGGGGTTTTAAAATGATAACGAACGAAACTGAAACGCAATGACCGCAAAACTAAAGCGCGAACATTTCCGGTAAACTCGACGAAACGCAGTGTCTGCAAAGCGCACCGATCAACCAGAGCGAAACCCTTTCATTGTTCCGGGCTTTGTCGGAGCACAGGTGTTTGATACACGTTATTTTAGGCCATTCCTCTACTAATACCAGGGACGCTTACGTTTTTAATGGCTGGCTGCTCTTTCGCGGAGCGAACCATGTGCGGCCTACCTGTACTGCGGTAGAATGTGAACTGTCCGACGAGTGCGAGCGACCGCACCAGCGATGTGGCCTGATACGAGCGACAACGGTGATTGGCTGCCACTCTCGTATGAACTCTGTCGTATGGTTGGACTTTGTTAACACGTGCCTCACTTTTGGTTTAACTCAACTCGTCACAAATCCGACAAGACAGACGGACCACACTTCATCGATGCTTGACCTTGTGCTTTCATCTAACCCAGATAGCGTTTCGTCTATTACATATCACCCAGGACTATCGGACCACTCTATCATCCACGTTTCAGTTGTAGGCGATGTGCCCGTCCACCCGCGAATTAGAAAATCGATAACCGTAACGACAAAGGCGATTACGGTAGTATGAATGCGGAACTTGGGGATTTTTATGCAGAATTTGTTCCAAACTTTTTTGACCGTTCTGTTGAAAGTAACTGGTTACTCTTCAAAAATAAATTAGAGACTCTAATAAAAAAATACATCCCCACTATTTCTGTGACTGAACGATCAACGTCTCCTTGGTTTAATAACTTACTTAAACGCCTTAAGAACAAAAAGAAGCGGCAATATAAAGCGGCTTAAAATAAAAAACAATGCTAGTGCTTGGGACAGGTATCGCCAATCTGAGAAACTTTTCCTATCGCTTTCGGCTAAAGCTAAACGGTCTTTCTTCTCTACATCTCTGCCCACCATGCTACAGAATAACCCTAAACAATTCTGGAGAGCAATAAATCCGAACCATTCGAAACCCATCTGCTTGTATGACGAACATAATTGTCCGATTCCAGTGTCTGATGTTGCCGCTAAATTAAATTCTTCCTTTTGCTCGGCGTTCACGAAGGAGCCCCGATACAGAATTACCGAACTTTCCTTTCTACGATCACCCAATCATGCCCGGCATTACCTTTGAGGCTAACGGTATCTTGAAACTGATTTGAATCGCTCAAGCTCACTTCTTCATCAGGCGTGGATGGCATCAATTCCAAAATCCTCAAAAATCCCCACCTTTCTAACTTATCTAATACACTTGAATCTGTACAAAACCGTGCGGCAAGGTTTATTTTTTCAAGGCAAGGTTTATTATACTCTCGCTCATTTTCCAACAGTCGCTATCATCTGGAGTGGTCCCGCAGGAGTGGAAGGTGGGCAAGATCATTCTCAGTACAAAAAAAGGCAATACATCGTCACAAAACAGCTACCGTCCTATTTCGCTTACTAGTATCTCGTGTAAACTCATGGAACATGTTATTTATTCCCACATTACAAAATTCCTAACGTCCCTTAACTTTTTCCACCCCCAATCAACATGGCTTTCTTAAAGGACTATCATGCGACACCCAGTTAGCTTTATTTATTAACGACATAAGTACTAACCTGGACATGAATGTACATGAAAGGCATTTGATAAAGTCCCAGATAACAGATTATTTTTAAAGTTATCTCGTCTAAACCTTGACCCCGCTGTATTTGCTTGGTTGCAAAATTTTCTAACTAACCGTAAGCAGTTTGTATTCGCCAACTCGCACTCTTCTAGCCTATCTCCCGTTCTCTCAGGAGTGCCTCAAGGAACAGTTTTGGGACCCTTGCTATTCATAATTTACATCAACGACTGGCCAGCTAATATCCAGTCTAACATACGTCTTTTCGCTGAAGATTGCGTCCTATATCGTCCCATCTACAATAGCACTGATAATATAATTCTCCAGCGCGACCTTAATATTTTTAAAAAATTGGTGCGATACATGGTTAATGTATTTAAACGTTACTAAAACCTCAGCAAGCTCATTCCGTCGCAGGCCGGCCTACATTTCGCATTGCTATGTAATTGGCAATTGTAACGTTTCGTCTGTAAAAACCTATAAGTATCTAGGTGTAACTTTAACCCAGGATCTTACTTGGACAACTCACATTACTAACGTCACCAATGATACCAATCGCGTTCTTGGGTACTTGCGCCGAAATTTACGTTTTTGTTCTACATCCGTCAAATTGCTAACCTATCAAACACTTATACGACCGAAACTCGAATACGCATGTGCAATCTGGGATCCCCACCTTTCTAACTTATCTAATACACTTGAATCTGTACAAAACCGTGCGGCAAGGTTTATTTTTTCGGACTATTCTTATCACACAGCGTCATTAATCTAAAAAGTCAAGCTAATCTTCCTCTACTAGAAACAAGGCGCAAAGTTAGGCGGCTCTGCTTTTTTCATAAGTTTTATCATTCTCGAACAGCTCCCAACGTCATTAAAGAAGTACATCGTCACTCCGACCACGTCCACCACCCATTGGCTGTTTACCCAGGAAAGATGCTCACCTCTGCCCATCGGAATTCTTTTTTTATAAAATCAGCCAAAGACTGGAATGACCTTCCCACCGAAGCCGTGGTCCACTCCAGTCCCATCCGTTTTCACCAAGCCATTGAAGAAATTTTGCACTGACTTTCAACCACTGTATTATTAATGTATGCCCACCCCTCATGTAAAACCCCTGTACAGGGGCCTTTCAGGTATAATAAATAAATAAATAAATAAATAAATAAATAAATATCGCCAATATCGCAACCCTCGTGCGCGTACTCCCGCGCCAGCGGCGAACGGCGAGCGTTGGCTGTGCCCACGAACGGAATTCCCGGGAATGTTTCAATCTATAATTCGATCTGTCATTAGAGCACGTGGATGAAGTTGACTTTGCCACAGGGCATCTTGGCGCACACCACCACCGACGGCGCAACTCATCAGCCCACACTGGCGTCGCTTGAACAAATTGGCCGCAGATGTGCTTGCTTCGCTGAAATTGTTGGCGGAAGACGTTTC
This sequence comes from Haemaphysalis longicornis, assembly GCA_013339765.2. Lineage (NCBI taxonomy): Eukaryota > Metazoa > Arthropoda > Arachnida > Ixodida > Ixodidae > Haemaphysalis > Haemaphysalis longicornis. Next base: position 189,023,546 of record CM023453.1, read on the forward strand.
AGCTGGCGCTGCCGCCTAAACACAGCTCTCCCCTGCAACTGCCAGACCCTCATATTCTCTTTCCTTTTCCTCCCAACTACCATGATGAATGCAACGAGGATTTGTTAAAGTCAATTCAATTTTCGTGCATTCGCCTTGCTTGCACCGTCTCTGTTCGGACCGTGTGCGACTCTTTCGCGACAACATTTTTTTACCGCGTTGCCGTTTTTTTTTTTTTTTTTTTTGCGGCGGGAAACACCGATCCAACCTGTATTTTTATCCACGACAGTCTGGTACTCTTTCGTTTTCTTGGAGACCAACAAACACTGTCGCTTTAAAAAATTCCCCGCATTTCCCCGAGGGGAAGAATATGAAAGTGCGAATGCAACGAGTTGAATTTGCGCGGTTCGGTAATGTTCGCGAAAGAGAGATCACACTCACACACGCAACTACAAAGAAAGAAAGATGCATTTATTCACAGACACCTATTTGTGTTGTCGTTTGTACTTGATTGCTAGAGCGGATCTCCAGCTTTGAAATTTCGTGGTCAGTACTCCTTTAAGCGGGTGCATTAGCCCTTCTCACGCCCGATTCCCTGGCCAATCCCCCACGTGGGTATGTGCCATGTCTGCGGCCAGGCAGCGCGCGCCCATCTCCCCCCGTTGCCAAGGAAGACGAGGAGATTCCTGGCCAATCCCCCACGTGGGTATGCTATGCGGACATCGCCGGTGGACGCAGGTTCAGGGTCGCTTAAGAAGTGCATCGCACTTAAAATTGCCGCCAGGTGTTGTTCATGGGCTCCTACGGGGGTCGTGTGATTATGGAACACACCGCGTGCTGTCAAACCTTATCCTGCCTTCGGGGAGTCCCTATGCCTTTGTAGAAATGTACCTTCGAAATTTCAAGTTTGTAGGTCCCGCAGTTCCGGCTGTGCGTTGACGAGTGAGTGAGTGAGTGAGTGAGTGAGTGAGTGAGAGTGAGTGAGTCGGCCGGTAGGTAGGTCGGGCACATGATTGTAACGGTATGGATAACTCTGTGACTGATATCCATTACACCTACTGAATTAACACTTCCCATGGGTGACGAGTCATTTTAGCCCACCAAAGCCGTACAATTTATTACGGGATACTTCGAATAAACGAGTAAAATATGTGTTGCAGCCGTTTCGTAAGAACTCGCCTCCGGTAGGAGCGCGTGTATTGACCCGATTAATTCCATATATTCAGGCCATGAATTAACTCTACGGTGAACTAAGTAATTATGAAAACTAACGACTACTTCAAAATATTTTATATACATTGGTGTTCTGGTCAATTTGCATCACCGTGTACCACCACTAGTTAGGAATAAAGAAGACAATGGTTGGGGAATCAGATGCCACGTTTGAAGGCGATACATTGTTGGTACTCCACTTTTTACCTTCCATTGAATACACCATGCAAGTCTGTTCCTTGGATGGCTTTGTGTTCTAGAGCAGATGATTAGGCTACAGTATGCGGAGGAAACACAATATTTATAGCACCGCACGTAACAAAACAAAAAAAAAAGAAACATGCAGGGTATTTAAATACTACGATGGTATTACCAATGAGTTAACACCATTAAACTAAAATATGGAAGTCCAGCTTTCTGCAGTCGCATAATACCATTTAAAAACACACTCAAGCAAAAATTCTTACCCTCAACCCAACCCTCTCCACACTTATATTGGCGTACTGATCCACGAAGCAGTATGCCTTCTCATTAAATTCCTCCTCACTTCTGTTACTCCACCCGTTTCCCTTTTGTCCGTCTCCATTGTACTGGTGCTCTGGATAAGCAGAAAAAAGGGTAAAATTTATAAACAATCAAAACGAAAATACAAACCTTGCCATCAACAAAAACAACATTCTAAGAGGCCGCTTTAAAAAAACCGCAAGGTTCACTTCAGAAGCCCTTCCATGTTTTTCGAAGATTGACTTCATGAGATGACTTCAAAGCGTTAGGCCTATAATCACTCTTCAAGTGATTTGTTGTGAGCTGGGTTGTTGGAATTCACGGTTATTACGCCTCGTAACTACCTTGCGTTTGAACCTACCGTTCTTAAGAAGTCTCTACGACGACACTCGACTAATGGCGCCATTAAGCTCGTCACAATCTTCGCAGGTGGCTTTGCCGCGCCAACCACGGAAATAGTGCTAAAGCAGCATGCATTCTGGCCAACAAAGCGTTGTCCACTACCCCGCCCCTGATATGGGTTTTTCTGTGGGTACGGAACAATTGTTTCAGCGTACGCGTGATGGATACAGGATTAGGGCACATACTTTGATTGTGGAGTATCCTCGTAGTGCTTTTGCTGAAAGTTTTTGACCGATTGATTGATTGACTGCATGGTGATACACCGCCATCCGCCATGATTATGAAGCACGAATGCGTGTGCATGCCACCCTGTGGCCGCTCCCTCCATGTCAAGGGCGGGTTAGCCTCTAAGCGTAGATGTACGTTCACTCATTAACATCAGCAGAATGAAGCCGTTCAGACGTGACGTTGCGCGCGGTTGGCGTTGATCTGGGTCCTAACAGTACTCTGGGTTGGGCTACGATTACATATATATTGTCACGAAGCCAAGGACGACGCAGTTGTCTTGCAGGAGAAACAAGTTTATTGGAGCGAACTTGTGCTCCCCTAACAACTCAAAAAGAATATAGAGGCGGCGAAGCAGCGGTCAACAAAGTGAATTGCACAGATGAGTGTCGTCGAACCGAATGCCGCGGCGTCTGCTCTGCAGGCTTTTATCTTTCGGCGCGACTGTTTCTGGAACCGTCGATTCATATCCAGAACATTGTAGATCACAGAAGATTATTCTGGGCTAGCGACTTTAGGGGCGAAACAGTCCTGCTTATCTGAATGAGATAGCCCGTGCGGCATAAAAATAAAGAATGGAACACGTGCTTCGCATGGGACACAGATAACAGAGGCGGGCGCGGCCGTGCCACTAAAAACAAACAATAAATAAACAAACCCGTACATGGTTCGCGGCTTTACCTTCAAACGCAGCTTACCAGTGTTCAGCCTGAGAAACTCCGTCCTCTAAGAGTGCATCGACCCGATGCTAAAATAAAACGACAGTCCGAACAAACTGCAACAACAAAAACAAAAAAAAAAGAGTCTGTCCATATTGCGAAGTACGGTTTGAGGCGGACCACGTGGACGACTTCGGGTAGCGTGCGTCGTCGTAATGTGCCGGAATCACCATTGGGGATCACTTCGTAGGTTAATTGGCCAACACGTCGTACACTCTGGTAGGGTCCGAATACCGTCGCAGAAGCTGCTCACTGAGTCCGCGTCGTCGGATGGGAGTCCAAACCCACACACGATCCCCTGGTTGGTACTCAACGTCTCGGCGTCCGGAGGTTGTAGCGGCCGGCATCCACCAGCTGCTGGTCCGTTATACGAACTCGAGCGAGCTGGTGGGCCTCCTCCGCAAGTTGAAGGTAATCTTGGACGTCGGCGTTGAGGTCGTCGTCTTCTACATGCGGAAGGATGGCGTCGAGCATCGTAGTCGGTCGTCTTCCGTAGACAAGCTCGAACGGTGTGATCTGCGTAGTGTCCTGGGTCGCTGTTTTCTACGCAAACATGACATACGGCAGGACGTCGTCCCAAGTCTTATGTTCGACGTCGACGTACATAGACAGCATATCCGCGATCGTCTTGTTCAGACGTTCCGTAAGTTCGTTCGTTTAGGGGTGGTACTCCGTCGTTCTTCGGTGATCCGTGTTGCTGTAGCGTAAGATTCCTTGCATCAGCTCCGCAGTGAAGGCCGTTCCGCGGTCCGTGATTAGGACTTCAGGGGCTCCATGTCCCAGCACAACTTGGTTAATAAAGAACTTCGCGACTTCTTGTACAGTCCTCCTCGGAAGAGCGGCGGTCTCTGCGTAGCGCGTCATGTAGTCTGTTGCTACGACAATCAACTTGTTCTCGGATAGTGACGTAGGGAACGGGCACAGTAGGTCCATTCCAATCTGTTGGAAGGGCCTCGATGGGACGGCGATCGGCTGTAGAAGTCCGGCGGATCATGTCGGTGGCGTTTTTCGTCGCTGGCAGTCACGGCAGCTCCGGACGTAGTGGGTGACGTCGGATGTAAGGCGGGGCCAGTAGTACTTCTCGAATTTTCCAATTGTGCGGGCTGTGCCAAGATGTCCGGAAGACGGGTCATCGTGGCTCGCTCGCAAAATGTGGTCACGAAGGCTTGCGGGGATGACAAGAAGGTAATTCGTTCTTGTTCCGGGGCTGAAATTCGTCTTCACGAGGACGGAGTTTCTCAGGCTGAACACTGGTAAGCTGCGTTTGAAGGTCCCAGGAACGGCGACGTTGCATCCTTCGAAGTGGTCGATTATGACGCGGAAGTCGGGGTTGGCACGCTGCTGGGCGGCTAGGTCGCTCTCCGTCACGATTCCGAAGAACCGCTCTCTTCATCAGAGTTTTGGGGTGGTGGGTCGACGGGGCGCACGACAGGCAGTCGGCATCGGAGTGTTTCCTGCCGGATTTATAGACTACTGTAACGTCGAACTGCTGCAGACGCAAGCTTCACCGCAAAAGACGGCCAGAGGGGTCCTTCAAAAATGGCGAGCCAACACAGCGCGTGGTGGTCTGTCACAACCGTGAATGGTTTTCCATACAGGTATGGGCGAAATTTTGAAATCACCCATATAATTGCCAGGCACTCTTTCTCAGAGGCACAGTAGTTCTTCTCCTCCTTCGACAGACCAGGGCTGGCATAGGCGATTACCTTTACGCAACCGCTTTGTTTTTGGATGAGGACGGCACCCAAGCCTATATCACTGGCGTCCGTGTGCATTTCCCTTTCGGCGTTTTCGTCGAAATGAGCGAGTACGGGCGGGCTTTGCAGGCGTTTTTGCACGTCGCAGAATGCCTTTTCTGGGTCGTTGTCCCAGCTAAAATCGGTGCTATCTTTCGTCAAGTGTGTGAGTGGCTCTGCAATGCGTGCGAAGTTTGCGACGAAGCGCCGGTAGTATCCACACAGTCCGAGAAATCTTCGCACGCCCTTCTTGTCTTTCGGCCTTGGGAAGTTCGCAACGGCTGAAGGTTTTGCTGGGTCAGGTAGGACTCCCGCGGCGTTGACGACGTGGCCCAAGAACTTGAGTTCCTCGTACGCGAAACGGCACTTTTCAGGCTTTAGCGTTAACCCCAACGTACGAATGGCCTCGAGTACAGACTCCAACCTTGCGAGGTGTTCGTCGAAAGTCCGGGCGAATACGACAACGTCGTCGAGGTATACGAGGCAGGTGTGCCACTTCAGGCCAGCTAGCACCGTGTCCATGACTCGTTGAAACGTTGCTGGCGCCGTGCACAGCCCGAAAGGCATCACCTTGAAATCGTATAGGCCATCCGGGGTTATAAATGCAGTCTTCTCTCGGTCTCTCTCTCGTCCACTTCAATTTGCCAGTAGCCGGTCTTCAAATCCATCGATGAGAAGTACTTCGCATGGCAGAGGTGGTCGAGGGCGTCGTCGATTCGTGGCAGGGGGTACACGTCCTTTTTGGTGATTTTGTTCAGTCGCCGGTAGTCAACACAGAACCTTAATGTGCCGTCTTTTTTCTTCACGAGTACGACCGGCGCAGCCCACGGACTTTTCGATGGCTGTATTATGTCGTCGCTGAGCATGTCGTCGACTTGAGTCCGGATGGCTTCCCGCTCGTGTGAAGAGACGCGGTACGGTGACTGTCGGGTAAGTCGGGCTCCATCTTCGGTTATAATTCGTGCTTCGCTAGGGGTGTCTGACGTAATTTTGAGTTTGCCAAAAAACACTCGCTGTAGCGATGGAGCAAATCCAGCAATCTGTCCCGATTTTCTTGCGGCAGCGCCGGGTTCACTTCGAAAGGTTGCGGCGGCTTGGAAGCATCTGCGCGTGCGCATTCAAAGTTTGCGACAGCGATCACTTGACTTGCTTCTTGCGTTTCTTCGAGGAACGCAATTGCAGCGCCCTTGTTTAGATGATGGTACTCCTCGGTGAAATTGGTGACCAAAACATGGGATTTGCATTGCTTAAAGCGCGCAATGCCTCTAGCGACGGAGAGACCGCGGTTGAGAAGCAACCTTTGATCACTGTCTACGATAGCGTCGACGTCAGGAGCAGCATCTTCACAGTAGACTGCGATAATCAAGTTTGCGCGGCGTGGCAGGGTGACATGATCATCGGAAATCCTTACAGCAGCATGACGTTGGGGGTTCGGCTCCGGCGTCATAGAGGGATGGGGTAAAAAGTTACTGACTTGGTCTGCAGATCGAGTATTGCACCGTTGTCCATCAAAAAATCCATTCCAAGAATTACGTCGCGGGAGCAGTTAGGCAGAACGACGAACGGCGCAGGGTACGTTGTGCCGTCTATGGTGACACGTGATGTGCACGTTCCACTTGGCGTCACGAGGTGGCCTCCTGCTGTGCGTATGTGCGGGCCATCCCATATGGTCATAACTTTTTTCAGCTTAGACGCAAATGGCCCGCTCATTACTTTATAGTCGGCTCTCGTGTCTTTGAGAGCGACTACATCAAAGCCGTCGATGTACAGCTGAACATCGGACGCCGTCTTCCCCGAGTTCCGGGTGCGTCGTGGCGTCGTATCTCTGCTTGTACGTGTTGACGGTCGGGCACTATGCGTCGTCGTCTTCGTCCTATTCTCAGCGGCATGTTCGGTCGTGACGGGTACACGTCGCGCCGTTTTGCTGTCGTCATGTTCGGAAGTCACGTCAGTGTTAGATCGGGTCGTCGGGCTGAGGGCGTGTCGTGAATCATGGGTTTCAGCGAGTCGCTGCGTCGTTGGGGGGTTTTCATTTTTCCGCAGTCCTGCATCTTTACCTCCAGAAGTTGCTGCTTTTAGTTTTCCCCGCGTGGGCTTGGGGACGTTCCACGTGAGAAGTCAGCAGTGCTGCGCCGGTTCGGCGACTGGTACCGGTAGAGCGACGGTGAACGGTTGAATCAGTAGGGCAGCAAGCGGCAGCACATCGGCGTGACCTAATCAACGACACTGCACTGTTGCAGGCATGGACCCAGCCGCCCATACTTCCAGGATGGAGGCACGCTGAATTTCTTAGAAAGACATCGGACTCTTCTGCGGAAACGTTCTTCTGTGCATACTTGGTCAACAGCAACAGCCGCACGTCGACTGTGGCGGTACCTATTCCTGTGAAACCATTACAAAAAGCCGAACATCGTCCTCGTCGATGCAGTAGGCAGCAGCGGCAGCACATCGACGTGACCGAATCAACGACACTGCATTGTTGCAGGCATGGACCCAGCCCACCCATACTTCCAGGATGAAGGCACGCTGAATTTCTTCGAAAGATCATCAGACTCTTCTGCGCAAAACGTTCTTCTGTGCATACTTGGTCAACAGCAACAGCCGCACGTTCGACTGTGGCGTACCTATTCCTGTGAAACCATTACAAAAAGCCGAACATCGTCCTCGTCGATCAAGTAGGCAGCAGCGGCAGCACATCGACGTGACCTAATCAACGACACTGCACTGTTGGCAGGTTCGTTTTTGAAGACTATTTGGACTGCACGTTGCAATATACTAGCCGCTGCTGCTGATGCTGCCAATTACTGTTGCACCCTGTTCTGTTGTTCATGTGCACTTTTTTGATCGTTTTTTTTGTTTTTTTGTATAATTTACTGCAACCATGTCCGTCCGAAGAGGGGGATGATTGCCCGTGCTGTAGTGAAGTGTGGGCAAAGATGAGGGCTTCAGGTGCGGGGGGTTGTTGCGATAGGTATCACTTGGGCAGCTGCTGTGGCGTTTCCAAAAAAAAAACTTTTAGATCTAAAGCAGAGTCGTGGCGCAACGAATGGCACTGCCATTCTTGCAAGCGCGTGAACTCTAAGGGCAGGAAAAACGAAGAGCCCATTGATTTTGCTGCCTCATTTGCGGCCTTGCACTCGAAGCTGGACGGCCTTATGACGCTCAAATCTACAGCGGAAAAAATCGAGCAGTCGGTGCAAGTGATGTCAGACAAGCATGACCAAATTCTTGAACAGCTGAGCAATCAGGATAAAGAAATAGCTGCACTCAAAAAAAGGGTGTCAAGATTCGAAATGCGAGAGCACGCATGTGAGGCTGAACAGATTGCGCAAGACATTGATGACCTAGAACGGCAAAGTAGGAAGTAAAACTTGGAATTTCATGGAATTCCTGTTGCAGAGGATGAGGACTTGTAGGCAAAAGTAAATGAAGTAGCTACATAAATCACCGTTCCTCATCTTACTTCTAGTGACGTTGTATCTGTGCACAGGCTACCGGCAAGTAGAGATAAGATTCCAGGCATTATCGTTCGATTTTCAAATCACGCTGTGAAGGACTAATTTCTGAAAAAAAAGACTGAACTGAATTGATCAAAATTCAATTTCTTCATTTTAGAAAACTTGACCAAGAGAAGCCGGCATTTGCTTGCAGTGGCAAAGGCCTGGGCTCAGAACAACGGCTACCGATATGCCTGGCACAGGAACAACAAAATACTTGTGAAACGTGGTGACGGTGATAATTCTTTCATTGTACGCAATGAACGGGATCTAGATTCGCTAGACTAAGGCTTCGCGCATGCGTCTTCGGCAGTGATTTCCAGTAAAATGGACAGTGAATACATACTGCCAAGGGATTTTCAAAATGCTTGTCGGAAGGAACTAGCACATTCATTAACTTTCTTTCACTTGAACACCCGATCGGCTAAAAATAAAACCGCAGAACTTGAAGTGCTCTTCAATGAATTTCAAGTAGTATTTGATATAATCTTGTTAACTGAAACTTGGTACGTTGACAGTACCAATGTGTTTAGTTTGCCAAAGCACGACAATTTCATACAGAATAGATCTAGTGGCCGCGGGGGAGGTGTATCATTGATTGTGCGGAAACATATCTCGTGCGAAATACTATCGCAATACTGTTGTCAGAATCAAGACTATGAAGTCCTAACCCTAGTATCAAATCACATTATCATTTCCGTCGTGTATCGGGTTCCTGATGGCAACCTGCGTAATTTTTACATTTTTGTCGAATCCTTGCTAGCCTATGCAAACGAAATGAAATGTGATGTTGTTTTAGGGGGTGATTTTAATATCAATATGCTTGCTGATACTCCAATGAAAAATGAGTTCGAACAACTTATACAGTCGCTTGGATGCAGAAACGTAATTGTGGCTCCTACACGTGTGACCGGCACAACGACAAAACTAAAATCGGGTGTAATTATCAGCGACATAAGTGATCACAATGGCATCTACTTATGCCTTTATAAAACCAGTTTAAAAAAGAAACAGACTGTGCCACCAATATTGTATCAAGCAGTAACGGATACTAATCTGTGCGCTTTTCGAGATAAGGTGCGTACTTGTGACTGGCGACATGTGTTTGTAGGGGACGCGGAACGCGCCTACAATTCCTTCTTTGATACTTTTTTAGCTCTGTACAAGGAGTGTTTTTCATTCAAAACCATTCGGCAATCTGGTAAGATCCGCAAACCCTGGATCACTCCTCAGCTGCTTAATAAAATTAAAACGAAAGATAAACTGTATAAAAAGTTTAATAAATGTCGCGATCCCAAAGAGTTTAAGATCGACAAGTCTTTCCGTAACAAAGTCACTAAAGAACTGAAAACCGGAAGAAACAATTACTTTTGCGAATACTTTAACGCTACTTCAAAAAGGATGGATGTTACATGGAAAAAAACTGAACGCAGTTTTAAACCGTGCTCCAAATTTCAATTCGGTAACACAGATTAATAAAGATGGAAACGAGCTGTCAGGTGGTTGTCTGGCCAACGCTTTCAATGAATATTAAGTGCGAATGCACTTCTTAAGCGACCATGAACCTGCGTCCACCGGCGATGTCCGCATAGCATACCCACGTGGGGGATTGGCCAGGAATATCCTCGTCTTCCTTGGCAACGGGGGGAGATGGGCGCGCGCTGCCTGGCCGCTGACATGGCACATACCCACGTGGGGGATTGGCCAGGAATCGGGCGTGAGAAGGGCTAATGCACCCGCTTAAAGGAGTACTGACACGAAATTTAAAAGCTGAGATCCGCTCTAGCAATCAAGTACAACGACAACACAAATAGGTGTCTGTGAATAAATGCATCTTTCTTTCTCTGTAGTTGTGTGTGTGTGTGTGTGATCTCTCTTTCGCGAACATTACCGAACCACGCAAATTCAACTCGTGCATTCGCACTTTCACATTCTTCCCCTCGGGGAAATGCGGGAAATTTTTTGGTTAATTTAGTAAAAGGAGGTATTAGTAGCAATACACTGAATACTTTTAAATTCAGGAGTAATGAGACATTTTTTTGCGCCCGGTAGGCGATAACGAGGTGAACTCAGTTTTTCTAGAATTGAATAACAGCGAAAGCTGTGATGCCTATGGAATTAAAGTAAAACCCGTAAAGTTTGTTAGATCTTATACTACCGATCCTAACACATATATTTAACCTTTGCCTACCCCAAGGTGTTTTCCCGCAACATATGCAACTCGCCAGGGTCGGTGTTTTGTTCAAGAAAGGCGACCGGAATGATATCGGAAACTACAGGCCAGTGTCAATACTGCCTCTATTTTTAAAAGGACTGGAAAAGGTAATTTTATCTAGAATGTCTCACTTCTGCGATAAGCTGAAGTTGCTGACCGACGCTCAATTCGGTTTCAGGAAGCACCGATCAACAGAGCTTGCACTCTTAGAGCAAAAAGAATTTATTTTGAACGCTTTTGAAGAAAGAAAGTTGGCTGTTGGTATATACGTGGATTTTACCAAAGCTTTCCACTATCTGGATCACTCACTCTTACTGGAAAAGCTAGAATACTACGGCTTCCGAGGAACGCCTTTGATGCTTCTAAAATCCTATTTAAGCAGCCGAATGCAGTTCGTTCAGATTAATATGCACACATCCGCCGTGAAACCTATCCTATCAGGTGTGCCAGAAGGCAGCATATTAGGCCCATTTTTATTTAATATTTTTGTTAACGATATCCGACAGATTGATAACCAAGCGAAATTTGTCATTTATGCAGATGACACCACTGCGCTATTTTCCGCTTCATCGGCAAATGAAATAGAATTGAAAGCAAATAAAAGTCTTGTGGAACTAGGAAAATGGGCAAATTTCAATGGACTGAAAATAAATACTAATAAAACTAAAGCTATTGTGTTTCGCACTAAGAATACGCAACTTAACCGCGTTATGAATTTTGAGCTATGTGGCGCGAACGTAAAAATAGTCAGATCATTTAAAACACTGGGTGTAATTTTCTCAGAGAGCATGAAATGGAACGAGCACCTAGAGTATGTCGCATCGAAGTTATCTCGCATTACTGGCCTTACTTTCGTCAACAAACAGATCCTCCCTACTCGAGTGAAGCTTCTTATTTATAACTCCTTGTTTGTTTCACTCCTAAATTACTGCTGCTTAATTTGGGGACATACGGGGGCTGTCAATCTACACAAATTACATGTCTTACAGAAAAAAATGCTAGGAAACGTAGCAAACGTCTCGTATGATTATCCTTCGCATTTGTTATTTCGAAAATACGAAATAGTGACTGTCTATAATATTTATGCCTACCGTATGTGCATCAGCTTTAAAATGGCAATAAAAAGCCTAAGTAATGTCTTTCACAGTTTAGCCGCTTTACAGAAACGACTCGCGATACACGCAACACGCAGCCGTGGTGTTTGGTACATTCCGTCGTTGAGAACAAACTAGGGACAAGAAATGTTAAGACATAAATTTCCGGAGATGTTAAACTTTTGCATAAATTCAATTATAAATTGAATACTGTGAAGAAACGGGATTTACGAGTGTTTATTTGCAGCCGTAACGAAAGCTAATCGTGGCTGTTCTCTATTTCTGTTTTTGTTGTATTGAGTGCAATCGATGGTTTGTTCCTTTTCGCTATCTCACGGTCAAAAGTGGTTTTCTGTGTAAAAAGGGTTTTTAATGTTGCAATAGTTGTTTGTATATTTCGGAACCGTGCGCTGGTCTACAATCAACGTTGCGTTGCCAAGCAAAAGTGTTTTCTTGTTTATGTTTACTTCTAGTTTTAAACTGTTCGTGTCAGACCTACGTTGCGGAGTGAAATGGAGAAGTTTTTTCTGAAGGTGTTTTTTGTTGTTTGTTTCTTTTTATATTTTGCTTTGCTGTTTTGCTAGCCTGCTAGTTCTTCCAGTGTTAAAGAAAGCGTTGGTGAATTTTGCGGCCGATTCCCATTTTCCTTTTCTATTCTGTTTCTTTTTTTTTCGGAACACCTGTAAATACAGCGCAATTGCTTTTTTTTTGTTACTTACTTTTTTGCGCTTTGTGGTGTGCTGCGTGCCTCTTGAATTACCTATGTATTATTCCAGGAGGAGGGAGCGCCGTCAAGCTAACCAGATTAGCTTTTTTTCCCTCTCTTCCTACATCATTGTGGATGGAAAATAAAGGCATTATTATTATTATCGGGCTGGTCCTCGGTTGGTGCTGGACAGGTAGTCTTCGATCTCAGTAGGGCGCTGGCCGGGTCGGGGGCGTGGTGCGGCTACGGAGAAGCCTCGCAAACCGAGCCTCTATTAGGGGCAGCGACGGTAGATGTGGTGGGGCCTCTTCCGCAGTGGTAACACAGCGGTCGATTATCGGCGTTCGCCACACCTGGGTCTTCCTTGGGGCGGGGGGTTGCACCGCACGTGGTCGGGCCGGCGACACGGGGCGACGGTACGGAGTTTTCGTTACGGTAGGGCGCAGTTGGGTGAGGCCGGCGAACAGCAGCCGCGTACGACATGGCTTGCGGGTGGCGGGGTGCTTCTGACTCGTTGAGCTTCCCAGAGCTTGCTGCACTTCTTTCCTAATCATATCGGTAAGGGAAGCGACTTGCGGCTGCGGCGGCGTGGGGAGAAGTTTTCCGCAGCTCCTCTCTCACTATTGGCGCGATAGCCTCACGTAGGCTGCCTGCTCATCCATCCGCATGCTGTAGACATAGTTCGCATTGGCCGCGCCAACAAAGTTGCGGTCCATACTGCTTAGTACGCATTTCATTAGCTTTCTCAATTGTGCTGGCTTAGGTCACAAATTCGGCGACGGGTTTGGGCGGGTTGCGGACAAGTTTAGCAAACAATTCCTCCTTCACACCGCGCATTAAGAAGCGGAACTTCTTTTCTTCGGTCATTTCGGGGTCCGCGCGGCGGAAATAGTTGCTTCATCCCCTCAAGGACGATCACGACCCCTTCGTTGGGGGTGCTGCATTCGAGTTTCAACCAACAGCACAGCTCGCCCTTTTCTCACCACGGTAGTGAAGGTCTTAGGGAACTCCCTTTTGAATTGAGTCCAGTCGGTCAAAGAGTTCTCATGGTTCTCGAACCAAGTTCGAGCAGCATCTTCTAAGTAAAAGAAGACATGCCGGAAAGTTTCTTCGTCATCCCACCTGTTGAAGATGCGGACGCGCTCCAGCTTCTCCAACCATTCTTCGGGGTCTTCAGCGGGGGGCTCCCCAGAACGATGGCGGTTCTCGGGGCTGCGCAGGACGATTGGGCGACGTTGTTCTTGCACCATGGTGTTGGTTGCAGCGTTCCTTCTGTAGGGCCCTTCTGGCAGAAGACCGAACTCGGGTAGCAATCGCTGCAGTCGGCGGCTTTCTCTGGTTGGACTGGCTTGGCTGCTTCCAGATGTCGAACAGAGCATAAAGGCTTAGTACCCAGCACCTCCACCAGATGTCACGAAGCCAAGGACGACGCAGTTGTCTTGCAGGAGAAACAAGTTTATTGGAGCGAGCTTGTGCTCCCCTAATAACTCAAAAAGAATACAGAGGCGGCGAAGCAGCGGTGAACAAAGTGACTTGCACAGGCGAGTGTCGTCGAATCGAATGCCGCGGCGTCTGCTCTGCATGCTTTTATCTTTCGCCACAAGTGTTTCTGTAACCGTCGATTCACGTCCAGAACATTGTAGATCACAGAAGATTATTCGGGGCTAGCGACTTTAGGGCGAAACAGTCTGCTTATCTGAATGAGATAGCCCGTGCGGCATAAAAATAAAGAAGGGAACACGCGCTTCACATGGGACACAGATAACAGAGCCGGGCGCAACCGGGCATTAAAAAGAAAATAAATAAACAAACACGTACATGGTTCGCGGCAATATGATGACACTAAAGGGGCACTGACACAAATTTTTTTCGTCTTGTATTTTGTTGTTTCGATAAGTAGCTGATGAACCATAAGTAGACAATAAGTAGCTGATTACGTGTGGACACCTCATTTAATTCAGCGCGTGACGGCTGTGTAATTAGAGACGCTTTTAATGCGCCCAATCGCAGTGTCGGTTTAAGAGGGGGGGTAGCTGAAGGTCGAATTTTGTATAAATCAGGCTGTCCCATATGACCACCCAAAACTGTCGTGCGCTGCGCCCGGCAACTCGCGCACGTGAAGCCGTATTCATACGAGGGGGCAGTTCAGTGCAGAAATCCCAGGGAGATCCTGACGTTTACCTCTGCCGGTCCTGCGCTAGGCCGGCTCATTCGCTCACATGGAGGATGCTTTTCCCTAAGGCCCGTGGTTTTTTATTTTTTTTGTTTTTTCCCCTCGGGGTTTGTTTTTTCGCTACCATTTAAAAAGGGGTTTTTTTTTTAAAATTTTTTAATGTTGCAATGTTGTTTGTATATTTGGAACCGTGCCGGCAACAATTCCGTTGCGTTCCGAAAAGTTTTTTTTGTTTATGTTTACTTTTTTTAAACTGTTCGTGTCAGACCTACGTTGCGGAGTGAAATGGAGAATTTTTTTTCTGAAGGTGTTTTTGTTGTTTGTTTCTTTTATATTTTGCTTTGCTGTTTTCTAGCCTGCTAGTTCTTCCAGTGTTAAAGAAAGCGTTGGTGAATTTTGCGGCCGATTCCCTTTTTCCCTTTTTTTTTTCTGTTTTTTTTTTTCGGAACACCTGTAAATACAGCGCAATTGCTTTTTTTTGTTACTTACTTTTTTGCGCTTTGTGGTGTGCTGCGTGCCTCTTGAATTACCTATGTATTATTCCAGGAGGAGGGAGCGCCGTCAAGCTAACCAGATTAGTTTTTTTTCCCCTCTCTTCCTACATCATTGTGGATGGAAAAAAAAGGGCATTATTATTATTATCGGGCTGGCCCTGGGTTTTGGTGCTGGACGGGTTTAGTCTTCGATCTCAGTAGGGCGCTGGCCGGGTCGGGGGCGTGGTGCGTCTACGGAGAAGCCTCGCAAACCGAGCCTCTATTAGGGGCAGCGACGGTAGATGTGGTGGGCGTCTCCGCAGTGGTAGCACAGCGGTCGATTATCGGGCGTTCGCCACACCTGGGTCTTCCTTGGGGCGGGGGGTTGCACCGCACGTGGTCGGGCCGGCGACACGGGGCGACGGTACGGAGTTTCGTTACGGTAGGGCGCAGTTGGGTGAGGCCGGCGAACAGCAGCCGCGTACGACATGGCTTGCGGGTGGCGGGGTGCTTCTGACTCGTTGAGCTTCCCAGAGCTTGCTGCACTTCTTTCCTAATCATATCGGTAAGGGAAGCGACTTGCGGCTGCGGCGGCGTGGGGAGAAGTTTCCGCAGCTCCTCTCTCACTATTGCGCGGATAGCCTCACGTAGGCTGCCTGCTTCAATCCGCATGCTGTAGACATAGTTCGCATTGGACGCGCCAACAAAGTTGCGGTCATACTGCTTAGTACGCATTTCATTAGCTTTCTCAATTGTGCTGGCTTAGGTCACAAATTCGGCGAGGGGTTTTGGGCGGGTTGCGGACAAGTTTAGAAAAACAATTCCTCCTTCACCCCGCCCCATTAAGAAGCGGAACTTCTTTTCTTCGGTCATTTCGGGGTCCGCGCGGCGAAATAGTTGCTTCATCCCCTCAAGGACGATCACGACCCCTTCGTTGGGGTGCTGCTTCGAGTTTCAACCAACAGCACAGCTCCCCCTTTTTTCTCCCACGGTAGTGAAGGTCTTGGGGAACTCCCTTTTGAATTGAGTCCAGTCGGTCAAAGAGTTCTCATGGTTCTCGAACCAAGTTCGAGCAGCATCTTCTAAGTAAAAGAAGACATCCCCGGAAAGTTTCTTCGTCATCCCACCTGTTGAAGATGCGGACGCGCTCCAGCTTTTTCCCAACCATTCTTCGGGGTCTTCAGGGGGGGCTCCCCAGAACGATGGCGGTTCTCGGGGCTGCTGCAGGACGATTGGCGACGTTGTTTCTTGCACCATGGTGTTGGTTGCAGCGTTCCTTCTCTTGGGCCCTTCTGGCAGAAGACCGAACTCGGGTAGCAATCGCTGCAGTCGGCGGCTTTCTCTGGTTGGACTGGCTTGGCTGCTTCCAGATGTCAAAAGAGCATAAAGGCTTAGTACCCAGCACCTCCACCAGATGTCACGAACCCAAAGGGACGACGCAGTTGTCTTGCAGGAGAAACAAGTTTATTGGAGCGAGCTTGTGCTCCCCTAATAACTCAAAAAGAATACAGAGGCGGCGAAGCAGCGGTGAACAAAGTGACTTGCACAGGCGAGTGTCGTCGAATCGAATGCCGCGGCGTCTGCTCTGCATGCTTTTATCTTTCGCCACAAGTGTTTCTGTAACCGTCGATTCACGCCCAGAACATTGTAGATCACAGAAGATTATTCTGGGCTAGCGATTTAGGGGGGAAACAGTCTGCTTATCTGAATGAGATAGCCGTGCGGCATAAAAATAAAGAAGGGAACACGCGCTTCCCATGGGACACAGATAACAGAGCCGGGCGCAACCGGGCATTAAAAAGAAAATAAATAAACAAAAAAACCGTACATGGTTCGCGGCAATTGATGACACTAAAGGGGCACTGACAAAAAATTTTTTTCGTCTTGTATTTTGTTGTTTCGATAAGTAGCTAATGAACCATAAGTAGACAATAAGTAGCTGATTACGTGTGGACACCTCATTTAATTCAGCGCGTGACGGCTGTGTAATTAGAGACGCTTTTAATGCGCCCAATCGCAGTGTCGGTTTAAGAGGGGGGGTAGCTGAAGGTCGAATTTTGTATAAATCAGGCTGTCCCATATGACCACCCAAAACTGTCGTGCGCTGCGCCCGGCAACTCGCGCACGTGAAGCCGTATTCATACGAGGGGGCAGTTCAGTGCAGAAATCCCAGGGAGATCCTGACGTTTACCTCTGCCGGTCCTGCGCTAGGCCGGCTCATTCGCTCACATGGAGGATGCGACTGTCGGACGGACTGTTAAGAATTCCTCCGTTCTCGGAAGGCGTGTCTAAAGTTTACACGTCGCTGACGGGGAAGAGCTCGGGAGGACTTTGGAGGCCCCGGATCAAGTAACCGAAGACGAGGATCGGAACGAAAAGCGGCCGCTGTTTACACCATGCGGCGCAACCGAAGTGCCACAGACCCCCGGACGGTGCGGCGCCAGCGAGCGACGTGTGTTTATATGTGTGCGCGCTTGCAGACGAACCGACGCCAACCATCGCCATTTGAGGCACCGAGACTCTCCTCTTTGTTCGTGCCCTTACCCTCTTTCTGTAGTGTATACCTGTGCGTATCATAAAACAGTTTCTTCAAGTGAACCCACACTGTTCGCATCGTTCCTTGGAGATCTCCTGCGCGCGCGGCACCAGCCGCCCCGTTAAGTTACGCGCAGTTGAGCGGGAACTCGCTAATATCTAAAGGCAAGTTAACGCTGTGGTTTTCCGTACTGTTTTCGACAAAGAAAACACTACTCAACATTTTGGTGGCCGAAACCCGGGAGAAGTCGACCAAGCGACACCGAGAGCATCATGGATCGACTCCAGAGAAAGCAAGCAGCAATTCGCAACAGGCATCGACAAGACCATGGCAACCGCCAACGAGCTACTGCAGCGTCACCAGCAGCGATCGGTGAGCTGGAAGAATTGTTTGACTTGCTTATCCAACAATCTGAAGAGCTTAGAGTAGCTAACGAGAACGTCGCAAAGAAGATCGACATCGACCAGCTTGATGAAGAATTGGCCAGCTGTAGTGCGTACAGCACAAAAATAAGCTCGATGAAAACAGTCCTCAAAAGAGCTATCAAAATGGGAACAGCTAGCGACATTGCCCCCGGCGGTTTCATCGCAAGTTAACACCAGTTCAACGAGCAACACACAGTCCCCGGCTCCCGCGTCAAGTACGACGTCGTTTTAAAACACAGGAGGCAACCACCAGACTTCCGAAGCTCGAAATTGCAAAATACAACGGAGACGTGCGCTCATGGCCGAAATTCTGGAACGAATTCGAGTCGACGATCCACAAGAATTCAGCGCTTCCAGCCATTGACAAATTTAAGTATCTCTCAAGCTATCTGACAGGACGAGCTGCCGCTGCAATCGAAGGCCTTACGTTGACAGACAGAAACTACGAGATCGCGGTGAAAACCCTTTTGGAGAGGTTCGGCAAAGATGAAGTGATCATCGAGGATCATATGTCGCGGTTGCTGTCGATTCGACCCGTGCTGAACGTCGAGGAAACAAGGAGGCTGAGGATGCTGTACGATGAAATTCAGGCTGGTGTCCGAAGTTTGGAGGCGTTGGACGTGCCGTCGAGCGGCTACGGAGTGCTACTGCTCACGGTCCTCCGAAAGAGCATTCCAAAGGAGCTTCGCTTGGAGTACTGTCGCAGGAAGACAGCTCGCAGTGATGGACCGAGGATGAGCTACTGAGTTTTCTAGACTTCCTGCGAAATGAAATCGAGAGCAGAGAGAGAGCAGAGTACGGTACTTGTCGGTTTCAAGAGTCTCATTCGCCACGAAACAAACAGAACCGCATGGGAAACGACCAAAAGCAGGCATCGTCGTCAGTCCTGTCAGCGTTCGCGGATAAGAAGGAAAATGCATGCGCCTTTTGCAAAGCACGTGATCACCTGACAGCCGACTGCCAGGCGGGTGTTTCTCCCGAACAAAAGAGCAACATACTGAAACAAGAGAGACGTTGCTTCAAATGCACCAAACGAAACCATCGAGCAGCTGAATGTCGTACGGCAAATGGCTCACTTGCGCGAAGTGCTCAGCTCGACACGCCACTGCTCTTTGCGGCCTCAACCACAGGACCCGCCCAGGAACCATCGAGCCAGGTTGCGGCCCCGCCGGGCGCCTACCGCAGAGTCGTCACTTTCAGGCAGCAGTGACGATTGGCGCTGTCCACATTATGCTGCAAACTGCTCAAGTTTGGCAGAGGGACCCTCACGAGCGATCCAAAGTGAGGCTCCTTCTCGACGGCGGAAGTTAGCGCACATTTGTGAAACAAGAACTATCGCGATGGCTAAAACTCCGCGTCCTGGGAGAGGAAAAACTGACAATTAGGACCTTTGGCAACGAGAGACCCACTGAGCAAAGAAAATGCCGCCGCGTCGAGCTGTGGCTGCGCAACCAACACAGCGGAAACGAAGTCCGAGTGGAAGCGTTGGAGGCCCCTCATGTTTGCTGCGACGTGATACCAGCTCCTGAGATGACCACCGTGGCATACCTTAATGAACAAGGAATGGAGGTCCCCGACTGCTCGGTCGATGGGTCTCGTCTCGACGAAGTAGGACTCCTCCTAGGAGCCGATTATTACTGGGAGGTGGCCACCGGTAACATCAAGCGCCTACAAAGCGGGCTCGTCGCCGTGGAGACGGTTTTCGGATGGACGTTGCAGGGAGAGAGAGAGAGAGAAACAACATTTATTCAGGCAGGGAAAGTGCGTCAACTTCGTCATCCGCTGTCGCCTATCACGCCAGCACCGGGGTCTTGCGCGTAACGGTAAGCGCCGACCTGGATGACGACAATCTTTCCAAGCAGCTAAAATCATTCTGGGAGCTGAGCACATAGGCATTACGGACAAGCCAGATAACACCCACACCGAGAAGCAAGTGCTACAGGACTTCAAAGAAAAACGTCCGCTTACAAGGACGGTCGCTACTTGCGTTGCCCTTCCCTGGCAAGAAAACATACACGAGCTTGCGGATAACAAGACGACGGCTCTTGCGAGGCTCTCCTCTCTGACTACAAAGCTTTTGCGCAGTGAAGGCACGGCTGAGGCCTACGACAGAAGCGATGCGGGACTACTCCTTACCGAAACGCTGAGGAAGTTCCCGAAGCGGGTGAGTCCCCGAGGGGGCCTGTTTATTACATGCCGCATCGCGGCGTAACGCGCCCGAGCAGTGAAACTACCAAATTAAGAGTAGTTTTTGATGCTTCGTCAAGCGCACCAGGTCAGCGGTCTTTGAATGAGGTACTATCTGCTGGGCCGAACCTAAATCCAAAACCTGTCGGATATCCTCATTAGGTTCAGGATGCACAATGTGGCCATCATGGCTGACATTGAGAAGGCCTTTCTCCAGGTTGGGCTTCCGGAAATGGATCGCGATGCACTACGCTTCCTTTGGTACGAAAGCGTTCCCAGACGGGGAGAAGTTCTTCCTCCGATCAAGGAGTATCGAATGACAAGAGTGCCCTTTGGAGTTACCTCTAGTCCATTTCTGCTCGCAGCTACCTTAAAGCACCATCTCGACTCTGTTCATAACTTGTTTCCTGCAACATCAGAGATGCTACGTGACCACTTGTACGTGGACGAACTTGTAACGGGAGCTGACAACCTGGAGGAGGCGGAAAAGATTTGTCGAGAATCACAGGAAATCATGCAGCTAGCTGGCATGAACCTCCGTAAATGGAAATCGAACGAATTCAAGCTCGAAGAGGCATTGTTGGAAACAGATCGAACCCAAAGCGGATTTTCCGACGTGACGATGACAAAAATTCTTGGAGTCGGGGGTGGAGGCCAGAAAGTGACGATTTTGTGTTTGAGATGAACACGCTGATTGACTTTTTGAGCAAGCGACAAGACAGGGAAACGATTTCTTCTGCAGGCATCTGCACGCGTGTTGGACCCCTTTGGCTTCCTCGCGCCAATTTCGACTACTGCGAAAGTAATGTTTCATAGCCTGTGGGAACGAGGCACAGACTGGGACGAAAGTCTCCCGCCCGATATAGCTGAGCCGTGGGACAAGTGGTGCCACCAGCTGCCTATGCTGAGGAAGATCGCAACACCTAGGCTGCTCGCTCGTGACCTCAGCCATGCGTGCACAGAAGTGGAGCTCCATGTGTTCTGTGATGCCAGCCCAAAGGCATACGGCGCTGTTGCTTATGTTAAAGCAAGGACAGAAAATGGATGCACCACGGTGACATTGTTGATGGCTAAAGCGAGAGTGGCTCCTCTCAAGCGACTGTCACTACCGCGACTGGAATTGATGGGAGCCGTTATCGGCGCACGGCTGGCAAAAAACCTGACGAAACAGTTGGGAATTGAAGGCATGACAGACTCAACGATAGCCTTAAGCTGGATCAAAAGTTCCGCCTCCAAATGGAAGCCTTTTGTTTCAAACCGAGTCCAAGAGATACAACAACTGACCAATCCCGCAGTGTGGAAGCACTGTCCCGGAAAGGAAAACCCCGCAGACATATTAACCAGGGGTATCTTACAATCAGTTTTGGTGAATGCTAAGCGATGGTGGGAAGGGCCAGAGTGGCTCTACAAAAGCAAAACGTACCCCGCCTTCGAACCCTGCCTTGCTGATCCCCAACTCTGGCAAGAAGAAATCAGAACGCCGGTGCTAAACACCATAACAGACGGCGAACCAGCTGTTCTGATAAACCTAAGCGAAAAGAGTTCCCTCACTAGAGTGCTTCGGACAACAGCGTGGATCAAGCGCTTCCTCTACAACTGCCGAACCTCTTCGGAGAAAAGGATGGGGAGCCTGTCAGCCGAAGAGATGACCGAGGCGGAGAGGTACTGGCTGAGGATTTCACAGATGGAAACATTCGGAAATGAAGTACGGACCCTCAGTGCATCCAAGCCGCTCGACCGAAAATCCCCGATAAAAGATTTGAACCCGTTCCTAGACAACGAAGGACTGCTACGGGTTGGAGGTCGGCTGCAAAACAGTACAGAGCAAGAGAGAACAATACATCCGATCATTCTGTCTGCGAAGCACCCTTACGCTGGCCTTCTGATTCGCGGGGAACACAAGCGGCTTCTACACGCAGGAGTACGAGATACGTTATCCCACCTCCGTGAGAACTACTGGATCATTCGTGCAAGACAAGCCGTGAAATCAGCCATAAGACGCTGCGTGCCGTGTCAAAGACAGAGTTGTCGACCTGCCGCGGAAGCTCAGGCCCCGCTACCAGCTGACAGGGGGGGACCGGCGGACCCCTTTGAGGTTACGGGTGTAGACTTCGCGGGCCCCATATTTTTCACGGACCAAGGAAGCATGCGGAAAGTCTTATATAGCGCTCTTTACTTGCGCTACAACCAGGGCGGTACACCTAGAGCTGGTAAGAGACCTCACTACTGAGACATTTCTTATGGCGTTGAGGAGATTTATTGCGAGAAGAGGAATACCGAAAACTGTGTACTCGGACAACGCTCTCACGTTCAAGCGAGCCTCAGCGGACATGAACAAAATCTTCCACGCCATCAAGGGAAGCGACACTCAGGCATACCTAAGTGACCATCGAATAACTTGGAAATTCATAGTGGAAAGAGCAGCATGGTGGGGTGGTTTCTGGGAGAGAATGGTACGTACAGTCAAGAACGTTCTCCGAAAGGTTCTTGGAAGAAGTGCACTCGACTACGACAGCATAGTAACCATTCTCACTCAGGCGGAAGCGGTTGTCAATTCTCGTCCGCTCACCTACGTGCACTCTCAGGCGGAAGAACTCACGCCTTTGACCCCGTCGCACTTACTCATCGGACGTAGGCTTACAAGTTTGCCCTCCCCCGGCGGTAATATCGTAACGACATCTACGGAAAGTACAGTCACAAGGCAATCGCAGCGACGCAGCGCCCTTATGGATTTGTTCTGGAGACGATGGAGACGCGAATATCTGCTGGAGCTACGTTCGGCGCACTTCGCAGCGGGGCTCCCGCAGAAGAGCGTCAAGGAGGGAGACATTGTCTTGCTCGGCGAAGATAAAACACCTCGCCAGCTGTGGAAACTTTGCAGGGTGGTCGAGACGTTTCCCGGACGAGACGGAAAGGCTCGGGCCTGCAGAATAGTTCTTCCTAACAAGAAAGAATTACGGCGGCCAGTTCAAGCGCTTTACCCTCTGGAGCTGTAATAAGAATGAGCAGAGGCTCATTGGGGGGAGGATGTTAAGAATTCCTCCGTTCTCGGAAGGCGTGTCTAAGGGTTTTCACGTCGCTGACGGGGAAGAGCTCGGGAGGACTTTGGGGGCCCCGGATCAAGTAATTGAAGACGAGGATCGGAACGAAAAGCGGCCGCTGTTTACACCATGCGGCGCAACCCAAGTGCCACAGACCCCCCGGGCGGTGCGGCGCCAGCGAGCGACGTGTGTTTTATGTGTGCGCGCTTGCAGACGAACCGACGCCAACCATCGCCATTTGAGGCACCGAGACTCTCCTCTTTGTTCGTGCCCTTACCCTCTTTCTGTAGTGTATACCTGTGCGTATAATAAAACAGTTCTTCAAGTGAACCCCACACTGTTCGCATCGTTCCTTGGAGATCTCCTGCGCGCGCGGCACCAGCCGCCCCGTTAAGTTACGCGCAGTCGAGCGGGAACTCGCTAATATCTAAAGGCAAGTTCACGCCTGCGGTTTTCCGTACTGTTTTCGACAAAGAAAACACTACTCAACACGGACATCACAGAGCACAGCTGCCGTAGAACTGCCGATTCCGCGTCGGCGGAAATTTCGGCTAGCGTGTCTACGTACTTATCTAGTCAGCCGCTTAATTAAAAAATGAGCAGTGGCTTAGCTATAGGCTATGCCAGGATGTACGTACGTGAGCTAAGGTTCAGCTGGTAAGTATTATGTTTCCTGGTTGTCTAGGATTAGCTGATTATCACGCTTACTGCTGCTAAAATGATTCCCAATCCAGTCTAGTCCACTTCAGTGCAGTCCAGTCAGTGCTCCTCGCGCATAAGCAGCACGGCTCTCCAGGAGCCACGTGAAACGGCTATCAAGCGGCTCCGGCGCAGTGACAGACTTGGCTACTGCGCAACGGAGCCGACAAATGGGCACGCGCCGGCGGCAGTGCGTCTGGAGCGGCTATGACGTCACTCCTCTGGAATGCGCAAACTGGCGAATGTGGAGACCCAATTGTGGACACCCGTGCCCAAATGCGGACACCCGTACTGCGATTCGATTGGATTTCCAATACAATCCAATGTAATCCTATCCTATTCAATCCAGTCCAAATCCAATCCAATCCAATCCAAATCCAACCCAACCCAAACCAAGCCAAGCCAAGCCATTTCAATCCAATCCAATCCAATCAAATCTCATGCTCTTCGCGCTTGCGCAATACGGCCCTTCACGGCCCACGCGAAACTGCTCAACCTCGGCCAGTGTAGCTTACGCTACAAAAGCGATCGTGGACGTGATGCAAGCGCTGCTAATGCAGATTGTTGCAGCGGCTGGAGAAGGACGCGCGACGCTCTAGGCAGCGGGGGGGGAGACGCGCGCTGAGAGCAGCCGGCCGATCTGCCTGCAAGTCTGCTTACAGGTGTGTTAGGCTTGACACTGCGGCAGATATTCGATTGCTGCTCTCGTAAGCGGCGCAGATGACGATTTTTAATGCCACCCGCCATCACATCATTACGTCTTTTTTTGTATGGCCAGCTTCTTTTGATACCTGAGTGTCAGTATAGTGGTAACCAGTTATCCCTCGAGCTACCTGCGCCTGCCTGCGCCACTTCGCGGCCGCGGCCGCCGCCCGCACAGAGGTATAAAAAGCCATAAAAATGCAATGCCTGGAATCGCTGCAGAACTTGGGTCGCGACCAGCTTCCCGATAAGCCATCGAAATCCCGGCGCCACCACCGCCAACGATCCGATCGTTTATAGCTCGATAGCAAAAGCTCGGACCTCCGACCGGAGCGGCGAGCCGGCGACAATCGCTGGAATTGCTTTAGCGGGCAACACAAACTTGCCAGGTGTTTGGATTTTGTTTATTTACTCCACATCCAAGTACATGTCGATCTCGCGAGTACCTCCGCGGGATGCTCGGTTGCGTTAGGCACACTTTAAAATTGTTTTTAATATGTTCTAGGCTGCATTTGCCGCTACTACTCTTGTAGATGATGTGTGCTTGGTCCTACCAATCAAACTGAATTAGCGTCTCGAGTGAGGCCCCGGGGACATTCTGAACATACAAAAACAGCGCAAAAAAGGAGGACTACGAAAAAAGGGCACAGACGAGCGCTGACAAACAACTGAGCGTAGTTTACGGCGGCTTGCTTATAAATACGCTTGTCACACACAAAATAAACGCGATCACATCTTGTCGTCGATGGCATTAACAGTAAAAGATATAAGTTACTTGAAATAGTAAACGTGTGAGTGTAGAAATGACACGATGTGATTGCATCCATCTCATGTTTGTGTAAATCCTCTGTTTTTTGTATTTTGTGTGTGACAAGCGTATTTATAAGGTAGGCCGCAATAAATTACGCTTGGTTGTTTGTCAGCGCTCGTCTGTGCCCCTTTCTTAGTCCTCGTTTTTTGCGCAGTTTTTGTAGTTTCACAAATCTAACGTACAAGTTACCTCAGCTTCAAAATTTCGTGTCAGTACTCCTTTAACTGATGTGCTTAAGTGCGTCGGTGGGTACTTTGGAAAACCTACGAGAATTAAGACGCAGGCACCAAGCAAACTCCGAAAACGAGGGAACTTATAGCAAAAACGTAAAAACATAAAAATGTAGAGCATGGCGGACCAAGCTGAGTTTGCGGAGCAGTCGAAATCGATTAATAAAAGTAACATGAATGACATTCGTGCATTAAACATAGCGGTGATCGTGGAACCGAACCACTGGCGACAGAAAGAAGCCTAAAAACAACCAAGAATGAGTTAGCCATTACCAAAGATAATGTGCACACTCGTACACGAGCAGGGTAATATTATGCCCACCCCAGAGGACAAAATACAAGTAGCGGAATGATTATCAACCAAGCTATACGCCAGTGACGTTAGATCGGGAGAAGGTACTGAGTGTACAAGCTGAGTGTACAAAAGTGTACGGCCGCAGCAGAGATACTGTGGCAAGCGATCTTGTGGAGGCGTATCATATAAAAAAGAGGGGCAAATATTGTGTTGCCAGATGCTGATGCAGTTACGGGAGAGTGAGTTTGGAAGAAGTGTTTCAAAATAATCTAGTTGGTAACGAGCGCTCGTATAGTCTACTTGTGTTTCGCTGTTAAAGTCGTTTGCGCTCTGCTTATAATTTTTTTAAAGCCACAAAACAAATCTTCTAACAAAACATTTTATTAAGACCACGTCCATGTTATCAATCACACAATAGCGGAGCGTAAGAAATCCCTTTATTTGGCATTTATAGACTATGAAAAAGCGCTTGATACAGTAGGTGCTGCCTCAGCGCTTGAAGCATTAAAACACCAGTGTATAGAGAAGACGTACATAAGATTTCTAGGTGACATATGTGGGTATGTTTGGCAGGATAATGCTTCACAAGCAAAGCGAAAAGTTCCCAATTCAAAGTGAGTATGAAATGGAGATAACATCTCGCCAAAAGTGTTCATAACATGTCTGGAAGGGTAATTCAGAAAGCGTGACGGGGCAAACGTAATATTACGGATAAAGGGGAATACTTGAACCATTTGAGTTTGCGAATGACATGCTATTGCTGAGTGAGTCTTCAAATAATGCTTCAGGATCCACAGTCCAAATACCTCACCGTGGTATTAAACATAAATAGGACTAAATTTGACGTAATTGCTAACCTAACACGGTGAGTAACACTCTCTTTAGCCTAGGTAATGAAGATGCTATAACAAATAAACGAGGGAATTTGGAAAAGTATTCAGTGTGAATCCCATCCAAGAGAAAGAAATCCGGCACAGAATACGTATTCACTGAGGGAATTCGGCCGGCACCACCAAAAAAACATATATATAGTATTAAGCGAGTACATACTTCCGCTAATGATAAACGCAGCGGAAACTTGGCGTCTTGTTCAACAACTAGCAACAGCACATAGGTCGCCGCAACTGCCCATGGAACAAAGCACGTTAAAAGTAACGCTTAGGGACAGGAAACGAGCTTACTGGATCAGAGTAACTAGGAGAAACAAATGGGCTTAGGCCGGTCATTTATTTGAGGCGAAATGACAACTGGGGACCACCAGAGATAACTTCCGAGAGGCGAGACTAGAATTAGGGGAACAGAGTCAACTCGCTGGTACGATCTATTAAGAAAACTAGGGAAAAAAGAAGGGACATGATCTGCGCAGTTCCGGAGCGGCTAGAAGCCACTGGCTTCGCCCTGCAGTGATTTTTACGGGACTACTGATGATGATAGTTATTATGAGCATAGGGAAGTGGTTTAACGTAAGAAATTATATTTCTTTTCATTGCTTCAATCCATTTCTGTTTGTCTAGTTGTTGGAGCACTTTAGGCAAGGTTTTCTTACATTCTGCCTAGTTTTACGGACTAGGTAATACAATTAGGGCGCATGGCATGGCCCGTCGCAAAGGGAAACCGGCAGAAGCAGCAAGAGAAACCCACACTTTAGTGCTGAAATATGCCGGAAATAAGTGAAGTTGTAGCTGTAATAAAAATTATTTAATATGAGAAAAACATTTTCAGGCAAATCAAGCACAAATAGCGTAACACACAGAGAGAGCGTATTGTTCTCACTTTCTTTGTCAAATCCGTGCACCATTTCGTGTCCAATCACCATCCCGATTCCTCCGTAGTTTAACGACCTGTAAGAGAAGAAAACATTTTTAAGCCTTCTTGTAGATTTTAATACCAGAAATAAATATGTACAAATGAAAGCGTCGCATATGGTGCATAAAGCGTTGCCTATAGGCTGGCTATTTGTGTCGAGAACATGCAGCACTCTCTTTGCTATTGCACTTAACCGCTTCAAGCAAGTGCGGGTGTTCTTTGCACTCGTTTTTGGAACGATAACAAAAGGTACTTTTCTTGAGCTCAGAATTGCTGTGGGAAGGAATGAAAATGCTGAGCAATTGTTGCAGAAGGCTTGACGCGACCTTATGAAAGCTTCAGTTCGCATTTCAGGCGTCCGGACGGATAGAGCCCAACACAGTGTTCATCAGCCTACTCAGGTTCACTGCACGACGAAGGCCTC
This sequence comes from Haemaphysalis longicornis, assembly GCA_013339765.2. NCBI lineage: Eukaryota > Metazoa > Arthropoda > Arachnida > Ixodida > Ixodidae > Haemaphysalis > Haemaphysalis longicornis. Next base: position 189,051,637 of record CM023453.1, read on the forward strand.
TCCCATTAACCTCCAACTGCTCCTGTCCTGCGCTGCTCGAGTCCACAGTTTACTCCCAATTTCCTATTTCATCTCTCTATCGGATTAATGGCCCTCCCCTTCTTCTAGACCCGTCTCTTGATATCTACTTGGCATCCACCCTATATGTCGACCAGTTGTCCGTTTGCCTCACTACATGGACAGCCCAAGCCCACTTCTTTTTTTATTTCAGCTATGATGTCTTCTACTCCAGTTTATTCTCTGATCCGGATGGCTCGTTTCCTGTCCCTGTGTGTTACTCCTAGCATTACGCATCCCATGCCGAGTTGAGCCGACCTAAGCTTGATTTGTAGTTGCTCCTAAGGCGCGAAGGTTCAGCTCCATACGCCAAAACCGTCAGTATGCAGTGCTTGTAGAGTTTCTTTTTGAGTGACAGAGGCACCTTATTTTCAATATTTGGTAGCGCTTGCCGAGTGCTCTGCCACCCATGACGGTCTTGCGTTGTACTTCTCTTTCGTGATTTGGGCCAGCACTAACCATCTGTCGGAGTCTTCTAGCGTTTCGTTTTCTGAGCTGAAGACAACTTCTTTCGCATGCTTAGTGCTCGCTACCTTAGATTTATTGATACTTATTTTTAGCCCCACTGGCATGCTTCCTGATTTTAGTTCCTCAACCATTGTTTTCAAGTGCTTTCCAGTCTCACTGACCAATCCTATGTCCTCTGCAAGCCTCAAATGGCTCAAGAATACCCCGTTTATCAAAACTGTATCCTATGTTTTCCCAATCAAGCTTTCTAAACACCCCCTTCAGACATGCTGTGAATAGTTTTGGCGAGATGGTGTCCCACTGCCATACCCCCTCCCGGATCGGGAATTTATCGCTTTGCTTGTGGAGGGTTATCCTGCCAGTGCATTCTTTATGCATGCCTTCGAGAAGTCTTACGTAGGTATACCCTCTGGCCTTTAAGTGCTTCTAGCACGACTGTGGTCAGTACAGAATCAAACGCTTTCTTATGGTCTATAAATGCCACGGAAATGCGTTTTGTGTATTCTTCGGGTTTTCTATCCCTTCATTGATCTCGGTTGATCACGGTGATCCACAGTTGAGTACCCTTTCCTAAAGCCAGCCTGTTCTCCTGATTGTTGGAAATCCAGGCTGTCGCCTATGCCGCTAACTATAACTTTGCTAAAAACGTTGTACACAGCAGAGTCGACTGATGGGTCTCTAATCCTTCAGGTCTTTTGGATATGTCTTCATATGAATGAGAATAATGCGAAAGTTTTTTTATGCTGGGGGTACTTTTTGAGTATTCAAGTATTCCGAAAAATAGTACAGCTAGTTTTTCCAGAACAATATCCCCTCCCTTCTTCAAAATATCCACGTTTATGCCGTCATCCCATGCAGCTCTACCTCTTTTCATTACCTTGAGATCCTTTCCTATCTACTCTTTTAGTAACTTGTGGAACATCGCAAGTTAGGGTTGTACTCTCAACAGTTTCCCCTGTTTTAACGGCGCTGGCACACAGCCTGGTGTATAATCATTCTGCTACCTTTATTATCTCGTCCACTTTACGCGTTATGTTACCCTGCTCGTCTTTGAGAGTGTACATCCTGTCTTTGCCGATGGCTAGCTGTCGTTTAGTTACTTTCAAGCTTCCTCTATTTGCGTCGTTTCCTCGATGACTGCCATGTTGTATGCACGAATGTCGTTTGTTTTACTTCTGTAATCACTTTCGACAGCTTGGCTAGTTCAATCTGCTCTACCGTACTTGATACTCTCATTTTCTTACGTTTGACAATTAGTTCGTTTTTAACAAGAAGGTGCTTGATGCCGGTGGACGCAATTCTCACCGACGTCGTATCCATCACAAAAATTACATCACCAAAAAAAGGTCCACTGGCGTGGCGGCGCTAGCATTCTAGCCCACGATCAGTCTGGCCGCAACGGGAGCTGTTACATGCTCTACCAACCAAGCCATGAACTCATGCCCGGACAGACGTACGAACGCGCCTTATTTCATTCACTCTAATTCCTCCGTTCACATGGTGCTGCCGTCTGAAGCGAATTAGTGCGTCATAACGCTAATGAGCGCCGATAGTTGGCGCGTCGATAGGACAGCGTATAGCAGCGCAAGCTGCTGTGTTTATCCGTCCGCCGCCTATGTGGAACGCCGCTCAGCTTGTGGAACGCCGTCGCCGCGTTCCACAAGCTGAGCTCGTCGCAACGCTAGGGTCTGGCGTACACGCCACGGAGAAGGACCAATGCGGTCGGACCTTTTCCGAAGGGACCTGCAAGCAGGACGTCATTCGCCAGCAGCACGTGGCTTGCCAAGCACAGCCACAAGACTGCTGCCGACTCGCAAATCATGCTGCTGTCGCCGTAGCGGACAGTGACTTCACCAAACGATTCTCTGTTTGGTTTCGTTCGGACAGTTTTCGAGCGCCTGGGGTTTCAATGGGATTTCCGCAATGCTCCAGCGTGTGTAATCCAGTGTATAATGTTGATGCGTCTAACGTTGCCATGCCGAAGAGATATAAATAGCGATGTGCAAGTTCATGCAGAATAAACATTCAAATGCTCCTGTGAAGGCACATATCACTTTCGAGTTTTGCCGATTACTATGAAAGAAGGCTTAACCAGAATTCTAAGTTAGTTTTCCACTTTGTTCCCAACTCCCAACACGTTGCTTGTCCCGCAGATTCACTGATTGCTGATGTCATGCTGTCATTTAGCCTGCCTACACGGACCTCGTTCTGCTCGTTCGAAAGCGAGAATTTGTTTTTAATACTTTTTTTTAAGTTGTGCGATCTGGCTCTGACTGACTCCATGTGGGGTTCTTAGTTTTCGCGAGTTTCTTCCTTTCTCTTTTGAAATTCAGCCTGAGCTTGTATCTAACAATCTTACGATCGCTGCTCCGAATCTTACGTAGTCCCTCTACTTCTTGCACAATGAACTACCAAAATTGCACTATATATACATACACAGGAAGGAAGACAAACAATGCGCAAATCTCAATGTCTAGTTAGCGCAATTTTCTTAGTTCATAATGGACCAACTAGCCTAAGAGTTTATTTTCCCGAAGCGTCTTGCACAATACCTTGGTTGTCACTTTAAATGAAGTCAACTTCGTTTTTTGCTGTACCATCAGGACTTTTCCATGTCTCTTTGCCCGTACTTTCGATTGCAAATGAATGTGTTGATCAAGCTCAGGTAATTTCTCTCCGCAAATCCCACCACCAAATCTCACCCACTCGACTGTTGCGATTGTCCATTCCGATGTTTCCCACAGCCCTTTCTCCTAGGCAACACTCCATACCTACAACACAGTTCGATTGCGTGGGAGGCTTTAACAAAAAGGCCGGTAAGAAGCTAATAGGAGCTTCTTGCCGACCTTTTTGTTAAAGCCTCTCATCACAAGCGAACTGTGTTGTTGCTTTCTTCATTGCTGATTCGACATCCTCGCAGAAACTGTTTACGACTTCATTATCATAGCTGGTTGTTGGCGCATAGGCGTGTAGTACCTTGAAGCTGTATCGCTTGTTTAGCTTGATCACTACTGCCGCAAATCTCTCGCTAATTCTTAAAACCTCCTCGACGTTTCCTGCTATTCTTCTGCGTATTAAATATCCCTACCCGTGTTATTCCTTTTTTTGGGTTGTCTGTAGCACAGAATATGCCCGCTAGTGAGCTCCATGAAGCCTTCTCCGGTTCTTCTAACTTCGCTTAACCCTCTAATACACAACTTCTAGAGCTCCTGTAGTAGTACAACTAAGCTTCCATCGCTTGACAGTGAATGAGTTGGATGTTGCCAGGGTCAAGTTTCAATGGCGTCCTGACCGGACGCAGAGATTCTTAGCATCCTCTGTTTTATGGCTGTTCTGACCGCCGCCGTCGACAGGTGCTCGAATGCTGCTGGGTTCAGAGGGCCGAGAGTTGATTTAGTTACTCATGGGAGGTGGCAGCCAAATACTACACCAGGGTGCTAGATCCTTCTCTGGTGAGGGAGTGCTGTTTGTGTACCTAAGAGCCTTCCTAGCATGGTTGAACCTTTCTATTATAACCTCTTAGGTATCCGGAATGATGGTTGCTTCCGGAGTAGGCAGCACTCCATACCTACATGGGTACGGCACAGAGCCAGACGAAAAATTACGCACACCTCCCTTCGCGGCAACCCTGGTGTGATGCAACCGCATCTCATGGGGGGTTCCATTGGCGTTTTCCATCGTATTGATTACGATTATAGCCGGGATTCTCACGCGAAGGGGAGATCGGTGTAATTTTCCATTTTCACCATGCAATACACATGCAGTACACGTATGCTCAGGAGCCGTCGCATCAAGCAATCGTCGAGTACTGCGAGAGAGTGCAAGCGTAACGAGGAAGACCGTCGACTGAGACCGCTGCTGGAGCGCGGCATGCCGCTTATATTCACAGCGCCCGAATGAGAGGAGAGCGCGGAGAGAGAGAGAGTACTGAACATGCGGAGCGCCGAGCGCAGCGCCGCCCACCGGCGCCTAGCAACGGAGTGAGGGCGCGCTGCGCAACCCGCAGCTGTTTGGGAGAGAGTGTTCGCTATCGGAGAGAGGAGAGGAGGAGAGCCGCAGCTGTGCGGACAACGCCGGACAGACGCAGGAAGGACAGAGGGGCGAGCATGAGATGCGTTGCATCTAAAAGATAGGTCGAAAGCGAGAAATGCTTCCCCCGGACGACGTTGCCACGCAGGCCTGCAGTGATATTGAGCCAGCGTTTCTTGTTTTTGCTTTAGTGTTCGCGCGATTCTAAATGAGTAAGCTGAGGCGTAGCTTACTGATGAGAGATCCACTGACGTCCATCAGTTGGAAATCGAGCCAGGCGGTGCTCAAGTCTATAGCTACAATATATTGGCTAGTTGGATGCTCAGCTGGCCAAAAGGGCCCCTGACGATATATTTGCTTTGATGTGGATTGTAATTGTAATGTGGAATTGTAATTGCGTTGTAATGTGGGAAGTTAAATGTGCTCTCTCTTAAATCATTGCATTTATTTAAACCAGAAACAAAATTGATTGATTGATTGATTGAGTGTTTGACGCGCCGACGCTACAAAGGTGATAAGGCCGGCCGTAGAGGAGGGCTCCAGATTAATTTTGACCGCCTGGAGGTCTTCAACGGTCGCCGAAATCTCGTGCACACGGCATTTTTGCTTTTCGCCTCCACCAAAAAGCAGCCGCCGCCGGGGAATTCCACCCGTGTCCCTTGTGCAAACACGAAAAAACCCCTTAGCCACTGAGCCACCGCGGCGGGTTAGAAATAAAATGGGAAATCAGCAGCATATCTGGCCAGTATCCTTATTAACAAGTTTTACACAGTTTATAAGAATACTATGACTGCCCCGTCAGAAAAAACCACTGGGTGCAGGCTCGTCGTCACATGATGTTTCGTAATAGGCCGGTTAGTCATTGGCCGTTTGGTCATATAGGAGTCATTCGTCATAGGCATTTGTCACTTAATGTTCGTCACAGGAGGGATAAAACAAAATTTGCGTGTGGGGTTTAGAGGTACGTGGTGATGCGGCATCAGTCATTATCGCTTGTACAAGTTCAATGATGGTTGCTGAGTTAGAAAATGTATTATAACTAATTTTAACCCACGTTGTTCTCACAAACTATGCGGTTCTCGCAATCCTTTTCAACAAGGTGGAGTTCAAAGTTTTGTAGTATAGTTTTCCCTACCCGTGTCGTATGACACATTTCTTGGAAAGAGAAGTATGACAGGAAAGAGAGAGCGTGTTAAATCAAAAATTAATTTCAACCACCACCTGCAAAAAAGCAAAAGGAAAGGCCAACCCACGTACTGCGAACGGGTCAACCTGGTACGAATTATCAGAGTTGAAGCCCACTATCTTCCTGCCCCCTCCCATTTTCGACATCCACACAAAATGAAACTTCCAGACAAAATTTCCAACAATGGGTAGGTCGGTGCTACCTACCACGTTCCCCATTACGGGACCACTTAGAACCAGATGCCTCTTTGACCAGATTTCTTATGACGAGTCGGCGGTGACTAGTGGGCCTGTCCCATGGAGGGTGCCGAAGCAGGCCGCAACTCTGGAAAGGGGGCGCGGGTTCTTCTTGTGGCCCGTCTCTACAAAGAAACTTTATTAGGCTTCGTCTCTGCCTCACCATTCTGCCTAAGATTGTTGAACTCATACCTATTGTCTTGATCAACCCTAGTCACCCTACTTGCCTACTCTGGCTTGCATCCTTTGTTGAACTTTCTCAGATGTACGGCCAAAAAGACAGAAAAAAAAGAAAAATCTGCCTTGCTTCTCTCCTTTGAATCGAACCACCCTTCCTACTTCGGTGAACCCACATGCGTTCAAAAAAAGCACGTGGACATTCGTTTTTTGCACCTATTGCTAACTTTCTCATTTGTCGAACCAGCCTATGACGAATTATCCAATGTGGCCAAACGGCCTATTGACCAAACGTACTATTATGAACCGGCCTATGACGAAACACCATGTGACGAACGGCCGTATCCCAAAACAACGAAGGAAAAGCCACGCCACCCACATACGATGTCTCCAATACAAAAAAAAATGAAGACTTACCAAAGAAAAGAATTCGCAGGGCATTCAGACATGACGAAAGTAGAAATACCTCACTAACGCCAAAGACAAGAAAGAGATATTTAACTAGGGGAATGTAAACAGGATGACGACATTGTTATGCGCGTAGGAAACTACGTAAAGTGGACGTTTTTGGTGCCAGGCGACTTTATTTGTGTGCGTATATGGCCGTTCTTTTACTGGCTTTCCCTAAAAGACGGGGCGCGCAGCAGTGCATCGGTGTGCACGGTACGACATTCGTGAACATTCCCAGAAAACGATGGGGCAATTTCTCCCCGCGTGACAAGCGGCGAAGCGGGCGATGTCCGCTTGAGAATAACACCTTCGCGGTGTGTTTACGGCAAATTTACAAAGGAGGACGATGGACTTTAGGCTCAGAGAGCAAATAAAAATAAATGAACATGTAGAACCACTTTGTAAGATAATATGCTGTTTACAAAAAAAAAAAAAGAAAACGTGAACGCTGCAAACGATGGGGCTTTTGCACAAAAGACTAGCTTTTCTTTGACCATGTTTGTTCGCTAGTATGAAGCAAAGCGTAGCTCCTGAAATATTTATTTATGAACAATGAAGAAATTAGGCGGGCGGCTTTTACCAATTGATTGCAGTTAGATATAAACACATTCACTTTCACACCACCACCACCACCACATCACAGTCCGTGCAAGTTGAATTTTTAAATTAAAATTGAAATTCCAGGCTTTGACAAACATCACGGCTTTAGCTGAATATAATAAGTATGGGGCTACGAAATGCGGAGTACAGGCCGGGAAACCTCCCTACTGTTTTCGACGTCCACGTTGCTGTGTAGGAAGATCTGTTGCTTTCACAGCGCAACACTTGTATGCGTCGACGAGTCCTACATCAGTTTGTGATACGATAGCCACTTGAAATATCCTGTTCGCGCTCCCGCACGCACACATCTCCACATTCCTCCACCGTGAAGCGAGTGCGCGCACCAGAGAATGCGTCGCGGACAGTCTTGATTGATGTTGCTGGTACATTCCTTTCTTGAATGCCTGTTAAACGACCAGTTCGTCACTTTTCGGAAAATGCACACCACAGGCCACGTTTTTTATATCGAAGATCGCTGTCTCGCTGCACGTGCACCGGTAGCAGCAGCCATTTTTACGACTGCCGTCTCGTTTGCGCCGTGATCTCGCGAGAGGCTCGCCCTTTAACTCCGCGCATAGAAGAAGCTTTTCCGGCAATGAATATCCTCGGCCGGAGTTATTTTGGAGGTTATTGGCTTAACTCCGTCCTAGGTCGGAGCAATGGTATGTTATCGCATCGTATTTACACCGTCACTGGGCTAACGGTGTTTATAGGCGTATAGTGTATCATGTGTCGGTGGCAGTAAGACGACACATGAAGTGACTGAGGCAAAGCAGACGCGCGCAGCTTTATTGGGCTTGCTTATATAGCCGCCAGGATTACCAGATGCTCCAAACAAAAACCGCCCAATCATAAAGTAAAACTCGCCTAAATTTCACCCAAGGCAGATACAAATCCCGCCAAATTTGGCCGAAACGTCGGCCAAAGTTTTGTAATGTATAAAAAGCACATATAAGCTGACAGATTTTTCAAATTAAGGAAATTCACCCTGTAGTTACGCAACAGGCAACAATACAGAAAACTAAAACACCCGCGCTATGTGGCACGCCCCTGTAGGGGGCGCGTACACACGGTCATTTTCATCTTTCCACTTCATCATCATCATCATCACCAGCCTATCTACGCCCACTGCAGGACAAAGGCCTCTCCCAGTCTTCTCCAATTACCTCGGTCCTGTGCCAACCGTGACCAATTTATCCCCGCAAACTTCTTGATCTCATCTGCCCATCTAATTTTCTGCCGCCCCCTGCAGCGCTTGCCTTCTCTAGGGATCCACTCTGTTACCCTTAACGACCAGCGGTTATCTTGCCTTCGCATTACATGCCCTGCCCACGTCCATTTCTTCTTCTTAATTTCTACCAATATGTCTTTAACATCAGTTTGCTCCCTGACCCACTCCGCTCTCTTCTTGTCCCTTAATGTTACACCTAGCATTTTCCGCTCCATTGCCCGCTGAGTCGTTCTCAATTTAAGTTGAACCCTCTTAGTCAGCCTCCAAGTTTCTGCCCCGTAGGTGAGTACCGGTAATATGCAGCTGTCATACACTTTCTTCTTCAGCGACAATGGTAGGCTGCTATTCATTATCTGGGAATGTCTGCCATATGCACCCCACCCCATTCTGATTCTTCTAATTATCTCTGCCTCATGGTTGGGATCTGGGGTCACAACTTGGCCTAAGTAGATATATTCGCTTACCACTTCCACTGCCTCGCCACCTATCTCAAACTGCTGTGCTGTCCCGAGGTTATTGATCATTACTTTAGTTTTCTGCATATTAATTTTCAGGCCCACGGTTCTACTCTGTTCGCCCAGTGCAGAAAGCATGCTTTGCAATTCGTCCCCCGAGTTACTTAGCAACGCAACGTCGTCAGCAAATTTGAGGTTACTGAGGTATTCTCCATTAACCCTTACTGCCACCTGTTCCCAATCCAGCGTTCTGAATACTTCTTGTAACATGCTGTGAATAACATTGGAGAGATTGCGTCTCCTTGTCTGACACCCTTCCTTATAGGTATTTTACTGCTCTCCCTATGGAGGATGATGGTAGCTGTAGACCCATTGTAGATATCCTCTAGTATTCTTACGTATTGCTCATCTACCCCCTGGTTCCGTAGTGCCTGAATGACTGCTAGCGTTTCGACCGAGTCAAATGCTTTCTCATAATCTATGAAGGCTAAATATAGGGGTTCATTATACTCAGCGCACTTCTCTATCACCTGATTGATCGTGTGAATATGGTCCATTGTTGAGTAACCTTTACGGAACCCTGCTTGTTCTTTAGGTTGACTGAAATCTAAGGTTGCAGAGATTCGGTTAGCGATTACCTTGGTAAATACCTTGTAGACGACTAACAGTAAGCTGATCGGCCTGTAATTTTTCAAGTCCATCATGTCGCCTTTCTTATGGATTAGGATGATGTTCGCGTTCTTCCAAGATTCCGGTACCATTGCGGTCATTAGGCATTGCGTATACAGGTTTGCCAGTTTTTCAAGTACAATTTCTCCGCCATCCTTCAAGAGGTCTGCTGTTATCTGATCCTCACCAGGTGCTTTGCCCCCTTTCATTTCTTTCAAAGCCTTCCTTACTTCTTCGGTCGTTACTGGTGGGATGTCTATCTCCTCTGAACTACTGTCTCGTTCGGCATTATCCTGTATGTCCCGGCTACTGTACAGATCTCTATAGAACTCCTCGGCCACTGTGACTATTTTATCCCTATTTGTGATGACATTGCCTTGCTTATCCTTAAGTGCATACAGCTGATTTTTCCCCACGCCAAGACGTCTCTTCGCTGCTTTCAGGCTACCTCCGTTTTTTACAACGTATTCGATCCTCTCCATATTATACTTCCGTATGTCAGCTGTCTTCCGCTTATTGATTAACTTCGAGAGCTCGGCTAGTTCTATTCTGTCAGCTGCGGTAGAGATTCTCATGGTTTGCCGTTTCCTGATTAGATCTTTCGTCTCCTGTGAAAGTTTACCAGTATCCTGTCTAGCCATAGTGCCCCCGACTTCTACTGCACACTCCGTGATAATGCGTGTAAGGTTGTCGCTGGCTTCCTGTGTCGTAAGCTCGGCTTCCATGTTAAGGGCGGAATATCGGTTCTGCAGCGCGATCCTGAATTCTTCTACTTTATGTCTTGCTGTTAGCTCATTTATAGGCTTCTTTCGTACTAGCTTGTTACGGTCCCTCCTCAAATCTAGCCTAACTCGAGATCTTACCATACGGTGGTCACTACACCTTACCCTTCCGAGCACTTCCACATCCTGCACAACGCCAGGGTTATCGCATAATATGAAGTCTATTTCATTTTTGTGCTCCCCATTCGGGCTCCTCCAGGTCCACTTCCGACTCTCCCGTTTACAGAAGAAGGTATTCATTATGCGTAGGTTATTCCGTTCTGCAAACTCAACTAGTAGGTCCCCCCTGCTATTTCTACAGCCCAGACCATAGTTCCCAACTGCCTTGTCTCCAGCCTGATTCTTGCCTACTTTAGCATTGAAGTCCCCCATAACTACGGTATACTGTGTTTTTACTTTAGCCATTGCCGATTCCACATCTTCATAGAAGCGTTCCACTACTTGGTCGTCGTGGCTGGATGTGGGCGCGTAGCCCTGCACCACCTTGAGCTTGTACCTCTTATTGAGCCTAATTACAAGACCTGCGGCCCTTTCGTTAATGCTATAGTATTCGTCTATGTTGCCAGCTATGCTTTTATTGACTAGAATCCCACTCCCAGTTCTCTTCTGTCCTCTAGACCACGGTAACATAGGACGTGTCCATTTTTCAGCACCGTAAAGGCTTCACCCGTCCTCCTAACCTCGCTAAGCCCTATTACATCCCATTTAATGCCCTCTAATTCCTCAAACAACACCTCGAGACTTGCTTCGCTAGATAAGGTTCGCGCGTTAAACGTTGCCAGGTTCAGATTCCATTGGCGGCCTGTCCGGATCCAGGGATTCTTAGCACCCTCTGCTACGTCACAGGTCTGACCGCCGCCGTGGTCAGTTGCTTCGCAGCCGCTGGGGACTGAGGGCCGAGGGTTAATTGGCGTATTCATGGGAGGTTGTGGCCGTTACTACACCAGGGTGGCCAATCCTGCTCTGGTGAGGGAGTGCGTTGCCGGCAATGGTCGCCGGGATCAGGCCGCACCCCAAGCCCCAATGTGCAATTCCAAAATTGCGTTTTTTTTTTTTTTTTAACGCGACTGGCTTATTCCGTTTTCGGAGCTAGCTTTTAACCCCTGGGCGCGGGCCATCGTGGTTCTGCATGCTTCGCAGTTAACATTTCGACACGGCGGGGTCATCCCTCTCGCAAAAGAGAATGAAAAAGAAAATAGAAAGCAGCCCGAGAAACATACCGCAGCCCTTTGCTTCCAAAACGTAGCATCGTCAGGGGAAACTTAGAGAAACGCGACTGGCTTATTCCGTTTTCGAAGCTAGCTTTTAACCCCTGGGCGCGGGCCATCGTGGTTCTGCATGCTTCGCAGTTAACATTTCGACACGGCGGGGTCATCCCTCTCGCAAAAGAGAATTACAATATTTTTATTACCCGTTTGATTGGTTTCATACGATGCCCGTTTTTTTCTCTTCCTTCGCCTTTTCCAAACTTCTTTCCTTTTTTAATTTTTTTTCCTTTGTCTTCGACGTTCCTTTGCTGTAGAGCAACACTCTTGGTTGTGATCTTTTAATAAATGTCTATATTTTATGCTTGTATATTTGTCGCCTTAGCGTGAGATTGATGAGTCCATTTTCGGACTGTACACATTCTTCTATGTATCTCCTACAATAATGCCCTTTGGGCGATTGTAGTGATATAAATAAATAAATAAATAAATAAATAAATAAATAAATAAATAAATAAATAAATAAATAAATAAATAAATAAATAAATAAATAAATAAATAAATAAATAAATAACCCATCCTTACTGCAGAACGACTACGTGTGCACTCGGAATCGTCTCCCGTGGAGCGCTGAAGGAGATAAAGTGTGAAAGTCAGGACAACTAAGTATAATATGCTTCCAAAGAACGACGGCAGAAGGACGGTGTATTCGATTTCGACCGATGACAGCTCACGGTGCTCAGCAGAATTTTGACACCGCTGGCACAGTTCCTGTGCAGCGCCATAATTAAAGTGCAGCCTGTTCATGTTTCACTCAGAATAGATTATTATTTAAATGTTGACAGATACGCAAAGATTCAGAGAATTGTATAGTAATGCACACGATTCTTACGCCACTTGTATTCATGATGAGCTTTTTTCGTAGCGTGATTGGAGTAGCAAATTAAGTTGAGCTATCTATTGTTTTGAAGTTTTCATTTGTTTCTTCCGCCAATAATGCATACTTTTTTTGCAGAAGTTTGCTAATGAGCATAACAAAACTAAAAATACATACAAAGCATAAAACAATGAAACAGCGCTTAAATGAAGACGGTAGAAGAAGCCCAAACCCAAACGTTAGTTAGATATACATACAAATTCCGGATTCCTGAAGAAACCGGAGAAATGTACGGTTGCACTAACATTGCGATCAAGGGCCTCAACTTCGCCAATTGTGCATCATGATTTTCGCCGACCCAAGGCGAGTGCGGCGATGGTGCTTTTCATAATTTTTTATCCGTGTTTCGTTTTATTCTTGTTGATTGATTGATTGATTGTAGGGTTTAACGCGCCGACGCAACGCAGGCGATGAGGCGCGCCGTAGTGGAGGGCTCCGGATTAATTTTGACCACCTGGGGATCTTTAACGTGCGCCGAAATCTCGTACACACGGGCATTTTTGCTTTTCGCCTCCATCGAAAAGCGGCCGCCGCGGCCAGGAATCGAACCCGCGACCTCGTGCTCAGCAGCGCAGCGCCTTAGCCACTGAGCCACCGTGGCGGGTGCCCTCGCCATTCCCGCGCATTCGTTACGGTGGGGGACGTCAATCTAGCTTATTCTAGTTATTCTTGTCGTCGGTTCGTGAGGGCGGCTTATAAGCTAAAAAAGTCTTGTTTTAATTTGGTCGTCACTTCGTGATGGTGGCATATAAGGTAAAAAATTTTGATTTCATTAGTTCTGTTCGTGTATATTTTGGTTTTTAAGGTTTTTGCATGCATGTTTTTTTACTTTGCCTGCAAATAATAATCGCTATCTACGATATTATAACAATTAAATGTGTTGCGTCCACCGATTCCGCACTTTTGTGCAAATACACGGCACTCTACGGTAAGTTTTCACAATTTTTATTCGTGTTTCCGTCGTTGTTTTGACGAGTTTTTTATTGTTGTCTTTCGGAGGTAAACATATGGTGGATTTTGCAAGTTTACTCGTATATATATATTTCTTTTTCCGTCTTATTTTGTTCGACTCATTATTTCCATTTGCGTTAAATATAACGATTGAGTGTTTTAACTGAGCCAATAACACATTTCGCAAAACGCTGGGTGTTAAGTGCTTGGTCCGTTTTTGTGATTTTTCTTTTCGTGTACCGGTAGTTCTTTTCTGGGCTTTTTTTTGCGTCTTCACTTTGCGGGGGGGGGGGGGGGGGGGGGATACATAAGGTGCCTATTTTTGATCTCGTATGTTCACTTTTATATATTTTGTTTGTTTTTTATTTTTTTGTAATCTCGTTCAACCAATTATCTTTAGTTGCGCTATTATAACAAGTCAATGCGTTGCTTCTGCTAATTGCTTCTGCTAAAACTGACATTTCTGCTCTTCTGTAAAGTTATACAGCCAACCAGGAACTATTATGCGTGCTGATGCGACCATTTATCTAAAACTTAATCGTTTTATTTAAGTTCCTGATTTGAAACTGCGGAAACTTTTTTTTTTCAGTCGGCCCTTTTTTTCTTATCTCTTGGTGTATGGGCGCAAGAAATGCGTTATTGTATGTGGGATATGAGCGTTTTCAGACAGTCATGCGACGTTTTTTTTTTCCGCCAGTAATAATGCAACCCAAAACCTTTTCCAATTTCCGTAACCCAAATTAGTGGGCTCAACTTATCAGTATTATAACAGGTCAGATCACCGTGGCAGTAACACTAACATTACTCGTTTCACAGGCATCCCAACAATAAAACTGTGATTGAATGTCATTTCAAACAGAAAACATATTATGTAAATATCCGCTATTGTTCTATTTTAAGAGAATGACAGAAATATCACCTTTTAAACTGTTTCCCAAGTAGTTAGACGGACCAGGTTTTATTACCTATCGGCCGTTCAGATCAAGTGCCCCCGACACTTTATTGAACGCCTCTTTTAAGAACGTCCGTTTATAGAATATTCTTTGCTTGTTTTATCCAGTCTGAGCATCTGTTGCTTTAATAGCCATTTTCAGTAATTTGTTTTGGATCATTTGCCATGTCAATTTGTTTCCATTTGATCATGTGCCTACCGTGCACTACATAGCATCAGTCGTATCACGTATGATATTGTTCCGTTGGGTAGCACATATGGCTGCCATTTGTCGCCCTTACAACGTATACCAGACAATTATTTCTACTACAATCAGCTGGTTACGTCTTAACAGCACCATTTCACTTCAACCCTCTACCGTTCCAAGCTCGTGCACAGTATAGCTTGCCAGAAAGCTACGCGACATCAAAGGAGGCCGTTCCCACGAAGGCCGTGCCTTCGCACGTCGGCCTGAACGGCAACGAAGAGGCCGAGAGCCAGTCAAAGCAGCCACCTCTTAGGCAGAAAAGCGTCGCCACTATGCCTCCACTGCGGCCAATTGGGAACCACGGAAGAGTCCTTGCTGCTACGTGGCCCTCAAAATTCCTCGCAGCACCAAAAACAAGCGCCGAACCCAACAACCACTTTTTCTTCTACTCTTTTTTTACAGCGGCAGTGCCATAAGTCACGGCGAGGGCGGCGCCCCCCTGTCCTCCTTTGCGGGAGAGAGGAAAGGGAGCAGCGTGCAGTGTCGGCTTTTAGAACGCGGGGTGTTTTAAAAAGGGGGGCAAGCCCGCGAGTGGAAGGGCACAGTTGGACTGGAACGGGGGAGTTGGGATTAGGTGGAATCGTGCACACCCCGCTGCGCTATATGGTAGCGCACCTATATGGTAGCGCATGGTGACGATGATGACGGCCTCAAGCACTAGTGGCACCGAAATAAATCGCCACAAGAAGAGCGCTGGATATTTTTTTACCCCAATAAAATAATTTCCAGCAATTATTTTATTGGGGTAAAAAAATATCCAGCGCTCTTCTTGTGGCGATTTATTTCAGTGCCGCTTCATCAAAAAAATAAAAAGGCGGCCGCAGCTGGGATCGGCCACACCTTCACTATGAGTATTCACAAAACACATTAGACAAAAGTGGGCCAAACCGGCGCAACGGCCAAGTTCAAAAGCAGCACCAATCAAAGTAAGCACATTACTCGGCGTCACCACTCGGTCCATATCGAACACAAGATTTGAACCGGAAAAAAACGCTTCACTTGGTTCAAAGCTTTCACAACAATCTCCGTTTCTTGCCAAAGCAAACTTAACTAGAAGAATACTTTCTAGTGTTTCGTTTTTAGGTAACTTTTTGTCCCACACTTGACTGAAAACACGTTCCAAGGTGGCATTTGATGTCGGTAGGGCTCCGGGTTCTCGTGTTCTCCGGGTTCTCGGGTTAGACTCGAGTCAGCCGTTACGTAATTTGAAGTAATTTTCATTAAAAGGAATATCAATATATCTGAAATTTAATCTCAAAGCTCTAAGAGTCAGTGACGTTTCCACGTAAAAATACACAATACAATATGACTGCGCGACAGACAGACAGAAAAACTTTATTTCGGTTAATGCCATTCAGGTCGCGATTGTAGCCGGTGGCATCCACTCACCAGCGACCTACTCAGCCCTGTCGAGTAGCCGGACCTGAAGGTCCGGATCGGAGCTGCGGAGCGCGGCCTCCCAGTGCTCCTCAGTGGTGATTAGTGGGAACGGATCCTGGGGGCATGCCCATATTATGTGAGATAGGGTGGCGTGTTCACCGCACAGGTGGCAGGCTGCAGTTGGGTAGAGACTTGGGTGTACGTGGGTAAGACGGGCTGGGTTAGGGAAAGTGTTCGTTTGTAGCAAACGCCAAATGTGAGCTTTGCGGTTATCTAATTGCTGGTCCGCCGGTGGGTAGATCTGGCGGGAGAGGCGGTAGTGTGTGGTGATATCATTAAATGTGACCAGGCTATCCCTCAGAGACCGCGCCCCGTGATAGGGATAGAGATTAGGCCCTGCCCGGATCGTGAGCCCTCGGGCGTGTTCGTGGGCCGTCTCGTTTCCCTCGAGGCCGGAATGTGCGGGTGCCCAGGTCAAGTGAATTGTCTGGCCTGGGGATATGGGTGGACATTGTCCCAGAATTTTGAGTGCCACTCGCGATAATCGGCCAGTGGCGAAATTTTGAATTGCAGTCTTTGAATCAGAAATGATCGTCTTGGGGGTGGGATTCCGTATTAAGGCTAAGGCTATGGCCGCCTCTTCCGCCGTTTCTGGGCGGGTGGCTTGTATAGTTGCCGAGTTTAGAAGTCTTTTAGAGAGGTCCGTTATAGCGACTGCGTATGCATCATGGTGCCTGTATTCTGCTGCGTCCACATAGATGGTATTGGGGTTATTGCTGTGTATTTTGTGGAGCGCTTCAGCCCGTTTTTTTTCTCCTGGCTATGTGATGTTTGGGGTGCATGTTGCGTGGTAGTGGTTTTATTATTAGCCTTGCGTGGATGTGTGGTGGTATAGGATAGAGGTGTGTGTAGTTTGTGTGGTGTCCAATAGATAACTCTTGGAGTATGTGTCTCCCTGCGGATGATCGTGATAGTCTTTCGTACTGGCTCGTTAAGTGGGCCTCGATAAGTTCGCTGACTCTCTTGTGGAGGCCTAAGCCTTCGAGGCGGGCAGTGGATTTTGCCGGGGATGAGGCCAGTGCAAGTTTATACGTTCGCCTAATAAGTACATCGACCCGTTCAATATCTTGCCTAGTCAAGCGAAGGTAAGGGAGAGAGTACATGAGTCGGCTTAAAACGAACGCCTGTAGAATGCGGACCTTTTCGTTTTCTTGCACGCCTTGATGACGATTTGTGATTCTGCGAATTAATTTGGCTGTTTGGGTAGCGTTTCTTTCCATTATATTTAGGAACTCTCCATTTTTTCGGTCATTTTGAATAAGTAAACCAAGTACCCGGATGCGCGAGACCTCTGGGATAGGGTGTTCTAGAATGTGTAGCTTGATGTTTGGCTTCTCCGGTTTACGGGTTTGTGGTGATATCAAAAGTAATTCTGACTTAGAAGGTGAGCACGAAAGCCCTGCTTTGGCGGCTTCTTCGACCACTACCTTTATGCCTTGCTGGAGGATTTCCTCCATATGCGCATCACTGCCTCGGTTTGCCCAGAGCGTAATGTCATCAGCGTATAAGCTATGGTAAAGTCCTGGGATTTGGCTAAGTTTTTGTGGTATTGTCAGAATGGCCAGATTAAACAGAAGTGGTGATATGACCGCTCCCTGGGGCGTGCCGCGACCCCCATGTCGATGGCGGGGGTGTTAAGGCTACCTACATGGAGAGCGGCCGTTCTGTCTGTTAGAAAATCTTTAACGTAGTTATAAATTCGTTCCCCTGGGTTCACTGACTGTAGGCCTTTAAGAACTGCGTCATGGGTGACATTATCAAAGGCTTTTTTTCAGGTCCAGAGTTAGAATTGCAGCAGAGTCGTGAGTGTTTGTACTAGGTTCTATAATATGATGGTGAAGCCTGAGCATGACGTCTTGGGTAGACATGTTTGGCCGGAAGCCCACCATGGTGGGAGGAAATCGATCAGTATCAGTCATATAATGCATGATTCGTGCGTGGATGACATGCTCCATGAGCTTACCCAGACATGATGTCAAGGAGATAGGGCGGAGGTGTTCCAATTCGAGGGGGTTTATTTGGCTTCGGAATAGGATTGTTTTGGCATGCTTCCACGATTTGGGTATACTGCCCGTTCGCCAGCATTCGTTAATATACTGCGTGAGTGATGCGATTGATTTATCGTCCAGGTTGCGCAATGCTTTATTAGTTATTTGGTCTGGCCAGGGCTGAGTTGGATCGGAGTTTGGCATAATGCGGCTCTGACTTCAGCTTCTGTAATATCTCGGTCCCAGCTCCAGATTGGCTAGTCCCGAGTACGGTGGTAGTTTGCGATTTCGGGGTGGAGGGAGGTAGATGTCGCGTAGTGCATCTAGAGTTCTGAATCCGATCCTTGGTACTTATGTATTATCTGAGTTAGGCGACCACTTTGTTTCCGTCCTACTGGTACTGGGGTCAATTAGGTGACTAAGTAGTTGCCACGTCTTCTTAAGGTGTAGGTTGCCCTGCAGCTGGTCACATATCTGGTCCCACTGGCTTTGAGCGAGTTCTGCTGCGTGTTTTTCGATTCCCGTCTGAAGGGCGGTTAGTCGTAGTTTGAGCTTACGATTGAATTTATTCTGTCTCCAGCGTCTTTTAATGCTTTGGAAAGCTTCCAGAGATGGGCAAGCCTGGAGTCCACTGTTACAGAGGGAATATATTTATCTATCTGTTTGTCACGGTTTTGATATCAGATAGAAGCTGCGAGGCCCAGTTATCAATGTCTGTTTTGGGGGTATCTTCTGCCTTGTTTTCTCGCAGCGTGCGAAAGTCATCCCACTCCGTGAGTGTTTGTTGTCGGGGGACATATCTAATTCTGTCAGTGTGCGCTATAATGGTTTCTATAATATAGTGGTCACGCCTAACGTATGTCCTGTGTTCTTCCATATGTCTTGTTGATGTGTAAAGTGAATGTAAGATCGGGGCTGGTGTCTGCCTGCGCACTATTGCCGACTCTGGTAGCAGTGCTTGGGTCGTTAAGAATATAGGTGGTGTTGGTTGTATCTTATCCCAGAGGTCTCTCCCTTTAGCACTACTTTTCTTGTATCCCCATGCAGTGTGTGGGGCATTAAAGTCCCCTAAAATTATGAGAGCATGCGGTCCGGCTTCTTTACGAGTCAGCGAGAACAGGCGGTTGAATCTATGCTCGCGATGTTTTGGGGAAACTGTATACGTTAGAGAATAAAGATTTTGGTGCCGGTCCGTTTTCTGGCGTATACTTATTATTAGGTCGTGCTGAATATCAACACTGTCAAACTTCTGCCGGGATGCTGTGAGGTTACGGTTGACCAGTACCGCCGTTTCGGGTCACTCTGGTTTTGAAATGTCTTGTAGCCTGCTACTCGTGTGCGTATCTGTCTCTTGCAACGCAATTATATCGGGCGGACTGTCTTGAGATTGAACCAGTAATTGCAAAGCGGATCGTTTACGTTTGTATCCCCGGTAATTCCACTGCCAGACTTTAACTGTATGGTTTGTTCCTTCCGTGTTCGACATGTGGTGCTGGGGATTGTTGCGGGGTGTCTGTTGGTACCTGATGCTGCTGTGGTGACTCGATCCCTTCATAATGTTGTTTAGGAGCTCCATGGTGTTGTGGAGTTTCGTGTCAATGTCCTGAATTTAGTTTCGAGGTTTGTTCCAACCTGTTCAGCCTATTGTTGATGACATCGAGTTTTTCGTCGCGGTCAGTGAGTTTACTAGTTACCTCTTTAGTGACGGGAGTCTCTACAACGCGTTTTTTGACAGGAGGAGAGTTCAGTTCTGCTACCGTTGTGGTTGTTGCCTGAGTTAAGGTTGTTGCGCAGTGCTTGATTCTCTGACTGCAAGGCCAAGTTATCTTTTTGTAGTTTCGACATGCTCTGTTTGAGCGCTTCGATTCCGCCCGCATGCTAGCTAGTTCTTGTGAAGTGCCAAGGAGGGATGGAGTGTTTGGTGTTGATTCTGAGGAGGATGGGAGCCCGCGCCGCCCCCAGCTCACCTGCTTATTGTTGTGCTGTGTTGGAGGTGGCGGTGGTTGGGTTTCTTCTTTCTCTTTGCTTGCAGAGCGACGCTTTTTGTTGATCGAATGAATTGGAGCGGCTTCTTTCACGTTCCGGAAGACCAGGCCAATCTTCTGGGCTCCTGAGTTGAGGTGGCGGTGGTGGTGGAGGAGGTGGTTGCTGCCAGGGTAACTGTTTATTCAGGGGTGGTGGTCTCCTCCTTGGCTGGAACCTGGATGGGCATTCCGAAGAGCCGGTGATATGAGTGCCGTTGCACACTACACATTTGGGCTGGCACGGGTGTTCCGGGTTTGAGTTGAGTATTCCCCACTTTGGACAGCGCACCTGGGAGGTTGGGCAAACGTCCGGTCGATTTCGTGTGGTCCAGCATCGGGTGCATGACTGCGCGAAAAGCCGGTGAATGCGAATGCAGTAAACACATGGAATGCTATGCCAGTTCGTGGCATTGATGTTTGTAACTTCAGGTTCCTTATCAGGAATTATTAGTCGCAGTAAGCTTCAACTTCATTGCAGAACCGCTATTAACACTCAGCAGCAGCTCGATGAGTGCGCGCCTTGTGAGGTTAACAAGGAGTGACCGTGCGCCACGCAGGCAATCCGGCTAGGCGGGTGTTCGGGCAAACGCTAGCTCAAGTGAGACTTTGCCAATATGAAGGCTTTCGCAATATACATTTTAGGTATAAGCTTGCGTGGCTTGGTATAGCATTCTCGGAACAGCGCAAACGGTAGAGGACGAGGTGTAGACGGGGCACAGCGCCGACTAACAGATCTTTATTGCGTAGAATGGCAAAAGTAACGTGCAAAAGGGAGATAACGGACATCTAGGCGCACATTATAAAGATTGTGGTTGTTATCCTGACATCAGAAAAATGCTCCAGAATTTATAAATTAACAATCAAATAACACGGGAGATCGCTGAAACGTAGGAGATATAGTCTAACAAAGACACGAGTGTCAGCTACCCTTCAATGTTGTTACCGACAAAGAAGTTGCTTTTTTATCTGGTGACAGCACGTGAGCTGCAGTGACGGCTTGAAATTTCTGTGTTTCTTTCATCTTCCCTCTTTCTCTCATTTATTGCAACAGAATTTCGTATTTAAGTAATTTTATGCAATAAACATCTCTTGTTAGTCTGCGCTGTGTGCCGTATACACTTCGTCCTCGTCCCTTTGCGCTGTTCCGATAAATTTTAGCTCTCACAACCATAAAAATTGGAATTTTATGCGATTGTTTTAAACATAGCCAAGAATAACGGCATATCGGCGCCGTCGTCAGAGCGGTTCTCCAACGCTTTCTCCGTAGAGCGTTTCCCCGGACGGTAGCACCGTGGCGGCCGCCAAGAGAACTCGTCACATAGCAGGCCGCACCTTGCGTGCGCTTGATGGAGGGTCCATGCTTTTGATCAAGTCAAGGCTGGGGAGCACACCATCTGGATTTATCACGCCACCCAAAAATGTTCTTTCACTCACACCGAAGACACATTTTTCTGGGTTAAAGGTCAGCCCTACTTTCCCTGCCCTTTCTAGACCGTCATTCGTCGTGCTGAGCTTTCTCAGCCCCCCATACCAGGACGTCATCGACGTACACGCGTACTGCAGGTACACCTTCAACGATTTTGGACAGCGTTTTCTGAAAGACTTCGCTGCCGATGAAATTCTGAACGGTAACCTTAAAAAGCAATAACGCCCGAATGGTGTTGCAAACGTGCAGATCCGCGATGTACCTTCACCAAGTGTTATCTGATAAAAATCCGGAGTTTGCATCTAGACTAGAAAAAACTTGAGCCTCTGACAACTCACTTTTGAGGTCTTCGTGGATGAGCATGGGTAGTGCTGACGCAATATAGTTTTGTTCACTTCTCGTGGGTCCATGCATACCCTGAGCGACCTGTCCTTTTTACGCACAGCAAGCAGTGGACTGACCCATTCACCTGGTTCTTCTACTTTTACGATGATGGCTGCATTTTCCATGCGGGCGAGTTCGTCACGTCGTAGTTCCTTCAGAGCCCGTGGCACTCTCCTGGCTGGTTGCACGGCTAGAACAGCATGTGGCCGAAGAACCATCTTGTATTTTGTTTTTACGCAACCCTTGCCTCGAAAAAGGTGCGCAAATGCTGCCTCGGGCGCCTCTGCTTCGCTTCGTCCTATCCCATCGGCGGTTGCCGGGATAATGCCTAACTCACGGCAAGTGCTCAGGCCAACAATTTCTTGGCGAACTTTCTTGACGATGAAGAAGTTGGTATCTTCCCTTGTGCCGTTTATCTCCGGGGCCACGGTCGCCACGCCAAGGTGTTTGATTACGGACCCATTGTAGGCGGTGAGCACTGCGGCGCTCTTCTGCAATGCCGTTGTTTTCGATATGCGTTTGAAGACGCTGAGCGCAATAAGGTTCGCCCGAGAACCGGTATCTACTTTCAGTTCAATTTCGCAGCCGTATGCCTTACCGCGTACTTTCCAATCTTTTCCTGCATTCTTGCTGGTGGTGCGGATGCTGACGTCAAGCACGTCGAAATGGGAGTCCGCGTCGTTCTAAATATCGTTAACCTGCGCGTTCTTGCAGCAGGGCGCAAAGTGATTCGTCCGTTTGCATGCGCAAAACACTTTCCTGTAAGCTGGGCACTGCCGTTGCGCATGGCTCTTACTACATTGCGTGCAGCGACTTCTTTGCACTGTGCTGCGTTCATTCCGCCGGGCAAAGTCAACCTGTACGCGCTCACTGGCCCATGCAATATTTTGTTGCGCCGCTACTTCTGCTGCTTTGCCCATATCGTCCGCTTTCTGTAGAGTCAGGTTTTTGTCCCGCAACATTTTTTCTCTGGTGTTCTTATTATTGGACCCGAAAACAATCTGGTCTCTCATCATAGACTCTTCAAGGTTCCCAAAACGGCAAAGCTTGGTTTGCGTCCTTAACTATGGTGAAAATCGTTCGCAAAGCTCTGCCTCAGGCTTGGACCCCCACGCGGAATACATGTCGCTCGTAAACCTCGTTCCCTTGCCCGAGAGTGTACTCATCAAATTTGCGCATCAGCGTGAGTTAGTCGTTCTTTCGCTCACCTTCATGGACGGTAAAGTTGTTGAAGATTTCCAGTGCCTCTTCGCCAGCGGTGCTGAGAAGGATCGCTGCCTTGACCGCTTCTATCCTGGGTTTCTCCGCCGAAGTCGCCGTCAGGAATAGGTCGAGTCTTTGCTTGAAGAGCTCCAAGTTGCGTCTGACGTTTCCAGACAGTTAGAGTGGTCCTGATGGTTTTATGGCGTCCATTCCTTGCTGCTTGTTGCGTGGGCAGTTGCACTTCTGACCACATGTATCGTGTGTGGGTGGCAGTAAGACGACACATGAAGTGGCTGATCCAAAGCAGACGCACGCAGCTTTATTAGGCTTGCTTATATAGCCGCATGCGCAGCCAGGTAAGGGAGAAGGTGGGACAGTGTGGCTCGTCATCGGCTTGCGGGCCGCGGCAGCCAAGTACGATACATATAAAGCTTTATACACTACGCAGTGCGGAGTAAACTTTGTGCTGCTGGAAGATTTACGGCAACATACATCCAATGAAACTCCCCATCAGGCTTATTTTCATTTACTGTGTACCAAGCACCCCGTCCACAAACTGGAAAGCAGACAGCATAAGGAACAATAAATTTCCGGCCACGGGCTGAGGGCGCGGGGTGGGGACCTGGTCGAGCTGTGGTCCCGTAAACACGCGGTCAAACTAGCCCGACCATCGGCCGATTTGGTCGGCCAACACCGTGTCGGCGAGCTGTCGGCGGCCAGGTCACACCGCGCCGACACCGACCGTTGGCCAACCATCTGCGTCGGCGAGAAATCGGCGGGGCGTCGGTGTCTGGACGCTGTCGGCTGACGCGCTTCTCACACCCCGCCGGCGACAGCGCGACGACCCACTCCGCCGCCTCGCCTCTCCGCCGGAGATTTCTTTCTTTCTCTAGTCAAACTTGGAGTATCGCGTCGCCGCTTCCGCGACTGAAGCCGTTCGTGCGTGCTCGCGTGTGCGCTGCTTGTATCCTTGTTAGATCACTGACAAAGAAGGAAAAAGAGCTGTGTTCCCTGGTGCCACGGCACTAATAATACGGATGTTACGGATCGACCCCCGGCGAAACGACCACTGGAGCACGCACGTAGAATATGCGTATAAATTAGTTCGTACGTCATCGGAAATTTAACCTCCTCTAATAGTGAAGGCAGTGCACCATGGTACCACATTTTCGAGAAACGCGGTGCAAGAAAAGTAAAATAACTTGTGTCTCCAGAAGCGACTCGCTGTTTGAAAGAAAATTTTTTTATTGCAAAGGTACTTCCATCTCAAAATCACACAGAAAATGGTTCGCGAATTGGATACGCAAACCATGCTTCCTAAAAAGCACTAAATAAATAAAAGCTGTCCCCGCCGGGAATGGAACCCGTAATGTTGACCAAGCAGGCGCGACACTCGAGACCACTGCGCCACCACCCAAATGGTGTACCACTACAAAATAGCCGGTGTACTAGATGGAGGCCCATCTTTCGTGTCATACGTCGGTGTTTACTACCTTGCTTACACAACTTCTGGCTGGTCAACATAAATTTCTTAAATAGCGCTTGCGTAGCAAGGTTCCCCGAAGCCCCCGCAATACTTTATTGCCATAAACTCCGTTTATTCGCGAAAGCGCTCACAAAAATATGTGTGCCAGGCTGCGACTGCGATTTCGCTCTGCCAGGGATAGTGCTTGCCGTTCTTTGGTTTTACGTTTTACGTTAAAAACCTTAGCCGATAGCGATCCCTTATTACTCACATTACTCTGCGTAACACTTCTTGTGCACAAAACTGACCTTATATTTTTCTACAGGCAAGCCGATCGTACACGCATATGCAGTTGGCAGCTCGGGGTAGCGGCGTCGCCGAAGGGCGCGACCGAAGTGTCCGAAGCCAAAATACGGATGGCATTACCGCTAGTGTTGAGTTGTATGGGCTTCATGTACCTTACTGAGTTTATTACACTCCAGAAACTAACAAAATAAAGCCGCATTCATTGCGGCACGAATGTTGTCGGGGCGCAGTTGATTGATTGATTGTAGGGTTTAACGCGCCGACGCAACTAAGGCTATGAGGTGCGCCGTAGTGGGAAGGTTCCGGATTAATTTCGACCGCCTGGGGATATTTAACGTGCGCCAAAAATCTTGTACACACGGGCGTTTTTGCTTTTCGCCTTCACCAGAAAAGCGGCCACCGCGGCCGGGAATCGAACCCGCCACCTCGTGCTCAGCAGCGCAACGCCTTAGCCACTGAGCCACCGCGGCGGGTCAGAGCGCAGTTTTTGCTTCTCGGTCGATTCCGACAACGCGTCGGGCGACCGGTCGGGCGACCAGTTTTGTTGGCGCCTTCGGTTGGCGAATCACTCACACTACGGCGACTTCCCATCGTCCGACGTGTTTCTGTTGCCGTCGGCGTAGTGTGACAACGCAGTCTGGCAACTCGGCAGTTGGCCGATGGTTTTGCGACTTGTCGCCGTCGCGTCGTCGTCGCCGTCGTGTCGGCCTACTGTGGCCGCGCCTTAATGGCAGGGGCTGGGGTTGCACCTCACGCCCTGCGTGCCTCGACGATAGTGTCCGTGATGGTACGGTAAGAAGCTGCGGCCAGGATGGGGATCAATTCGCACACTCCATCGAAGATGTTACGTGGTGGCCATACACGAACCACGTTTGAGAATAATGAACATCCTATTTACAATATTTACAACTGGCAATGACACAGCCCGCGCAGGCTGCGTGCCAGCCACAACCTCGTAGTATTTGACTTTTTGATGAAATAAAGATTACTATGTACATTCGCAAGCAAAAGTCAGGATTTCGCATTTAGTCCGAAACCATGCGGTTTGTAGACGCGTAAGCATGGGCAATAAAAAACAGGTGTACAGTTAAGATTTACAAGTAAGCAGGTGTACAAATATGGAGGACCAAACTCATATAGTGACGATACGCTGCCTTTCGGATGCTGCTGGCGTGGAAACCAGACTTCTGCTCCCGACAGTCACTGTGTAAGCACCGCGCCATCATCGCAACAATGGAAGAAATTTAATAACGCTCACTAGCCCGTGTGCTCAATTATTATATACGCTTTTTCCAAAATGTAAGCCCTAAAATTATTCCGCTCGTCGAAACGTTCCACCTGCAGAGTGTTATAGTACATCTAAGAATTTTGCGCAGGTGTGGCCTGGTATATTTTTAATACTACTACATTTGCTTTTACAAACTGCTCACGACGCCTTTAATGAACCATTACGCTCTGCAGCCAGAAACTCACCATGGGAGTCCTTGTTGATAGAACAAGCTCTGGATCTGGGCCGCAGGGAGAACTGAAAGAGAAACAACCTGTGAGCCGGCTATTTGCAATTTTTGGCCTAGGATATGGAAACAGTAAGCACAACAACCACGTGTCTTGCTCATGCATGCCTGTATTGTCGCTGTACCTTTCTCACTGCAGTAAAGCAGTTCAGTTTTCCTCTCATCCCTGTATCGTCAGCACCCAGGCATCTCCCCTGCTCACCACTCGTTCACCGCGCTACCATTACGTGGCGGAGGTGACAATGTGACAGCACATAGGCGGTCAATGAGAGATCTGGAGCGATGCATAATCAAAGAAAATAGTGGCCGCCTAAAGTGTAAACACACCCGATCAGTGTATGGGAGCATACACAAACTCGCATACACTTTTGCTGAATGTGCTGCCGTGGCTAATCGAATAGGGGATGTGCTATCGGCGTCAAATGAAACGCGAACACGAAAATATGAATCAGAACACGCAAAAAGCGCGATTTCTTTCCATACAAGTCAGAATGACGCGTGGCTTGGTTACAAAAACAAAGTCCGGAAATGTGGCTTTCCGAATATACCAATAGTGCACCACTATTAGACCCCAACGAACCGTATTTTTTCAATTTTGTGTGTTCTGATTCATATTTTCGTGTTCGTGTTTCATTTGACGTCGATAGTACCTAGAACTTATGTGAGTAATACTATCTTACCATGGTAGGGTAACTGGTAGGTATCCGGGTAACTATTAAGTGACAAGACCTAAGATGATGACCTTTCGAGCCATAGTTACAAACCCAAAGACAGAAAATTCCAAAAGGGGTTGTGGTTTTTAGCTCATTCGCGGCCACCTGCCCGCATCTGCGCACACAGCCGCTCAACGTGTCTCAGAAGACAAAAAGGTAGCAGATATATTTGAGGCCGCGGAGTGCGTTACATCCAGCAGTACCCATTTGCAAGTGGTGTGCACCTCACTCCAAAAACAGGCGTCAGATGCCTCATTTTAAGCTGTTTCCTTCAATGGGAACCACATTACCCTGAAGGTCATTCCTTTTTATAAGTGGTCGATGTACCGCGATTTGAATCGCACCAATCTAAACAACCTTAAATGCCTTCAGTAAGACCAATTTGTACAATAAACGATTTGCGTGCCTGGCTGCATTCCCACTGAAAAGTATTTGAATACGCAACGACTGCATGGTGCGGGAGAAAAATTTAGAAAAAATGGCTGCGACTTAGCTAAGCTTGGATATGCGAACCACAAGCTTGGATTGGTCTCGTTGAGTCTTGGTTTCGCCTGGTTAACCTTTGATGTAGCTATGTTACCGACCATGGCTCAACGCCGTTCGGTCCCCTGCAACGCTCACAGAAGAAGGCCGGGCATCGCTTTCATTCATGCCGAACGCGGAGTTCCTCTTTCATGGCGAACGCGGCGCAAGACGAGTCACGGAGCCCGGGACGACCTCGCCGCGCTAGCGAGGGACGCTGCGGAGTTGGTCGGCTTCCCATCACCCCAGCGGCCCTTCCCGTCGTGGCCGCCGCCGCAGCTACTTGAGCAGAACGACTGAAAACGGGGCCTTGTGCGCAGCGCCGACAGCGGGCCCGGCGAATCACGCGGTGCGCTTCAACGGTTGTGTCATGGTGAACTTGCGCATTCGCGGTGAAACCGCTGGACGAAAACAGTAAAGCTTTGCTTTAAAAACATAAAAAGCTGCAACCATTCTTCGCAATAAAAATGAACCAGGCCAGCCTATGACGATGGTCACAGAAGACTAGGCCTGAAGAGGACAAACCTGCTGAAAATCGGAAGAACTAGCCCAATTCTTCAAGAATAGCCCAGGGGCGCTATTCCAGAAGGCCCGAGTTTCGCCTACTCCCGAGTTTCCAGCTGCTTGGGTTATGAAAGTAGAGACAGTGGAGCATTCGATACCGTGACCTCGAGGGAAACCGCCGGGATCGTGCGGAGCCCGCCTGGCATACTCAGCGCGGTGCATTGGGGCCGCTTACGTTGATAAAGTACGGCGCCTGCTATCTTCGGCATGCAGCACCCTCGACATAGCTCTGCAATGCTCGTTCCCGGGCATAAACACACAAAACACAAGTTAGCCTGAATGGGAGTTTTTAAACTGGAATACGTCTTTTAACGTCCTCACGGCAGTCGGCCTGCACCCACGTGTGGTACTATGATGGTGGATAAACTGCCAGTTTACACTGGGGGCCACAAGCCGTCGTAAATAGGCGCATTTGCCACGATTGTACCTCTTCACAAAACGCAGTATCTAGCTGTAAATACTGCGTTTGTCCTAATGGGAGTATTAAAAACTCCCACGCCTCCTCCATCTGTCTTCCTTCACCCCTCCCTCCTCTGCGCCTGCTTACAAAATGGCTGCCAGTTGGTGTCGTGTGTCGTGTAAGCTCCAGCGTCCCCGAAAATTTGTTGTCGATGTGAACTTGCGGCCGCACGAGCGGATGTGAAGTGCTTCCCGACGATCGAAGCTCGTTGCGAACATTGTGGAACCAGTCTACAGAGACGTACGACACACTGCAACGTCGCCTCCGTGTCACCGACCTTCCAGGCGACGGAATACGCCAGCGAGCCGACGCGAGGCCTAAATGCAGTGAGCGCTGATAATGGCTCGTTAAAAACAACGCGGTTGTGCCTCTGCGAGGTGGTTGAAGGTAAGATTTTGACGTTTTTTATTGTACCCAACATTTTGGGAGATTTGTGCCCCTTCTAGTGTCAAATAAACTCAGCGTGTTTCCGCGTCAATGCACGGGCGATTCTCCGCCACGGGAGGTGAGCGTTGTGCGTGAGAGACGGTGCCATGCCGTCGGTGCGAAAGCACTGCGTATTTGCGCGGGTCGCAAGCACAACACTCACTCATTCACACTCGCGAGCAGAATGAAGACTGTCCGAACTCTGAACGACTGTTAGGGGTTTTTGTTAAGCTGTGTCTGTGGCTTACTGGCAGGCGAAGGTGAAGTTGGCCGGTCAAACGTCGCAGGGCAGCCGCTTTTCTTGAGAAGTACGTGTGGTGCCAGCCGCGCCTGCTACGCGGAGGGTAACTGCCGCGTGCCGCCGGCGATGAATTGCTTTCACTGGAAAGGGAGGAGGTCGGGGCCCCGTGGGAGCTTTCCGTACGCTAGGCGCGTGTAACTATAACCAGCAAACGCCATTCGAGGAAGCATTCTGTAGAGTCGACGATCGACTGCTTACTTTATTTATTTATTTATTATGAAGGGGGGGGGGGGGCACCCAGTCCGGCTTATTTGTGTTCTGTGTGAACTAGATAACCCCACTGCTACTTTGAAATCCCCAGTGTGGCTGGTGGCCACGCCCGGTAAGGGGTGGTCCGTTTTTCTCGGTGTTCTCTTCTTCCACTGAATTATGTTTGCAACGCGGCCTGAGGGCAGTCCCAGTGCAGCTCTGCGCAAGCGCAAACGAAGTAATGAATCGGGTCCACTGTAGCGAATGGAACGCGCCCTGCTCTCGACAATCAAATATGGCTTTTGTTTACGGCTTGCTTGAGTGTGCACGGCGGGCGCTTATCAGAAATCGTCCCGGTCAATTGAAGAGCGTGTTTGAGAATTGGCGAGTGCGTTTTAGGCATTGAAGTTGTGTCATTAGTCATCGACTATATTTTCACGGTGTATGAAGAAGGCTCCTATGGGAAAATCGTTTCATGTCCCGCGTCGGCGTCCGCACTCACACTGCGCATGCGCAACTCTCCTCCTTCCCTCTGTCCCACAGCTGCGCGATACTCCCGCCACTTCTCTCGCACCGGCTGCGTGCACTTCGCTTTCGCTTCTCCCGCGTTCTCGCTCCTGCTTTCGCGGCGCATGCTCGGCGCTTGCGCATCTCTCCTCCTCTCGTCTCCTCTCCTTCAACCTTGAATGTAAATCGGGTAGCGCGCTGCGCGCGGTCAGTTCAGCAAATCCTCCCTGTTCTGTGGTTCAGCGCTTGCTGCGGTTGACTCCACTCCGTTCTTCCGATGAAGTGTGATGGAAGCAACAGTCCCGTCAGTTAGTGAGTTGGTGCAAGCAATCGTCAGCACCACCCCACAAACTAACGGCAACGCTACGTCCACTGAAGACAAAGCTGCGCAGCGAAGGGCACGCGACGCTGAGCGCAAACGCCTGAAGCGAGCGGCGGACCTTGAGCTTCGTTGGCGCGAATGCTCAGTGCTTGCGAATTTCTCCTCCTCCCGTCTCCTCTCCTTCAGTTGACTGCGGTTGACTCCACTTCACTCCGTTCTTCCGATGAAGTTCTACGAACACAACGGAAACACAACGGAACCCCGAGATGCTCCGCATCTACTCATCGTTCCCTTCGGGAAGATGGAGTTAATTTTTTTGCCTCTCCTGTCGGTTTGTACTCCAGTTCGGACCGAACACCCTCGCGACTGTGACACCGTTAACTGTCGGTGGCCTGGGGACTTCATTTTTGTTTTGTGCTAAGTTCTTGTCGCTGCTAGGGGGCATCTTAGGACGACTTAGTGGCTACAACGCTACGCCCCACAAAGCGGACGCCATGGGTGGGTGTGGCTTCGATTGTTACGCCGCGCCCCGAAGGGGTTGGATGTGTTTGACTGACATTAGAACTCGGAGGAAACTCAGGTATGGTTTTGGACGGCCGAGTGGAACTCGGGATGCCCGTGGTGGCCGCTGTTACGGCGTGCTTTATATTTATGGTCTCCGTAGCACGCATAATCTGCCCCGACTGGTCTTTTAAACAAAATAGGAATTTCGAGCCCGTTTCTTTCTCTCGAAAAGTGCTTTGCATTGGTTGTGCAGTCGTTTGGCGACAGACCCCCGTTTGCGATGACTTAGAGGCGGCTTTAGCTCCATCACCGTCGAGGAGCAAGTGTAGTGTACGCTGCGGTTTTACGCGGCGGGCTGCTTTTACAGAAGCCTTGGTGGTGACCGCACCATGGACCGTCACCAGTCGACTGTCAGCGGGTGTGTGTGCAATATAATCAGTGGAGACGTGTTTTGCTGACCTCGCCTTCCTTTTAGGTAGTTTGGCGGACATGGGTTCTGCAGGTTTCTACCGCACGTCTTCCGCCTGCAGCCAGAGCGTGCGCTTCAGTTAACGTCTGTTCGCAAAGCAGTTTCAAACGAACCCATACAAAATGCCTTATGGGCGTCTATGGAAAAAGGTTTGGGGAGCTATGACCGCCTATGGGTAGCTATGGTCACCCATAAAAGGGCATAAATTAGGCTATAGCCAGCTATTGAAGTTTTTATGCATGCTGCACTGACGAATGTAAACCATACAATTCTATTTATTTATTTATTTATTTATTTATTTATTTATTTATTTATTATACCTTACAGGCCCATTGAGGAGCATTGAGTAAGGGGGGTTACATTTTTGAAAGAACATAAAAAAAATAGTGGGGAAAAAGAAGAAAAGACAAGTACACAATATAGAGTTTGGGTAATCGGATTACAGACGTAAATGAAACACGTCATACACGTTTCTAACAGACAATTATCACAAACGCACAGGGTTTTTGTGGAATAAAAACATCACAAAAACACAAATACAAGGAGGAAACACCCATAAACATTAACAATATTATTCTAGCAATTCATCATTATACAATTACTAATAAAAATGTCGGTGCAGATTTTCGGTAAAGCTATCTTGACTAAGTATGGATGCAATTTGGTCAGGAAGATCATTCCAGTGCATGATTGCTCGAGGCAATGCCGATGAATTGAAAGCAAGCGTCTTGCCAAAAATGCGCGTGAAACTATGACTATTATGAAGGCGTCGTGACGTACGTACTGGGGCGTTAAGAGGAAGCGGGTTAGGTCTAACGCGAACTATGTATTTATGAAAAAGGCATAATAGCGCGATAGTGCGACGGGTATCTAGCGGCTGAAGTGATAACTCTTGTTTGATTTGGGTAACGCTAAGATGACGGTCGTACTTGCGTGTAATAAATCTGGCGGCTGTGTTTTAAATAGATTCCATCTGGACGATTAGGTAGTTTTGGTGAGGGGACCAGGTTGCCGACGCGAATTCTAGCTGTGGACGAATAAAGGTTAGATACGCATGTTTAAGGACAAGGGCTGGTGCGCATCGTAAATTTGGGCGCGGAAAACCGAGCGATTTAGAAGCCTTTGCGCAGATGGCGGAAATGTGGGTACTCCAAGAGAGATTAGGTGTTACATGAACACCAAGATATTTATAGGAAGCGGCTTGCGAAACTGCACTGTGGTTGATGGAATAAAGAAAATCTGAAATATCGTGTTTCCGACTAAAAGATATTACTTTGCATTTACTCAAATTAAGTGACATTTGCCATGCATTATACCAATTGTAGATTATGTTTAAGTCATTTTGTAAGGAAAGGTGGTCGTTAAGGCTAGTAATCGTACGATATATAATACAGTCGTCAGCAAAGAGTCGTATCCGTGATGAGTTGTTAAAGGGAAGGTCATTTATTTTAGTAAAGCACGTTGTTGGGCTAGTTGGTGTTCCATGATAACAATAAAACTGCGCAAAAGGACGGGACGGAAGAAGAGGACAACAAACCAGGCGCCTGGTTTGTTGTCCTCTTCTTCCGTCCCGTCCTTTTGCGCAGTTTTATTGTTATCAAGGTCATTTATGTAGATCAGGAACAGTAACGGGGCCAGGACGCTGCCCTGTGGAACTCCAGAAGTAACATCAACGAGGTGTGAAGAAAAGTTGTTGACCACGGTAAATTGTTGGCGCATAGACAGAAAGTTCCGAATCCATGATAAAGTTAAAGAATCCAGGCAAAGGTCTGACAATTTTGTAATGAGGCGGGAATGAGCAACACGGTCGAGCGCTTTTGAAAAATCAAGAAAAATGCAGTCTGTTTGTTGGTTAGCATTCATGTTAGAGTGTAGGTCGGTTGTAAATTCAAGCAGTTGTGTATCACATGACAGGCCTTTTCTGAAACCATGCTGATGGACGAAAAAAAAGTTGTTGGATTCGAGGTGGTTATACACGTTAGATGCAATAATGTGCTCCAGTAATTTACAGCATATGCACGTCAAAGAAATCGGGCGACAATTTTCGGGTGCATGTTTGTTATTGGATTTGAAAATGGGAACAACCTTGACAATTTTCCAGTCGGCAGGTAACTGACCTGATGTCAATGATTTACTGAAAATATGGAACAGAATTTGACTAGAGATGTGCGCAGTGTTCTTTAATATTTTTGAACTGATGTTATCGACACCAGATCAAGTGGAGACAATACTGCCAATTAGTGAATCGATGCCTTCAGGAGTAATATTAATTGGCTGCATATATCTGTAATCGGATTCGGGAACCATGGGTATGGTGGAATGATCTTCCAGAGTGAATACCGACGAGCAAAAATGGTTGAATGCATGTGTACACGCATGTTCCTGAAGGGGAACACCGCTGTCACTATGTAATACAAGACGACTGTAGAACATCCTAATGTGTTAAGTCTATAGAGTCACAGCTATTCAAGTTACTGTAGCCAGCTAAAGAAAAATGTATGGCTTTAGTTCTATAGACCAGCCGCGACAAAGCTCTTTTGGCTGGACAAAGCTCTTTTGGCTCGACCATTGGTTAGCTTTAAGTCTACAGACTTGAGACCATTCAGCTGTCTTTTGCCAGCTATTGAAGAGTTCGTCCTAAAGCTAAAGAGAGAAAGCCATAAAAGCTCATTTGGCTGGATATAGGCTGTTGTCTAGCTCAAGTGTACATACTTGGAACCATTCAGCTGTCTTCTGCCAGCTATTGGAAAGAATCTGCCCTAAAGCTAAAGAGAGGCACCCATAAAAGCTTCTGCGGCTGGCTACAGCACAATATATAACTGTAAACCTTTAGACGTGTGACAATTAAGCAACATTTAGCCGGAATTAGGAAATTGTTTGGCGTAGAATTTACAGGCCTGCATCCATAAAAGCTTCCTTAGCTAATTTCATAGTGACATAAGGCTCGAAGTCTCCAGCCATTAATAAAAAACTGTTAGCCTATAAAGGTATAATTCGAGCAACCATTAGATCCTATCCCTCTGGTTTCAATATGACGTATGACGCGTAATTCATAAGCTCACGATTTACCTAGCTAAATCTACAACACAGACTGAATAACGTTCATGAGGTTCATCGGCCGGTTATATGAAAGTTTTTGTTCAATAATATTAGGTACTTATTATTCCAACAATACGGGAAAAGTAAAAATAAAGGCAGCAACAGATTAAGGCTCAAATTCAGGTTGCAACTTTGGAAACTGCGCGTCGGCAGAGCTGTAAATTCACGCACTCCTCCCGTGGAGCCCACTTTGAAATTATTCACTGAGAAAGGGGAAGAGCGACCCACGCGGGACTGAAGGACGTACGGAAAGGATATTCTGGGAAGTGATGAAAAAATAAAAGGGACCACGACCGGCTAGCCGGTCGTGGAGGGGACACCTCTGCTTTCTGTTTTATTTTCGGTTGTTTGTTTGGCACACTGGTTGTGGCGATGGGTACCGAATGACACGGCCGGGGAGGGTGCAGCGCGCGTCGACGCTGTAGCCCGGCCGTGCGAAGGAAAGTTTCCCTTGAAAAGAGTTTTAGGCTTTCCGCGCTGTGTTAGTATTCGTGCGGGCAGCAATGATAGTGACAGACAATTTTCCCTGAGTACTGAGAACAGATATAGGGTCTATTCGTTTCACTTGCACCGCATGAACCAGTTCAGGCGGTGCCGCACTTCGCCGTTCGTTTCAGCGGTGCAGCTCGCAGCACCTGAACCGCGCCATTTGATTCACCGGTGGTGCCGACGGGTGCACGACGGGTTCATGGCTTTGCCTGCACTCCCTGCCGTGGAGGTGCAGAGGCAGAAGAAAAATGTGCAGGTCTGGTTCCGCCGATGGCAGAACCCGCTTTGCACCGCTGTGAACTGGTTCAAGAGGTGCAGGCTGAATCGAATAGACCCATAGTTTTTTCGGATGACGAAAGCAAAACGTTAAGCGATGTTGTATTTACCAAATAAAATAATCACCAGCAAACAAGTAGAAAAAGGTCGAAAGATGGGCACGTATCTCCAGACTATTTGCTAGCACGATGGACCTGCCTATACCACGATGTACTCAGTCAACCACATCTCGTCTCCTTGCTCATGTGCGCGGGCATGACACGTGTTGCTTGGTGCTGGGGATTTACAATTCGACTACAATGTGCTCGTGTAGATGGTGTGACGCCAAGTAAATGTGCCGATTTTCGCTTTCGGAAATTTTGGTGTTTATGGTGACAGTGTTGCGATTAATTCAACATCATCTTGAAGTCATTCGAAAATGGGTTCTTGCGATACCGTGACAGGAATTTCATCGTACGCAAAACTCCAGGGTGAGTGATCTTACGAGCTTCATGAAGAGGCTGTATAGTGCGATAAATGCTGGACTTTTTTTGGTGTTCAAGAATACGTTTCCAAACTACCCTGCACCACATGGGCGCTGCAACATACACAGAATTGAAGATTTGGCCGCGGTGATGAGACAAAGATAGTTATTTTTTCGCGAACTGAGAAAACTTACAAGCAGCTAATTGAACGGGCTTGGAAAACGTTTTTTATAATTGCATTGTGTGCGACCGTCTTCATTGTTTTTACTAAGAGTGCATTTCCGTTTTAGTCACCGTACTTGCAGCTTTGTGCATTGAGTACTGAGTAAAATGAACGACTTCTGAGTGCTCTAGTTTCTGTGGGCTACCCAGCACCTGTAGGTACATGTGTCTCGGTTGGCGTTCGCGGAAAATGTGCCGCGTAGTGTGGCTGTCGAGCGAATAACATAAGCGTGAGCCAGAGTGTTGGAATGCGTGTGCTGTGTGTTTCGATCGGCGAATGTGAACGACTGTTCATGGCGGTGAAGTAGCGTAGATAATAGCCCTTTATGTAATGAATGGGATGAATGAACCCCTTGGTTTTCCTTTCCTTGTGTGCCTGTGTTTAAGCATTTTGTGAATGAAAACTGGCGAAGTGTTTGGAATCGCAACCTTGCACTCCCCCTATATCGCTGAAGTGTTCACGAAACATATATTACAGAATGCAGACAGGCACACAAACTCAGTGCCACAGGAGAAGTTCTAGAGATCCGCATGGCTATATGCCGTCATGGCAGCGTGTTAATAATTTCTCAGCGGCTGCTGCTGTCGGTGTGCTTCAAGTAGTGGTGATTCTCTTCTGGCTGCAGCCCATGCAAAAACATTGTATGGTCGGCTATTCAAAACCCTTCTTATGGTTGTCGTTAGCTATTTGGCCCAATTATCTTTAGACGTTTCTATGGCTGTCTCTAGCCATTCCTGTGGATATTCTTATGGGTGTCTTTAGCTTCTTCTATAGCCATAGCGATATCGAAAGAAGAGCTAAAGACAGCCGTAAAACCGGCTATAGAAGAAGCTAAAGACACCCATACGAATGTCGATACGAATAGCTAAAGACAACCACAGAACTGGCTATAGAAGAAGCTAAAGACGTCCATAGGAATGTCGATACGAATGTCTAAAGACAACCACAGAACCGGGTATAGAAGACGCTAAAGACACCCATAAGAATGTCGGTACGAATAGCTAAAGACAGCCATAGAACGGCTAAAGAACAAGATAATGACACCCATAGGAATGCCAATACAAATAGCTAAAGACAATATAACTAGCTATAAAGAAGACAAAGACCCCAATAGGAATGTCGACACGAATAGCTAAAGACAGCCGTAGAACCGGTTATAGAAGAAGCTAAAGACACCCATAGAAACGTCTAAAGATTATTGGGCCAAATAGCTAAAGACGACCATATAAAGGATTTTCTATAGCCGACCATACAATATCTTTGTATGGGAAGCGTTGCATGACCGTGTGTTTTGATTATCATCAGCGCGGCGGACAGCCTACCTCGCGGGGTTGCGTAGCGCGCATTTCTTGTGAAAGTGTTTCTGACAGGATAGCTTATACGTATAACATATGCTGGTCAAGGAGACAGTCGACGCACCGATAGTCGGTTGACGTGGTGTATTCGCAGGGGTGAAGCCGATAGGAACGCAGGTCCGAGCGTTGAGGTGGTGGTGGTGGTGGTGGCCCGAAAAATGACGCATACCCACTTAGGGGGATTGGCCAAGAAGAGCTATGTTACAATAAATTATGCAAGGCAAAATAATGGAGCAGAAGAGAGAATTTGGTCTAGGTTAATGGGTGAGAGAGAAAAACACACAAAAAAGAAAACAACAGAGAGAAGAGTCGGAAAACTATAACAAAAGTCAGCCTAATCAGGATGTTTTTAACACTGCAGACGAGCTGTCCCGAAATGAAGGAGTGGATGGCGTTGCACACGTCCTTATAACCCAGCTCGTTTCTCGCGCATGCACCTTGTGGGGTTCATCTGGCACGTCTTTGGTGCATATCCACCTGTCTGGATTGGACATAATCCTGCCTTCCTCTTCGACATGGTCGAGGCTGTGACGGCGAATACCCCGATAGCTTCATGGCCTGTTGCATCTTTTCATTATCCTCTCTACAATACAATGAACGGCGCGTGCCTATTGTGAGAGGGGATCCTAACACCTTTCAACGGGTTTTGTTCGGCGTCACCGTCGTGTGGTAGGAAGCAGAGCATGAAAAGCGAGTAAAAAGGAGAGCTAAGAATTGAAGCAACCACGTGACGCCAGAGGGAGGGTAAGCGGGAGTGGGAAGGGCTGAAAGGAAGTGAGGGCTGTGAGGGATTGAACTCTACGAAAAAAAAAACGACTGTGGAGAGCTTCTTCGAACAATAGCGGTGAACAGCAAAATGAAATAAAACAAACAACCCTGAAAAGTTTTTTTACTTGTTGCTATTCCTGCTTTCGTAACACATGGCCACTTGGGGGATGGGCCCGGAATTTGGACCTTTGAGGAACTAACGTGCCCGGTTCGCAAAATTACTAGCACTGTGGATTCGAACAGTAACACTTGTAGGATAGTGCGTGCAGCGTGCACCTAAACGTGATGTCACAGGGGGTAGGACAGGTGCACACCACCCTCGCAGAACCCCGATTGTAGGGAGGCTGTGGCGTGTTCCAGTCATATTGCACAATAAGACGCACAAATGAAAGAGAAGAAACTGACGCAAACACGCAACAGCAGAAAAAAAGCCGTTTGAAGTAATTCGTGGCAAAAGAAAAAGAAACGAAAACGAGGAAAAAGGCGCCAGTACAATAAATTAAAAAAAGAATTTGCTGATACATCTCACCAGGGTTTCGCCTTAAAAGCAAGTAAGCAGACTGGGCGGCGCCGAAGAAATTTTGTGTCCAAAATCGGAGGGTTTCGATAACGTAATACTAGCAGCAGCTGTTTTGAAGGTGGCGCGCTTTTATCACCCGCTTTCTTTTTTTGCCAGTCGGCCATAGTCACGTGATAGCACTGTGTGCCACCCATGGAGGAAGAAAAATGTTCTTTCCTCCATGGTGCCACCAACGGCAGAAACTACTTGTTGGGACGAAAAAATTCCAGTCAAAGAGCTCATATGAACGCATGAAATAAAAAATAAAGTGGACTTTGCAGTGAAATACAGAATAATAAAGTAAAAGTACACTAATATGAAGTAATTGGATTTGCGTGCCCCCAGTTGCCACCAGTGTAACAGGGGAGCGAGAGAACCCACTGAGAGATGCGCCACGCCCTAGTCGCGCATCCTTGGTGCGCGCTGCCCTAGACCGATTACATCACCTCAATAACCAGCAAATAGCATGAACCGCATTTTTAAAGCGCTTTAAGCCCGCCTTGAAATATGTCCATTACGTGGGGGGGCGGGTACAGAGCTCGTTGATCCCGAGTTTCGGTCAATCTCTGCCTTCTGGAACAGCGCCCCTGGTATACAGGCGAAGTGAGGGACTTACTTTCTTCACGACAAAGTTTTAGAAGGAATGCTAAAATACGTCAACTAATTTCAGCTTTCTGATCCCCTTGAGTATATTTTCTCTCACGTTTATTTGTATCGTTGGATCCTGTCATAAGCATTTATTGCATAAAAATTTGCAAATACTCACACATTTTGTTCAGAGTAGAGTCGTAATAGGCGTTTACAGACGTTGGGCCAACGTCCAATCTGCATGCAGAGAACAGTTAATAAATTTTTTTTGCAACGTAAGGTAGTCGTTTTGAAGCAAAAATTCGTGATAACTGGAATTAGTATATTTAAAAAGCGCCTGCAGAGTAGGAAACGCCAGCATGTGGTCAAGGGAAAAATATCTGAACCTGATTATGTTTGCTTGAAGCTTGCAAGGCAGACAAAAGCGTGAAATTTTATCGCGGATTGTTCCACTTGTTTTCCCCGAAAATATATATGACCGCGCGTGCGTACACAATTCCCAAAATTACATTCTCGAAATTTAATCCGAGCCTTGGTACGAGCCTTAAGTGGGCATTTAAGTGAGCCTTAAGTGAGCCTTAAGTGGGCATTTCAGAACGCCGCTTGTGTTGTAAACGAAATCCTTTCCACACCAGCCCATTTCTCACGCTTATGTTGCGAAAACTTCGGTCTGCCTGCCTGTCTCTTCTGCGATTCAGCCGCTCTGTAATCAATTAAAGGAATTCCTGAACGTTGCCGTGATACAGGCAAGCCATTTCTAAACTACTAAATCGAGTAGAATGCTCTATGCCTATCGAGATTTTTCAGAAAAAGAAAACACTAGGAGTAATTCAGCCAAAAATAAATACGTACTGATGCTAGAAGTGTTATTTGAACTAAAATATTGACCGGGTTTCCGCTCACTTCGCGGCAAATGTCGTCGCAAGAGGACTGTCATCCACCAGCCGTGCCGCGGAGATGCCTTTCTTCCCTCACCAGCCTATTTCTCACGCTCTTCCCCTCCCGTCTAGCTGCTCTCACGATAAACAGTGTGGGGGTACGGTCTAGTAAATTCGATTTTCCCGCGGTCCACTACCACCGCGCCTGCTAAGAAAAACCTTTCGCTGCTGTTGTAATTGTGGAACGGCGCCTCGAGGTCTAAGCTCGGGTGCAAGAGCTTTTTGTATTTTGGGTCAAACATTGTGTCCAATACATAATTTAATAGCTATCGCAAAAATCAAGCCGCCGGTTACTTAAAAAAGCCCTGGGAATAGGGTTATGTATTGATCGCCCGCTTCAAACAATGTGGACATGTATAAAGTGGGCGTCTACGTGTAGTGGTTTACGAATGCTCTGCCTATATAAACTGGTAGTTCAAGAATTCTGTTACGTTTTAGCAGACAAACAGACAGACAACAGACAAGACAGCAGACAGACAAGACAGACAGACAGACAGAAAGACAACGAGACAGACAGACAGACAGAAGACAGACAGACAGACTAAAATTTTCATGTTTAAGAAGTTTCAAGAAGACTGCTTTAAACTTGGTCGCATATCTGTTTAGTTCACTGCAAAGGTTGTGGACACACCGTGGTCTTTTGCTGCCCCTCCCACACAAATGCCTCTTTTCTCTCTTCCTCCCTCCCTCGGGAAATACGTACTAGGTGATGCGCCCGTGTACCAAGGCACGGGCCAGCATGGTGCAGGCTGCTTGGTGCACTTCACCATATTTATTTGATTTACAGATAACTAGGTGTAAGGTGGAGCGCGAAGTCTTTCTAGGTGAGGCTATCTTATGTTTTGGGATATTATAACTGCTGACAGGAAAGTAGAATTTCCGTGGCGTATCCCTACTTGAGGGAAGATAATTCGTTCCTTACTTGTGCCACGTTTACCACCTAGGCTGAGCAGTTCCGTCTTGGTTGGGGATAGCTGCATCTGGAAGTGGGACAGCGTATGTTCCAAACTCAGGACTGGTGCTAGCAACTCTGTATATTTTGCTTCCAGTAATATTCCGGGCTTCGTTCCATACCACAATTTTGCCTGCATAAACCGCGAATCGGGCGGTAGTGTCCTGCTCAAGATTTCGGGCCACGCGATTCGTTTCCAGATTAAAACAGAGAGAAGCCAAAATGGACCCTGTGAAACTCTTCTATAGAGATAGGAGGTGGTAAGCTGGCATGCTTGAGGGTAAAGACGAATCGGCATATGCCGCATAAGCTGCCTTTTGGCTAGAAAACGCGAGGGAAAGCTCTTGAAGGTTACCTGACTGTCTGACACTATCGAATGCCTTGCGCAAGTGCAACTCGAGGACGTAGCTCTAGAAAGCCTTGCACGAGGTTCGGTTAATAACTCTTCGGAGCAGCCGTAGGTAATCGCGGGTAGCAAGAAGAGGACGGAAACCAGTGAGGGCTGGGTGAAACCAATTTGTACTCTACAAATGGTGGACGAGCCGATTGTTAAGTATACTCTCATTGGGCTTGAATATTACAGGTGTTCAAGCAATGGGGTCGATGATTCTAAGGAGTACAAGGACCATTAACAGGCTTGATTATCGTTACCCTCCGGCCGACAGATATCTCGCCTGAGCCCCAAGTCGAATGAAGTGGAGTATCGAGGCCATGTGGTGGCACGTTTCTAGGTCTTACAACTTTGCTTCACCGTGGCCAGGAGTAGATTTCGGCTTGCCTTCAGAAATGGCTACTCGCCGACTACCCAAAGTGAGAGGGGAATCACGCTCCGGCACCGGGTAATTAATGCTGATAATCAGAAAATGTGGGAGAGATGAAGGGTCCGTAACGGCGTGCGGGAATAACGTGTGAGTGATGGTATCTTCCACTTTTGAGTAGTCCATTTGAAGGTACAGTCACCAGCAAAAGTTTGCGGGATGTGCGGCGCGTGGCCGAGCCGCGCAAAACTGCATTGCTGCGCCATCTGCAGCCAGCGAGCGCCGGGTCGAGGCTCAAGGAACTGGCGGGATATGCGCGTTTTGCGCATGCCTGTTCTTTATTTGTTACCGGGCATCTCTGATCACTCGCTTGCCCGTGACGTGCTTTCGATATTCGCGGCAGCCGTGGTGGCGCCGCGTTACCATCGCTGTCGTTCTGCTATCACTGGTGCTACAAAATACGCAGCCCGCGCCCGCCGTTTGCGCGGCGCGCAGCATTCAATAAATCTTATCTTCCAAGTGATGTAATGGTCCACGACTAAATTTATTTTACAGGAGCTAATAAAGGCTACCTGTTGGAAACTGCGTACCTCGATGTGGTGCTTAGAAAAAAGTCGCGTCGCCAAATTTATTCTTGCGGCAAAGCAAACTTTCTGGGGAAAGATCCAGCTCTCAATGTAATGTAGGTCTCATGTAAATATCATACTGGAATTGGCCGCGAGGACGACCGTTATCATTACGCCGAATCACATTTACTTGCCATAATTTGTTTTCAGGGAAGCCGTAAACGATGCGGCATTTAATACATGACAGACTAAGGAGGAGGTACAGTTACACCAAACGGTTGTAACTCTTGTTTTGTTGGGACTACCCCAAAATACATTTTGTGATAATTAGCCCCTGAGACGACTACAACGGCAATTGTGGGTCAGCTGACAGTTTATCGGTGCTTAGATTAAAAATAAAATAAAAGTATTTCCTATTCAACCGGCAGTGCTTCCTGAAAGATAAGGCCGAGTTCAGACTGTCCGCAACTGTCCTAACTAACTTTAAAGAATGTCGTCATTTCACGTCTAAATCCACCGAACAGCGTGACACGCCGTCTTTTTACGTCCATGGATCACGATATGGGTTTTGCCTCGATAGTCTGAACATAGCCTAAGAATTATTCAACGTTGCGCCCCGCGCAAACGGCGGCCGCGGGCTGCGTAATTTGTAGCACCAGTGATAGCAGAACGACAGCGATGGTCACGCGGCGCCACCGCGGCTGCCGCGAATATCAAAATCATGTCATGGGCGAGCGAGTGATCAGAGATGCCCGGTAACAAATAAAGGACAGACATGCGCAAAGCGCGCATAACACGCCAGTTCCTTGTGCCTCGACCCGGCGCTTGCTGGTTGCAGATGGCGCGGCAATGCAGTTTTGCGCCGCTCCGCCACGCGCTGCACATCCCGCAAACTTTTGCTGGCGACTGTACATCTTACCCAAGATCGGGAGACGCACCTTCGCACGGCCATTCATGGTACGGAAAACTCCTCGAAGATATTCCTCGAAGATTCCGCGCAGATATTTAAATTCGAAACATATAGTATTAGGGAATTTGGGTGATCGTGTGGCGCATTGTGAGCAATATGCACGAAGCCTACGGTGCTCTTATGTAGCGGAGAAAAAATATAGAAGCAAAAAACAAATGCAAAAGAGGAAAAAAGTACACTAAAGAAAGGGGGAATAAATAACATATAAAACTAAAGATAAATTTAAAATTCATTTGGAAACTGTACTAAAATTTACAAACGAAATCGCGCAAGTCAAGGTAGCAATAGAAAAAGGTGAAAACGAGAAAAGAGAACGAATTACACAGAATATGTAAATTTAGGGAATGATGGAAGATCCATTGGTGAATCTCTGGGAATGCATGAGCATCTCCTGACTCTCCTACGTGAATTTTGCGCTCGGCCTAACTCATACACGTTGTTCCAGCGTTAGAAGCGCGCAACAATACGTTTCTCGAGCGGCCCCTGGGCACCGTGCCGACCATGCTTGCATTTTAACCGTTACAGTGGTTAGTTGAGCAAAAGGCTGGGCAATGGCAGCACCTGGCTCCTTCGACATGACGCCCCCCAGGAACGAAGTCGGCAGTGATGTAAACGCCGCCGGCTGGGCTGTCTACATATCTGGAACGTGCTTCTGCATTCTATGTTTTCGGTTCTCTGTGTCCGTGGACGAACGGCGCAATATTTTGCCTACGAGCCACATCTACTACCGACTAACCAATTACGAGGTATGCTTCGAACGTTCTAGAATGCCTAATCGGAGCTTCTGTTGACCTGCCCTAGAACTCTGTTACACTTTGCGGCCGCGGCCGACACGTACCACTTGAACAGCCAAAAGCACCCTTAGGAGCTCATTTTGCCTTCTCACCATCACCAAAGCCTCCTTGTACATCCTATTGAACATCCTCTGAACTTTGTGGTTAGCATGTTAGCACT
This sequence comes from Haemaphysalis longicornis, assembly GCA_013339765.2. NCBI lineage: Eukaryota > Metazoa > Arthropoda > Arachnida > Ixodida > Ixodidae > Haemaphysalis > Haemaphysalis longicornis. Next base: position 189,095,955 of record CM023453.1, read on the forward strand.
TGACCACACCTGGTCAGCTCCTCTGAGGCTCTTTCTACTCGCTAGCCATCGCCATGTGGTCTCCCCCATCTCTCAATAAAATCTGTTCAGTTCATTCAAACTCGTGGGACACTCCTTTCGCACGTGTGCCAGCGGCCTACCTCTTCAGGCGCTGCTGTTTATCTTTTGCGCCGCGCGCTGCGCCGCTTTTACTCAAGGCCATCCTCCGACCCTCCTGCCGCACTGCGCTTTTCCCTTCCTGATCCCGGGCTCTCACGTCTCGCTGTGCGACCTTTTCTGACAGCCGATCCGCGGCTGGTGCTCCGCGGTTTGCGCAACCTCAGCATTTTCTATCACTCATTTTTCGTTCCTCACCACACGCGTTTGCAACAAAGAGGATCGATGCGTTCGCATAATAAATATTAATAAAAAAAGAACTTACAAAACCCCCGTGACCGGGCGGTAACTCCGCTGTTATGATTGATCGCATCTCATCCCCAACCATATGCACTGAATAAGGCTGAATTTTCCACGGAAATTTTCAATCATGAAAAATACTTACATTTCGTCTACATTGTACGCTTGCCTCAGGGAGTCCAATTTGATTAACTGGCCGATTCCTTTTTACTTCCAGCCATATGTTTACAAAGGGTGTGGTCACGTTGAGGTATGGGAGCTGCGAGAGAAATAGTAATCGGTTTACGTCATCTAGGGTATATACTTTTAAACCAAATTTTTATGCTAAGGCACTTGAGGAGAAGGTATAGAGAAGATTTACTGCTCTGTCTCGGAAGCTCTACGCACGGCAGCTGCTACCGAAACGTTACGTCTGTCGCCTCTACTTTAAGAAAGGAATTTTGTCGTTCATAGTCGAAAGCAGGATCCATTAAAAAAACCATTCAATAAAAAAATAGCCGCGTATGTGTGCACTTCGCAGCAAATGTGTCGAAATGTGGTCGAAAGCCCTCTGCCACCCCGGCCACGCAAATACTTGTCTTCCCTCCCCTCCCCTCCCGTCATGCGCTTTCCCTCCCATGGATTTTTCAGCACACGCTAACTGTACCTTGCCACTATAACCCTATGCTTGAAATCAAGAGTGATGTCTTTGGAAGCAAGGAAGCAAAAAAGGAAGGAGATGACAGGACAGCATGGAAGCACCAGCATGAAGCAACAGCATGGAAGCATGGAAGCAAAAAAAGAAGGAGACGACAGGACAGGGTTAGGAAAGAAAACAGGAAAGAGAAAGAATGGAGAGAAGGACAGGAAAAGACGACTGGCTGCTTTCCCCAGGGCGGGTCAATCCTGGGGTACCATCTGCAGGAAGCAGGGGCCAAAGTGGCGTGTTGCCGCCCACAGGGGGCCGTAAAGGTGCAAAACAACCCTGGTTTTGGGTCAGCCACCAGGATGGCTGTCACCGCTTCCTTAATTTGGTGCGCTGTCACAAGCTATGGGGAGTCGACTCAAGCGAGCAAACAACCACACTGAATCTACAGGGCACAGGTGACAAAGGTGGTGGCCGTCTGATGTGCGGCTTTTGCCGACCAGAGTGGTAAGAATGAGTCAGAGCCTTGAACGAATACAACACAGACTTATATTTGGACAGGCAAAATACTGTACAAGCACGAGGATATGTAACGTTAACGAGAGGTACTTAGAATGAATACAAATGCGAGAAACAGTACAAAATTAGACAAAATGATACAATCAGGAGCGTTAACAAATAGATATTACGAAACAGAGCGGTTAACTAAAAAGATAACTAACAGTCTGATGCATATGAGAGACAGAGTCCCACAATAATCACCGACCGTGCCGGACGATGCACCGCTGTCGGAGGCGATTCGGCTACCTGTGAAGCATAGCTTCGTTGTAGGCCAGGCCGTCCGAGACGATCACGGTGATTCGAGGCCCGCGAGTACGTTGGAGTCCTCCAGGGTGCGGGTCGCCGATGGTGTGGTGCACAAACTGAAAGAAGCCGTTGTACATCACGACGCCAAACGTAGCAAACTTGCTTCGGCGCTCTTTTTTTAAAAACTGCGCCGTCGCGGAGAGAGGGGCACAACCCGCAACGCACCCGTCGCCGACGAGCGCACAACGTCCCTCTTTCTCCCTTCTAGAATCATCGGCGCGCCTTAGCACTGGCAAAGCCTCAGTCGCCCCCTCGAAAGAACTCGAAGCTTACGTGAAAGCTGAGCGGCGGAGCTTTTATTTTGGTATTTTCTGCCGGTGAGCCGGCGAGTGATCGCGGCCGCCGCTTCCTTCGAGAGAGTTCCAGTGTTTTTCGGGGCGAATAGAACCGAACTGAAGAATCGGACGACTGTAACAAGAATTTGGCGCTGCACATAAAATGAAAAATTTATAGGTACTTTTAGGCGTCGTACGCTCGAGTTTGTGAAACAGCCAGCAGTTTCAAAATATTATGCAATAATATTCCAAAAATCACAAAGTCGTGCGTACGCGTCATTCCACTTAGCCAACAAAGTTGCAGTTTGTACAACACAAAATCTAGTACAGACTAATTGTTCTAGATGATACATAATGACGTGTACATAGTTTCCGTATATCACAGGGGTTTGGCAGAGATTTCTCCTAAATACACATCCTAGGGACACTATAAGTTTAAGAACAATACAGTTCTAGTATCAAAAAAGCTAGTGCCCCTAATAAATTCTGGACAGTAGTCATTAAAAGTGCGAAACTCGTAAAATACAGGGGCGCTCCAGTGGAAAGTCTCGTAGGCTCAATACAATGAGTGTACGTCATTACCCAGAAATACATGCAATGAACTGGTACAATGAAACTCATAAGAACCCTAAAGGCGTACGGCGTAATTTGGTCCAATGCCTGCCGCTACGGTAGCATGCCTATCGGAGCGAAGCAGTCAAGGCGTTGAAAAGTTTTAAAGTTAACTGATTTATTTACTGGTAACATTGATGACATTTAGCACATAAGAATCAGAACGAATACACTTGTTGCATAAATGAGAAAGACAGTCAATAGATCAAGAGTACTTAGGGGGACATGGCTGACGGGATCGCGGTCTCCCGGCGGGAGGGCACCACGACGGGCGGCAGAGTTTCTGAAGTCAGTCCTGGTGCAGGCCGCCCGCCCCCCTCAAAGCCAACGGGCGGCGTTATATTTGCTTCAAGCGGTCCGGTGGGGACGTATTGGGGGAAAAAGTGCATCCTGGAGCGTGCGGACCGAATGGAACAAGGCTTTCTGCAGCCAATCGGGGAGACGCTTCTAACTCCAATCAGCCACGTTCCCGCCAAAGTGAAAAGGAAAAATCAAACACAGAAGAACAAAGTTCAAACTTGAAGGCACCCGTTCGCGGCAAAAGAATTACTGTTGAGAATAAAGTAGTGCATACAAACTCGAAAGGGAAAAAGACAGGCGGTCGTTTGAACGAGACCGGGGTTCGGAGAACAGAGCGGCCCGCGTAGACGCAACGGGGGGTCGGCGACGCCACTGCGGTGGGAACTTGAGAAGGGGTCGGTCCGAGCGCAAAACACTCGCCGGAGCCGTTTTCTCAAAAAAAAGGGGGGCCAGGGCCTAGTCGCGTCCGAAGCGTTTTCACCCCAACACTTAGAAGCAAGAGCCTTCGCGGCGGGCACACCACTCAAAACAACCAGAAAACATCAACAGACCTCCACTTCGCGACACCTTCCCCGACGGAAAATGAGTGCCCGCACTCTTCTACAAGTTTAAAATTATACGACAAACAATGGCATAAACTCCAGGATAACGAAATGACATGGCATGGCATGCGGACTCGAGAAATAAACACACAGTAGTCGACAAAGTATCTCGGCTGAATCAGTCACCACATAAGCGTGCACCTAATGGAGTTCCGTGCATTTCACGCACGCATAGTCTCTAGTCCAACACAGGCTAAACACTCCACTTGCATACAACGTCAAGTAAATAACAAAACCGAGAGAGAGAGAGAAAGACTTTATTGGTGTCCTGTGAACGAGGAGAGGTAAGGGCAATGCAGGGCCTTCCTCCTCCCGCGACTTAGTGTCCTCAAAACAAGGGCCCGCTGGCTTCCGCGCGGTCGGTCCCCGCGGGCTGTCGGGGTGGAAGCCCCAAGAGCGCGCGCCGGGACCTCCCTGCGCCTCTGCCGAGCAAGGGCGGCCTTGAGCCGCTGGATCTCTTGTGCTTGCACGTCGGGGTCCACCCCGAAACCGACAACGTGTATAACAGAATAGCATGCACACCCCAGGACTTATACACTGAAAAGATCGAAAAGCCAGCTCCGCTAGCCGGGCCGCACACTGAGTTCTGGTGGCTTGACGCAAAACGAAACGTGCCCTTTGGACAACAGGGCAATAAACATGACGCAAAGTAACTCGGTAGCCAACTAAAGTAATCAGCGAATAAGAACCAGAAACTTTGTCTTCACAATCTCCACCTAAGGAAACACTCGGTGCCTTACAGATAAGATTACGAACGGTTCATGAGAAGGCACTACATGACAAATAAAATTATATACAAGGGCCAGCTGTATTGGAGTTATATCTCACTGACAAGTGTAAATCTGCGTACACCCGTCACTGTTGGGCACGTCACTCGACACAACACTTCTGTATTCAACCCAACTCGTTCTCAATAGCCCAACTCGTCATTATGCCAAAATGCACCACACGGTTGTTCAAACACTCTATACCACACGAAGAAAGTTTCAAGAAAAAGTTACAAGAAAACTACTAGAAACCAACACGAAAGAACAGCTCAAAAAAAACGAGTTAAGGCCAGCAAAACCGCCGACCACCCAAAACATAAAAGCTACAAAATGAAAATTTGCCTTCGCGGGCTTGACACAAGTAAGGTGGTGCCTGGCGAAGACTCTAAGCGCAATTCAGACTCTCCTGCCATGTCGATACTCGGAATACACAATAAAAAGAACAAACATTTATACATACTTTTCATGGAGACGAACGGTAGAAATGATGAAGTAAATCCTGGTTTATTATTAACAAAGATGACTTTAAAACTACATATTGGTTAGAATTTAGCGCACAGCAGAACAGAGACCGCCCCCATCTCAGCAGCGGTGAGAAACTGTCGCCAACCCGACGTATTCCAGAACTGCACACCCGCTAGCTCTCCCCGTCCGCAGCATCCCGGGCACCCCTGCTGGTGTCTTTGTTTGTACTTCGAGCAGCGTCGTGCAGCGTAAATATCTCTTCTCAACTCCTCGTTTCTCTCAGACCCCCAACCCCGAAATGGCTGCCGTATTTGCTTCACGACAAAACCTAACTTCGGTGGGAAAAGGGGCCGAGGAAACGGATATCAGCAATCTCTATATAGCGAGATCGGCGTAAAAATCAGCCTTTTCATAGGCGCGTGGGGGTCTTACTCTGCTTGGGGGCTCCTTCGCTGGGAGAGCCGAACGCTTGTGCCGTTAGATCCTGACTACAAAGTCGTCCCAACTCCCGCGCGAATAGCCCACGTACCCCAAATAAAACGGCTGCACGCTCATAAATTGTTTGCTTCACATCATAAGCAGGCTGGTGCTGGGAAAACAAACACACCAAAGACAACCAGTGGGCGCCCCGGACACGCGGAGAAGAAAAACCTACAGGCCTACAGCATGCGGTGCGCCGAGAGGCAAAAATCCCTCACCTTACTGCGTGCGCGGGAAGCTCGCCACCGCGATGGAGAGTGGGCCCGGCGCGGCGACGTTCGGTTCACGCCTGGGCCACGCCTGGGCCGGAGGCTCTTCTTCGCAGGAGCCGGTGCCGAGCATGACGGGCCCGGCTTGCCCCGGGCTGGTAGCGCGGTGACGGCCGTGAATTTAGACAGTCTTTGCCACTGTCGCGCATGTCGTTGCTTCTTCTTGCCGCCTTAGGTGTGCGGACGAATGACGTGACGTCAGCTGAAGCTTGATCGGTAGACTGGATGGAGAGGTTGATGATGAGCAGCAGCGAGAAGATTAATGATGAGTGGGGGGAGCCCATGATGGTAGAGGGGGGTCTTCGCTACCGCGCACCTTCCACCACTTTTGTAACGGCGTAATTTGGTCCAATGCCTGCCACTACGGTAGCATGCCGATCGAGTGAAGCACTCAAGGCGTAGACGAAGTTTGAAAGTTAACCGATTCAATTACTGGTAACATTGATGACATTTAGCACATAAGAATCAGAACGAATACACTTGTTACATAAATGAGAAAGACAGTCAAAGATCAAGAGTACTTAGCGGGACATGGCTGACTGGATCTCGGTCTCCCGGCGGGAGGGCACCACGACGAGCGGCGGAGTTTCTGAAGTCAGTCCTGGTGCAGGTCGCCCGCCGCCCTCAATAGCCAACGGAGCCGCGTTATATTTGCTCAAGCGGTCCGGTGGGGGACGTATTGGGGGGAAAAAGTGCATCCTGGAGCGTGCGGACGCAATGGAAGAAGGCTTTCTGCAGCCAATCGGGGAGACGCTTCTTAGCTCCAATCAGCCATGTTCCCGCCAAAGTGAAAAGGAAAAATCAAACACAGACGACACAAAGTTCAAACTTGAAGGCGCCCGTTCGCGGCAAAAGAATTACTGTTGAGAATAAAGTAGTGCATACAAACTCGAAAGGGGAAAAGACAGGCGGTCGTTTGAACGAGACCAGGGTTCGGAGAACAGAGCGGCCCGCGTAGACGCAACGGGGGGTCGGAGACGCCACTGCGGCGGTAACCTGAGACGGGCCTCTCCTGGTCGGCCGACGGGCAAACACACGCGCCGGAGCCGTTTCTCAGAAAAAAGGGGGCCAGGGCATCGCCGCGTCCGAACCGTTTTCACACAAACACTTGGAAGCAAGAGCCTTCGCGGCGGGCACAGCACTCAAAACAACCAAAAACATCAACAGACCTCCGCTTCGCGACAATATGCTGTTAACAACAATATAAAGAGTACGATAACATACAACCGTAGGGTTCACAAATGCCACAACTAGTTAATGACAATAACACAGAGCAAATGTACTGTACAATAGTGAAAACAAAGTTCACGCAAAACACAACTAGTACGTGAATACACAGCGTATACACTGTACAGCCAGAGTGATAACCTAATACAAACCTCGCAAACAGTAAAATAGCCAAGAAAGAATACAATGTTCAAGTACGGTACACGACGTCAAGATCTGCTCGGTCATAAAATTCTACTCTTGCATTACATGCATACTTGAACGGATTCTTCATTTAGCCCGTGTATATCGGGCGCTCGCGTAACTGCACCTGCTTAATTCTCTTCGGAGAAGTTCCTTTCCCGATGTCGTGCGAACCGGCCAACCCTTTCGTGTCCAACGTGATACCGGGCCCGTGAAAATGCTTCAGTGTCTGGGCCTTCGTCTGGCGAACGTGGAAGCGTCTGGCGACTTGGCCTTCCCTCGCCTTTCCTTCTGGATTAACTTACCGGTGCTTCTTTGCACTCGACCGATGTGTGCAATGCCGGCACACACGTTTGCTCTTGCGCCGTGCGCTCATTCTTCCGGTAGTTCATTTGCTTGCCGAATTTTGTATGGCCGGTTTTCAAGGAGTTGTTCTTTACATGCCCTTCGACACTCCTTTTCCTTGGATGCGGCTCCATTGGAGGAGCCGCAGAGTTTGAGCACCGGAAATGTGCCAGCTGCACTTTTGCCAGCCCTCGTGTTACGACGGGCCCGGCTTCGCTGCTTTCCGAGGCATCGGATCGGGGTTCCCCAATAACTGGCTCTTCTTTCGTGACGGCGGGTGGTTTCTCTTCCACCACTAATATCACTGGATCGTCTTCAGGAGTAGCAAACACTGGGCTCGTGAATCTGTATCTGCAAGTAGCCCGAACGCAAGTCGAGGCTTGAAAAGTATTCGGCTCCTTGAAAGCAGTCCAGGGCGCCGTCGATCCGGGGCATAGGATACACACCCTATTCGGGTAATTTTGTTGAGGTCGGATAGTCTACACATTCACGCACGGTGCCATCCTTTTTCTCCACCACTACGACTGGAAAGACCAAGGACTGGATGAGGGCCGAATAACGTTTTGCTGCAGCAGGAGTTCTCGTTCTCCTCAATTACCTTCCTTTCTGAAGGGGAGACTCGGTGCGGGCGGCGGCGAACAATAGATGAACCATCAGTTTTTGATACGATGCGTAGCTGCAGGGGTGCGAGGAAGAAACCTTGAGTGGGTGTCGGTCGAGGCATGGTGCGTGTGTAAAAGTTCTAGTACTGAGGATTTCAGTGATTGGGTAAGGTCCGGACCGATGATGACCGCAAGAGACGACGTGGGGAAATTCACTGCGGAAGCCACACGTGTAGGGGAGAGAGTACCGGACAGCAGGATATACACCTCGTCGTCGGAAACAGAAGCAATCGTACAACCTTGCAGGAGTAGAACCGCTTCTGAAGTAGCATAATCTACAGGTATAAGGGCACGCCGCCGGGAAAATGAGCCCATACAAGCGGCTACAGCAAGACCTGGAAAATGATACGGCTGCACGGGATGGCCAGCACATCGTCGTCAACGATTGCGTAAGTAAAAACTGAAAGGATGTGCTCTTGACGGGCGGTCATGACGTGGTCGGTACTTAGCACCAGACGAGGCGTACTTTTTTCCGGACAGCTAGTGATGAACATCTTGATGCTAATAGATGAGGCGGGAACAAATATTAGCGTAAGTCAATGAAAGAAAGTCCCAACTAAGAACAAGCTTGTACTTCTGCCCAGCCATTGCCTGGGCAGAAGTAAGGAAAATCCCGATTTGCCCGTTCTGCCTTGCGAGGTGGTTCGGGAAAGCGACCTGCGGTGGCAGAGCTGGGCAGAGGCCGTCATTTCAACCCACATCGCGGCGCCGGCCGTTCGCTGTAACCGATCGGCAGAGCTCAAAGACGTTCGTTGTACGTGGAATTTTATGCCATTGAAATAACGTATATTTTGACGGTCACCCGCGTTTTGTTCGTTTTACAGCGAAAGTTCGTTTTAAGTGGGGCCGTTATACGTGGGCTCGACTGTACTTACACCAATGTTCACAAACCTTCAATATCGTTACCTTCAACCGGTACTGCAACATATTGGACGGGTGTTCTGGAGTTGTTATGGTCCCGATAGATCCAATTTCCTTTCCACAAACTGCATGGCTTAGTTTTCCGAGAGGTGTGGGAGGGTCATGCACGCGAGGGCGAAAGCGGAGATACAGATCGTCGAAATGGTGATGGGGAGCGACGTCCCGAGTCACGAGAATCCTTTGGTGACCCAGGAGAAGTGGCAGGAGGATAGGAACGGCGTGGCGGGGATGGGTAACTCTTCTGTCGGTAGCCGTAACGAGGGTTTCTTCCGTCGCGTTCGTACGTGTCGTGACCGCGTCGCTAATCCATTAAACGCCTCGTACAGAACCGAGAAATGTGCCCTTGAATTCCGTAGCAGAAACACATCGGCTGGTAGAAAGAGTGCTCAGTGAGCTGCGGTCTCCATGTTCCCTTAAACCTGCGGTCCAGGGCCCGGGTTGAGCGCTGCCACATAACCAGGCACTGGGTGGGCGGAAACCGCTGCCACGGGTGGAGGCAGCCTCCCAGCTACTCCATAACAGGACTGCGTGACTGGAGAAGCCGTAAAATCGGGGGGCGTCCTTCCGTGGGTAGACGCAGCGAGCTTCTCTAATGATGTCCCGCAGATTCGGTGCAGCCCAGTAGTGAGTGGTGGCAGAAGGATACACAGAGGCACGGTGTTCAAGCTCTCCCCGGTCACGGTATCCTGTTGTAGACGGATGGATATGAAGGTCGTCTAGGCGTTGACCCGTGGTTCTCACATCTGAAACGGTTGTTGGATTTTGAAGGGACAGATGCAGTAGAGGCGACCTGGCCAATCGCTTTCAAGATGTGGCGTCCACGATGAGCATCCGTCATGTCTTTGTTGACCTTTCTGCACATGGCCACAACATCTTCCATCTATGAAGTGTATATCACACAAGAGTGTTGGACTCGCCTTTGCAGCTTCTTTTTCCCGATGTCGGAGCGGGCGGCGGAAGAGCCAAAAATCTGGTGCAGCTGCGTGGTGAAATCGGACCAGTCAGTGATACGGAGGTCGTTGTTTAAAAACCATGTCTTGGCCACCTCAGAAAGTGAAAATTCGACATTTTTTAGCTTCGAGTGGTCGTCCCACTTGTTAAAAGCGCTGGCTGGTGCATCGCTTTCAAGCCACTCCTCAACGTCTTCACCACGAAGGCCAGTGAACATTGGTGGATCCCTCTTGTGGATGGTGAAGTACGGTGGGACGGCGGCCGAAGCCGCACCGCTGGCAGGTTCGGCTGTCATTGACATGACTTCTTGCGCTAAGCGACGACCTGAACGCAGCTCCAGGGAAGAGGTTAGAGGGGCAGTCCGCGGTTTCGAAATGCACCCTTCACAATTTGAGAGACGGAATTTGGCGTGGCTGTTTATTCGAGCTCTTGGGCGAAGGAAACACCAAAGCGACGATGATGGTTATGTGCAGGTGATGATGGTGCCTAGCCCATCGAGGCTAGCACAGACGATAGTCGAGTAACTATGAAGAAGCACCAATAACATAGCCCAAACTATTGAAAGCATAGTCACAGGATTACTTATAGCACGGGGAAATCAAGAATTCAATTAGACCTTAATTCAGGTTCTCCGCAGGCGTCAGCTTTAATTCCGCTATTTTGGAACATAACACTTTTATATCTACTAAACAGGAAATGGCTTAGAGAGGTGTGTAGGAGAGTACTCAGGAAACGTAGAGCAACTGTAAGAGGACATAAAATTGCACGAGCGAGCCATAGTTGCTGTTGTAGTTCGTTCTTCCATTTTTCTTGTATGCAGTCTTTATTGTAAAACGCAACGAAGGCAAGAAATTACCATAACAAACTTGGTCCTGGGATCATAATATCTGTGTTATTGAACCTGTATACGCTGAAGGTATTAAAGAGCGTGCGTAACAGAGCCATCGTAGTTTCTTTGACACGGATGTGTGTGGCACTGACGTTTGATGACGTGCGTGCGTCTGTAACTAAATCGGCTTTCTGCTTATACAATACTCTTTTATTTTCCATCGGCTGCTTCAAAATGCCGCCTTGTACAGAACGCGGCCTGTACTACGTGCAAAGCTTGGGAGGTGGAAGAAGCATGTGTGCCTTACACTGCAACGCAAGTTTAAGCGCTGTGTCTAAGACAAAATACAAGAATTGGTCTCCGTCACTAATAAGTTATCGAAATAGTACCAGCACCGTAATGTTGAGCGGCAACTTATGTTCCCAAGCAAAGTATATGGATTGACGCTATTTCGGGATTAAAGGAAGAACCTGCTTTTCTAGCGGTGCCCTTTGCCGTGTCTTCGGTTAGAAACAGCCAAGGGCAAAAATTGGCCGCAGATTGGCTTGCTTCGCTCAAAATGTAGTCAAAAGGCTGAAGTCTTCCGCAATCCTCCACAAAATGTCTCTCTCCCCCACTCACCTCTCAAGCTCCTCACCTCCCACCTTGCTTCTCCCATAACTGAATGGAGAGTTGCTAAATTCTATTCAATTTTCCCGCGTCGCCCTGCTCGCGTGCCATCTTTTCGGGTCCATTAATGCGGTTTCGCTTGCGTGCCACCTCACGGTCGACGCTCGAGCGCAGCCGTTTTTATATCTTGGGGTTAAAGCATTGTTTTTAAAGGCTGTTTTATTTGCTAACACAGAAATAAAGCCCATGGTTCAGTAAAAATAACACTGCTAGTATCAGTTCTGCACTTGTTTTGCTTTAGATACGTCAAATGTTTTTTTGCTTAATAATGTTGACAAGTATGAAGTACCCTAGCAAATTTATTAGTTTGGTACGGTTTGTCTCTTACATATAAAAGATTCGTCCGAAAATTCCTTTACAATCTGCCGTGCGGTTCAACCGAGAGAGGGGCGAACGGACGGACGGATGGACGGACGGACAGACAGACAGACAGACAGACAGACAGACAGACAGACACACAGACAGACAGACAGACAGACAGGACAGACAGACAGGACAGAAAGACAGACAGACCAAATCTTTCTCGTTTAACTAGCTATTGTTTTGACAACACGCAGAAACATTTTGTGAGGCACCCTGATGAGGACGAGGCCGCCACATTACTAAACGGCTGCTTACGTCGCTCGCTGATGAGTTATGTAGTTTCGTTGGGTGTAGGCACATCGCGATCATTCCATCCGTCTGAGTGTGTTCGCGCTGTTGTAAGACATAAGCTCACACGAACTCGTCTAATTCCCTACTTTAATGTTCGTCCCTATTGTCCTTTAATGTCCCTACTTTAACTCGTCTAATTCCCTACACTTACTGTTCTGGTTCACTGCTTTTAAACAAACTGCGCTGTATTTCTTGTCGCGTGTGAACGTATTGTTTAAGCTTCGGTATCACCCATGTTTAATTGTATCTGAGAGGGTCGTTCGAAAGTGGGATGCACAAATTCCACCGAATGGGCAGTACTCACAAATCGATACTGGCGCTCAAGAACTGATGCATTCAAAAGCCATTCAGGATATCCAATCATCGATCTCATTTTTTCCAGCTGGAAGAGTAAAAATGTCATATAAATAAAGGAAGTTTAGTGCGAACCCCCTTAAACGAGTTAAGTATAGATTTTATCGCGTTGAATTTCTCAGTCAATATTTCAAGCAGGCGCCTAGCGGCAGCAATCATTTCTTGTGTGCACGTGCAGAAGGCGCCAACAGAGTAGCAAATGTCTACAAAAAGCTTCGTAGAAAGACGTATGATGGCACATGGGTGATGTAATGTAAAAACAACGTATTGAAGGGACAAGGGCAATTCAATGTTGATTATGCTTTGAAATGTTTGAAGAAAAGGTTTCAGGGATGTGGCACACTTTAGCATCAGAGCCAAATATTGGTGTGTTGACGCAGACACCTCGGCATCAAACGCAAACGTAATTCAGGTGAGACTTACTGAACATAATACCCCTCTCAAGATAAAACATGTGTCGCAAATTCATATGCTGACATGTATATGCTCACAGTAAAATGCATAATTACGAAATTAGCACTAAAATATCTGATGTTTGCGACAAGCCCACCGATTCTATCAGGGGGCTTTCGTTTGCTGGCTATAAACCCAAAGAGACCAGGCGGATTTTTAAGCCAAGTAAGTATGTGATCGCGCTCCCCGTTGCGTTCCGTTGGTTTTCTGTTGAATTGATTTGTGGTCCAAGTGTGACTTGTGTTGGATATTGGGTGTGTATGTTATGTTGCGCGCTCACCCGATCCTCATTGCCACGCGCCGTTTTCTTCATCCCCTTTTTTTGTCCTCACACCCTCTTTTAGCCAAAAACATTTTAAGGTGTGCGCCATGGGACAACATTTTTACACCCTTTTTGTTAAGAAAGGTTGCATAAAGATTAGTGCGAATGTTGGGAAGCACTGCCACCTGTTACAGTCGATGTCATAGCGTGCCATTCTCGGGTTTCTAGGCCCTCGTCCATTTAAGGATGGGCCCGTAGATCCCACATCACTACCTCAATGAAGGCAGTGGTTGAGTGGACGTCCACTGATAGATTACCACGAAGAGTGGCCAAGTGAAAGGTTACTAAAGCCAAATGTAATTCTCAGCAAACCAACGCCGCCCTTAGCTGGCAACAGATACTTCTCGCCGCCGTTCCACAGCAACGCCTCACAAAATGTCAGCTGTCGCCGACGGTACAGGCGTTTGTCGGTATCACTCCAACGCAGCCAGAAACCTGGGCCCGGACTATTCCGGACTGTTTCCCGAGCCGTGGGGACCGTCTCCAGTACCTATCTCACACGGAGGCTATACACCGTTCAGTCTGAGGTTGGGGTTTTAGTAGTGACAGCCCAGCAGGTGCTCTACGACGCGCAATCCCGAGGACTACAACACCATAATTCCTCATTATTTCCAAGTCGACAGAAGCAGTGTATGCCTAGTAAAGATCTGCCACTGACCCAGCTTCTGATCTGCCAATAGAACCCCTGAAATAAGTAAGACGATGGGTGGCTACATGGCTGTGTGAAAGTGGGGTACCTATTCCCAGAGGTACCCGAAGGGTGCTCTGCTGCACGTTGACCAGCTGATCTTGGATGGCGGGTTGATCGGTCCTTATTTGGCTTCTAACTTCGGAACAAGCGCCGTGAAACTCATGCTGACCAGGCCAAAGGTGCTTGACCCTCGAAACAACCTCTTCTGGCAGCACATGCTCCGCGTATTGGGAAATTGCAAGACCAGAAAGAGAAAAGCTATGATCGCTAATCCGGGACCACTGAGTGTAAAGACTTCCTACAAGGCTCACTCTGCGCAAAAATTGTGAAATCGGCATTGCCGTGTCCAAAGGCAAGATATTTTTCTGTTTATAACTGACTTCTGCCGCAAATGGAAGAGAACACCCAGATGTGCTACTTAATTATACTCAATGTACTTCAAGCTGACAATACAGGTGAACGGCTTAAGATCTCAAAGACCTAATCCTTTAGCCCCTATGCATGTACCTAGTCCATGGCACTAGCCAACGCCGCCTGCATTAAAGGGACACTGAAGTGATTGTAAACATTGCGGGATTACTAGCGCAAATTGTAGCCCGGGGAGCCCCCAAGGCCATTTTCGACCATCTAGGCGCGTTTTACGCGATTTTTTTTAGTAAAAAAAAACTTATTAAAAAATGCTTGTCCTCCCCTCTTTACGCCGCCCATTTCTCGGCGTTTTCGTGTGGCCTCAGGAGGGGGTGAGCTGGCAATTGGTGCGCCACGGGCTGCGCTACTGCACGGCCCCCGGGACAGAGTCAGTCGGCCCCGCGTTTCGGCGCCGGCCCCCGGCGGGTCGTCGCAATCAAGGAGGGTTTTAAAAAAAATTCTTGGGGCGCCAAATTTGTTCGCTTATTGAAACGAAGCCAGGACACGTTTTTTGAATGGAAGAATGTGCCTTTTTTAATTGGTTTGTTTGTAAACTGTATCTAGCTCCAAATCAAGGTCGTTCACCAAGCGTTTCACAAGCGCAAAATGCGACGCTTTTGCGACTGGTACGCCCGTAGGAAAATATAACCCCTTGAAGCCGGGAAAAAGAGTAAGCGAAGGGCAAATAATTTCTAAGGAAATAAAATCAACTGAAAATTTTTACCGTACAGGTAAAACTAACGGGGGGGGGAAGCAACTTTTTTGGGGCTAGGCGAACAAGCACCCGCGGTCAGCAAACCGGGCTACGCATCTGCGAACGCTTTTTCCCTCTACGAAATGCAAATTTCTAGATGAGCTAATGTGGAAAACCCCGGGCGACGCTTAAGCACGGCGCAATTTCAACAAATAGTCACCTAAGCTGCTTTAAATGCTAAAACTAAATAAAAGTTAAACCGGTTTACAATATATACCCTATATTAGCAAGGCCGCCGCGTCCCGCTGTGGCTCAAAATGGTCTTGGGGGGTTAGGTATGTCTCCGGAAATGTTTTGCAAGTCACGAGTTCGAATCCCCGCGGGTACGTGGTTTTTTTTTTTTTTTTGTAATTTTTTTTTTGTTTTCGCCGATGTTTTCTATATTGAGTTCACCCTTTTTTTTGGGGCCCCAACGTTCATGGCTAAAGAACTAGTTCACAAAACGCGCGCAGGCTGGCACTGGCGCGCTAGCGAGTTCTCGTTGGCGTGCTGTTGCCATAAGCACCGACTGCTTGCAGGCAGTGGGCACAGGTCAGAATGAACAGACCCTTGGCCTGGCGAACACGCTTTTTACGATACAGGCATGAGGGAGGCAAGTTCCAAATATGGGGGAAAAGCGCATGACTTTTGGGCGTCTGCGGGTACGCGGAGGGCGTTCATGCACTGCGTAGGTCTCGGCTAGTGAATGCTACGACTACAAGCCGTCCTGGGAGGCTTATCTGTGCATTTTACAGCCGACAACATGAAAGAAGCGCGGTACAAATTGAGATATTGAGAATGCCCATCCAACAACGCCATTGGTTATGTTTTACAGAACCGAAACCGAAACCGAAACTTGGTTGATTGCTAACCTTGGGCATTGTCCAATCACGGCGCCCCTCCCCCCAAACGTCACAGCCTTAGTTGGTGCGGCCGCCGCCCAAACCGCGCATGGTAGTTTTCTTCTTTCGCGCTTTGTAAATAATTACCGATTTGTCAACCGGTAAACGATGAAAAGTGTGCTAATTTGAGCCAGTCTACGCAGTGCAAGCAAACACGGAGCTTTACAAATTCACTTCAGTGTCCCTTTAACACAGGCGGCATTGCACTAGCAAACTAGCAAAATGCAGCCCACCCTTAGCGGGGTATTGGAGAACGCTTTGGGAACAAGAATGTGTGTTGATGCAGCGCGCGTTCCTACGGACGCAGCTGAGGCATGAACGAAGAAATAGGCCGATGAATCAAACAGAGGGTCGAGCGCCCGAAATTTGTACCCGTGCACTTACTCTCTATCCTGTATGTGTTCTCCGTGGTGGCTCAGTGGCTACGACGCTGTGGTCCAGGGCGCAAAGACGCGTGTTCGATCCGTTTCCGCGGCGCCCTTTCTTCTGACGCAGACTTCAACGAAAACGCTCGTGTTTCGAGCTTCTGGCGCATGTAATGACCCTAGGGTGGTCTGAATTATTCCGGAACACTCCACTACGGTGGGCCTCATAGCCTCGGTGGGGCTTCAACGTGTTAATCCCATGTGCATTTTTTTTAATTCTTCACGCGCACTGTTGCGCGTGAACAGTGCGCACTGAACGCGCACTGTTGTGCTGCTCTGCGTGCACGCATGCACGCAGAGCAGCACACACTCATAATGGGGCATTTCACAATGATTTTTGAAGGGACATGTATGCTGCTGTCGCACGATCTTTTTCTGATTGCGCGGTCAAACCGTCTAACGCAGGCATTAATAAAAGGCTTGGTATGTTGGCGTGATTTCCCTTTCAATAAATCCAACGTCACTAAGGCTAACAATAGCGGCCGAGCAGGCCAGTTTTGGTATAGTGATGAACTCTCTCCCCTTGCGCAGCGCACTTCACTTTCTCTTCTTCGCGAATAGAAGTACCCTTCTCAGGTAAAAACTTTATCAGTACTAACAATTACTAGTTGAATAACTTAATGCTGAACTGCGCATTCTGGGCGAACATCTGCATGCCAAGGCTCGTCTTAGTTACTTGCCCTACATAGTCAACTAACGGTCCTGCAACGGTCCTCAATAACCGAAATGTTGAATAAACGAATGAGTACGAAAGGCTTCATACGCTCATGCACTCAAACACTCATGCGCTCATACGCTCAAAGATACACTGTATATAAACAGTCGAGAAATTTTGTACGCACTGCTTTTTTCTCAGAATGGTCTTGCTCAGGAGTCGAAACCTTCCACGAGTGTGGCTGAGCACCCCGTAATGCAAGATATGCATTATTTGATGCTGGCATAATGCAATCAAGATGAGTACCTCGAAGTCCGGTGTGGATCATGAATCCAATCGTCCTGGCTCCGGTTAATTTGTCAGGAGGCACATCAGGGCGATTGTGCTGAATTTGCCAGAGAAGGTCCTGAGTCGATAAACTCGAGGCGTTTTTGATATGATGAAAGGAAGCGGTGACTTTACAAACAACTATTTACATTGCGACAGTCGGACACATGATTAATAAAAAGAAAACTCCAAACTTGAGCTAAACTGTAGCTTCAAGTTCCTACAAATTCCATGAGCGCCTCAAATTTAGGTTTAACTATCCTCTCTCCTATGCTTGTAGTGTCCAGAAACCCGTCGAGCAAGGCCGGCATCACCTCTTTTCCTGCCGCAAGATCTGTCCTGTTGCCCGGTCGGCAGCTGTACGCCGAAATTCCCACGCGATCCTCTCTCCCTCTCCCTCTCCCTCTCCCTCTCTCTCTCTCTCTCTCTCTCTCTCTCTCTCTCTCTCTCTCTCTCTCTCTCTTCCTCTCTCTCTCTCAGGAGGTCTCATAAATCCCGATCCTAAGCTTCATTGGTCTCCCCGCCAAGTCTCGCCAGGTTCTTGCTAGCTCGATTGCGCATACAAGAACCCCCTTTTCTTTGTCGAAGTTCGGCCTTATAAAACCACGGCACTTCCCTCTCACGGGCACGCCCCTCCAGCTTCCGTACGGGCGTAGTAGGAGAAGGCCCAAAGTCACGCAGAAAGCTGCCGTTCTGTCATATGCCGCACAAAAAACTAGACGCCACCACTTATGGGCCAAAAGCCTGTACGTTGTCCGCGCGGACGAGGAAACACGCGGCGGTTGGAACACGCGCCGACCGGGGGGGGGGGGGGGGGGATTCGAAGAGCAACAGTTCGCACGGCCAGGGACAACAGTAGATTATCGCGTAAAAAGTCGTGGCTGTCATGGGGCTCCGGCACGATAATTAGCCTGCACTGTCCGCTTCGCAAGCTGTCCTCAGAATTCGGCGCCGTTCGCGACGGGAAACACCAGCTCGGTGGCCCCTGCAGCCAGACGGACTAGCATCTCTAGACACCGCGACGGATTGAGTCGCGCGGAGCTGCCGGCTGGTCCCACAAAGACCTTGGCGGCCATGAGGCACGGGTTGAAAGTAAGGGACCTCGCTAGTGGCCTTACAGACACTACGATTTATGTATGGAGTGTAAACACAGGGCGTAAGACTGGAGGGTGTAAGAGGGGTGTAAAGACAAGATCAGAGGAAAGCCAGAGCACACCACAGACGCTACTTTGAGTTCGGAATGGATCATTATCGAAGTGCCCCCGATGCAGCGGGCCGGGGTGAGCTGCCGACGTGTGCTAGCTACTTACAGCGCGCCTAACCTCCGACGCTGCGCCCGAACTGCGTCTCGTTCAAGCAGCGTTTTGTAGGCTTTTATTCCGCGACGACAGTATGCGTTCATTCTTGCGTGTTAAAAGGAATCTCGTGCATCCTTCCAGCATGGACTCGGCACCAGGTGGCCGAGCTGTTCGAATGCCCTTCGCATCAGCTCCGAGCAAAACCATGTTTCTTTAATTAGTGAGTCTCTACTGCAGACAACTGAACCGCTTCAACGAATTTTAACCTTCTGGCACCCTGAACAGTGAGTTCCCTGACTCTCCCGTGATTTTTTACGCCCGAGAGAAGCATTGTTCGGTCACGACCACGCCGCCGCGGAGCTAAGCCTGTCGTTCAGCGCCAGCTCGGTTCCACCAGCTCGCTTCAACACCCAACATCTCAAGTCACAGACATCCCTCATGATATCAGGCTCCACATTAAAGTACCTTCACTGCCGGGAAACATGTACCCAGTGCATCACGCCGACCGCAGAGAAGCAAGAGCCCGTGCTATCTCAATGCAGTATGGAAGCCATCCTGCCGTGGCGTACAAGGACCCGGCCCTCTATTTCGGAAGGCCGGGCTCAGTAGCAACAGTTATTATAGGCCAAGAGCACCGCAACAGCGCATCACTGGACCGAGCCAACCCTGCACTCGCCGAGGAAGCGGCCATTGCCTTAGCGCTTACCCAAACTCAAGGTGAGACCGTAATTACCGACTCTCAACAGGCTTGTCGCAACTTTTCCTGCGGGAGAATACACAAAACTACTCCTAAAATACTTCAACAGAAGCTACTAAGAAGACCCGCCAAGATTATCTGGGCGCCTGCGTACATTGGACTCTCAGGGAACAAGATTGCCCATCTCACAGCTCGAAAATTGACCGGCCGAGCACCTGAAGAAGATCTGCGTCTGCTTCCTCTAGTCTCGTTTCATGAGATTACCGCGCACTATCGGCTACAAAGACAAACGTACGCCTCACCTTACAAACAACTACCCAAGCGCAACGATAGAATACTTCGTGCCCTGCCAACTAATACTTACCCCCACTCTAGCAGAAACCACTACATAGCTCCAACCCAGTATCCCCGTTTGTGCCGCTTCTGCGGGGAATTTGGAAAACTATTTCACATGATCGGCGGCTGTACACAAGGCGCACTTGACCCGCCCAATCCCTTCCACACTTATGAACTTTGAGAGAGCGCCTTGGCCAGCTCTTCCCTCGACTTCCAGCGCAAGTTGGTGGAGAGGGCAGAAGACGCGGCCCATGCCAATGGACTCCTGGAATGAGGAGGCCACCCTAAAGACTCTTTACTAAGAAACAATAAATATGTTTCGTCTCTCTCTCTCCTCGCCGGACATGCCTGATCACGTGCGCCTGGCTGTGCCCGGGTGCGTGCTACTACACTCGGTGACAACTTAAGAACGGCAACATGATGATGATGATGATTCCTATTAGTTTCCCCTTTGAAGCGGGGTGATGACATGTCATCTTACCAAAAAGGACTAATATAACCATGTTTTACACTCTTGGTTTAATACTAGCGCTGCTTAGGGCAGGCACTAACGCTTATTAGGCCCCGAAATACTTTCTTTTCCTGTTACAGGTGGTAACTGTCCTAGGCAATATTCCCCTCTCTGCTTTTCGTCCACCAGCATTCTAATCTTCTTTTCGCCCCCACTCGACAGCCTTGAAGTTAACTTCCTCTGTGATACCCTTAAATCCTAGGGCTTCTGGAAGCCCAATATTCCCTTCATGTAGATTTGGATGGATCCCCTCACATTCTAACACTATGTGCCGCATAGTTTCTGTTTCTTTTCCGCAGACCACACATACCCATCATTTTGTGAATACTTCCCCACAAAACTCTTAGTTCGCAGGCAACCTGCTCTAGCCTCAAAAAGCAAAGCACTCCCCTTTGGGATTTATCGTAAAAATTTTTCCCCTCTGATGTTAATCTTCTCAGCCCTGTACATCTCTAATGACGTTTTAGCTTCCATTTTTTCCCTCCATTTATTCGTTTCAATCTGCCTTGCCTTTTTTTTGGTTTACCTTGGCTGTTTTGGATTCCCCACTGTTCTTTCCGTATTTCATCGTTAGCCTTCTAGTCTTTCTTAACCACTGCGTGTCCCCGCTTTTCAAGTATAGATCCCTTTAAAAACCTAGCTGCCCACCTTCGTTGATCCATTGCCTCAACCTCATCTCAAAGCATATTGTACTCTGAGCTCTGAACAGAAGTTCCCGCTGTGCCTTATCACCGTAGCCGGATGTTTCTCCGCGCGGCGCAAGTAGGGCATTACTGGGAATATTTTGAGCATGGCGTGAGCCATTAGCGTGGTTTTTTGGACTTAATATGCTTATAAACGACTCCAGTGACGACAAACAAACTGCGTGAGACAAGGCAGACGATATCACGCATCATAGCAAACCCCTTTCAAAACGCGCGCGCACTGACGTCATGGGTCCGGCGTTTTGGTGGAGTGATACACTACATGAGGGGGTTTGCCGTTCTTGAGCTGTAACGGAGTATAGCACGCGGACCTCCGGCTCCGGCGAACAGCTCCTCCTCGTCGGCCTACGTGGCAGACGCTTCAAATTCGTTCGCTCCCGCCGATGCTAGCGACTCGTCGGCTCCCACCGTCGAGGGCGAGGACATTGACCCCCATGTGCTCACGGAACCCGGATGGCTAAAACGTTCGCGGCAAGATCGCCGCAGCAGAAGCCACAGCAGCAACGCGGACCGCGGAGACCCCCACCACTGGCGACCAGCCATGCAAGCGCCGCCAGAAACGACGCAAACGCAAGCCCACACCACCTGAAGACCCCCTACCGGTCAATGACATTAAGGTGATCCTTCGTCCACAAGGCCTTGACCTGATCAGTGTCACGCAGCGACTCTCGCTGATGTCGCTACCTCGACACCAAGCCAAGCTACCTCGACACGCGGCAGACCAAGTACGCCTGCACTAGCGATCAAACTTCATTGTCGTGAGCACCCCTTCGGAAGCTCGGGCGAAATGCTACCTTGAACTTTTTTCCCTCCTCTGGGAGGAAGCCACTTACCCCCTGGCCAACCACTTTCCTCCTCCAACCGCCACTGTAGTAGGCGCCATCTTCACGGTACCGCCAGAAAATGACGCAAACACTACCCTTCAGAGCCTGTTGGATTACAATAAGTCGCTTCGAATCGTGGACGCAAAGCAGCTTAACGGCTCTACAATAGTGCAAGTTCTATTACAAGGCACTGTAGTGCCCTACTTGATCTGCTACAGGGCAGCCACTGTGCGCTGCTACCCCTTCAGAAGGAAACACGAGGCATGCTTTGCCTGCTGGCGCCCCGGCCACCGCAAAGACGTATGCCCTCTCCCACCCAACCAGACCCGCTGCACCACATGCGGCACGCTAGCATCCGAGCCAAACCACCCATGCACGCCTTCATGTATCCTTTGTGATGCGGTTAACCTCACTGGGTCGACTGGATGCCCTAACCGCTTAAAATCACGGCGCAAGACCACTTCTCCAGCCATGACTGGGCAACACCTCGCTCCACTGAGGACAAGCACCCCGCCGCCTGCCACTTCAGTACCCCTCAAGCCATCACCGATACTACCGGCCAACCTACCTACAGCCAAGTCGCGCAAGAATGCCGTTCTCGCCCTCCCGGAGGCCCCGCATCACAGGTGATCCCCAGACCCCTCCCAAACTATCCCCTCCATCTCTTCCCAATTCCCAAACCTACCGCGCAGTACACTAGACAGTAAACATTTATTTCGCGAAATCCAAACACTGCGAGAAACAATCCTCCACCTTCGCCAAGAGAACGCGCGCCTTGCGCAGGAAAATTATGCTCTCCGCCAACGCATCAACTCCCCCCCCCTTCCCCCTGCTGCACCAACGCAGCCAGAAGCACAAGCTACCCTTGCATCGGACTCCCCCCCCCCCCCCCCCCCCCTCTCAAACGAAAAGCAGAATCCGATAAACCTCCCCAAACTGCGGCCTCTGTCCCCACCACGCAGGAACTTCGTGCCGAATGTCAAGAACTTCTCGTATCTTTTCAAAACAAAACAACTGAGCAAATAACTGCGCTCCAACAATAAATGCATGACCTTCACACCGAGGTACTTGAATGGATGCGCACCAGCACCCAATAGCCCCTGACCATAGCACCGCCGTTACTAGGGCCCTTGGACGCCCTCCTTCCTATTGACGCTGACCACGACCAAGAACTCTAAATGCACCGTTTTCTGGCAATGGACCTGCCGTGGATACCGAAACAAGCGAAACAAGCGTTGTCTAAATTACGGAAATGTGTCCCGCAACATTTTACCAGCAGCCTTCTCCGTAAAATTGGCCATTTTTTTACAGTGCAAATTCACCATGACATTCTAACACACGCTCCCGCCAGAGACAATGCAGCAATCCTCGCCTTAGATCTCCATAAGGCATTCTATCAGGTAGGGCACTCCGTCATTGTTAGCTCCCTTAACACACGACACCTAGGCGATCGCAGATACACCTACATACGTAATTCCTCCCCAAACGCACCACCACTCTCCAATTTGGC
The DNA here is from genome assembly GCA_013339765.2 of Haemaphysalis longicornis. NCBI lineage: Eukaryota > Metazoa > Arthropoda > Arachnida > Ixodida > Ixodidae > Haemaphysalis > Haemaphysalis longicornis. The sequence goes on from CM023453.1 coordinate 189,119,204, forward strand.
ACCTTCAAATCAAACACTTTCGACATGCCTAACACAGGCACCCCCCAAGGGGCCGTTCTTTCGCCTCTACTATTTAATCTCGCCATGCTCCCTTTCGCGAATGCTCTAGAAAATATACTGTCCCTCAACTCGACAATATACGAGGACGACATTACACTTTGGGCTACGCAAGGCAGCGACACCCACATAGAGGCCACACTCTCAGGAGAGGCTGCCACAGTCCCCCGTATTGCTGCACAAGTTGGCTTGACTTGCTCGGCCACAAAATCAGCACTCCTGCTCCTTCCTCCCCCTAGGGGTAGACCCACTCCCTCGAACTCCATTCAAGTAATGCTGGATGGACAACCAATCCCCCGGGTCTCCCAGATTCGCCTTCTCGGCATGCATCTCCAAGCCAACAGGAGCAGCACAGCCACTATAAATCTCTTACGCACTCACACCATTCAATCTATCGGTCTCATTAAACGTATCGCATCTAGGAGGCATGCATTCGAACGGTTGCGACTTGTGCAGTGCTTCCTGGTGAGCCGTTTTTGCTATCACCTCCCGTACGCACAGCTCACCCCCTCTCAACGTACATCCCTCAAATGCCTTACTTCGAAGAGCCTATCGCTCCGTGCTGCTACTGCCCCCACATGAACCCACCCAACGGCTCCTCGCGCTTGGTATACATAATACCATAGATGAACTAATCGAAGCGCATCGCCTGGCCCAACTCACGCGCCTTTCCCGGACCCCGAGTGGTCGGCAAATCCTCGATATAATTAGTGCCAACACCCAACTTCTACTGGATCCTCCAGCTCACATCCCCCGCCTTCTCCACGCACGTCTCCACATTAGCCGATCCCGCGAAATATTCATCCAGCCTACCACCGCGGACGCCGTCTAGCCCGAGCCCAAGCACACCTTTCCCGCTACCCTCCCACTGACCACACTTTCTACGTAGAAGCAGCGGCCTACCCCACCGGTCCTGCCTTCGCACTCACTGTAGTAAGCGCTTCTCCAACAATCCCTCAGGTCTCAGCTACAGTCGCCCTCACCTCTTCAGTATATGCGGAAGAGGCGGCCATTACCCCTGCCCTTACTCAATCACCTAGCCCCCAGATTGTTTTATCTGAGTCTCAAACTGCCACACGAAATTACACAAAGGGTGTCATTTCGTAGCTGCCCTCAAAATTCTTCTTAAGAGTCCCCCTGCCCACCCCGTGATGCTGCTGTGGACTCCGGACCACACCGGCGTAGGTTGTAATGAGGCGGCACACCAACACGCCCGCGCTTTGATATTCCCGGTTCCCGTTTCTTTTACGCCTACACTCGGCATCCCCGAAATGTCCCAAGCGTACCTACTTACGTACCGGGACATAAAAAAATGCTCTTCGTCTTTGAACATGTTGTTTATTGCTGTTCCTACGGTTATTAGAACGATGAGCGCTTTATTGCAGTGCTGCCGTGCCCACGATTGCTATTTTTTATGTTTGCATCTTTGTGTCTGCTTCTGGCAGGGGATGAAGAAGTAAACCCTGGACCCGATACAAAAGTGTTGCTGAGAGAACTACGTGAAGGACAGAAAGCCATACAGTCAGACAATCGGAACATAAATGACAGGCTTAAAGGAGCCATGAAGGGAAAACAAAAGTTTGTTTTATTCGAAAGATTAGGTGTTTCATAGTACCCCAAGCGCTTTCCCGGAAGCAAATGATGTTTTTCACTGGGGAAATAAGGCAACTTAAGCCAAAATTTTAAATCTCCCGCTAAAATTGCACATTTCGTCATGTGAACAATGGCGTCATAGGAGCCGGTCCATAAAAACAGATACTTAGTATGTCGACTCCATATAGCACCCACACGCGGTAGTCGACCAATTCGGCGGCCATTTTAAAAATACTAGTAAAACCTAGTGCCCCCGCAGCCCTAGTCAGGGAAATCGCCTGATCCGGAGAACAAAACTCTCGCCGAGGAGCTGGGGCTTGCATTTAACAACCTCACACACTTGAACGCTCAATACTTCTAAGTGCACGAGCAGCAAGAGTTGTGGGATACGCGGTGGACGGGAAAGCGACGATTCCGCGATAGCCACAACAGACGAACGCCCAGCCGTCGGCACCGTTGCCTCGTCACCCCGTCGCGACGGACGAATACAGACTGGTACGTATGTGCCGTATTTTAAATTTCAGTAGCAGTACCGCTTATGCCATTTGGGCCGGGTGTCGTGTATAAAAAGCCGTTCGCTCGAGCTCTCTGCTCCGACCAGAAAGATTCGAGCGTCAATGCGCGGTTGTACGGAAATTTTTTTTCCCCCAAAGGTCAGAGCGCTTTGAAAGGCGATTTGATGAAGTCGGCGACGAGCGCCAGCATGTCCGGGTCCCTGCTGTAATCACTTCCTCGGAAATGAAGCGAGCACACTCGTACTTCCTTTAGCTCTTTTTCTCCTCCGTTTGCAAAGTTCACAAATCGTAGCCACTTGCTTCCCGAGGTTCGTCGTTGGGCAGCACATGAAAGGAGATCTCCCGGCGGGGATGTCGCACTCCCTCGACGATTTGCCCGTACTACATGGGCATTTAAAAAAACCCCAGCAACAAAATTCATTGAAAATATTTTGAACAAACTGAATTTTTCAGTGGTTGTAAACTGAAACGAGCTCGTAACGACAGCAGCAAGCCAACACGACCTCCATACCGAAACCTGTGCGACGAGTGGCAGTATCTCGTTGCTGCTCTTGTTCTTTACTCCCCTTGTTTCTATTTTTACTTTGCGGGTTGGCGATATGACGGCCAACCTCCGGGAAGGGATTACGATACCAAGCAAGGTCGCGGCTGTGCGTGCTGGGACGGTTCTTTGGGCCCCCGAAGACCCTTGAACCCGAAAATTCGTCTGCGCGACGGTGGCGACGGCGAGATGTCGATTTGGGCCCGGCGGTAGTTTCGTACGCATTGGCATACACGCTTGCGTGTTCGTTCGGAAGTTCAACCGTTCACTCCAGTTCTTGTCAAAAAAAGAATGTGCAGTATGTTTCACGGGTATTTCACTCGCTATGCAAACTCTAAGCCCTGCCAAAAATGCGTTTGCTTTTGCCGGCCTCCGCCAATCGCAGAGCATTCTCGAGTGACATCATAGGTTCTGTTGGGGGGAAAATGAGCTGGTGGGTCGCATGGTCTTTTCCCTTTTTTCCTAATTATGTAGCTTATTTGAGCGCAGTTTTGTTATAAGTGGTGTCGTTATGGTTCTAACGAGGCAATCTTTCGAATGAACCAAACTTGTGTTTTCTCTTCGTGGCTCCTTTAAGATGTTAAAAGAAGTCATGGGGCTTCGCAGAAACCTAGAAGGTAGTAAAACTAAGTTGCAAAACACAATTAGCGATATGAACAAAGCTTCGGAAAAACAAGAAGAAAGACTGAATAATTTAGAGGTTAGATACGCGCGATATGGTTTTCGGTATTCCAAGAGCGAAAAAAAAACCCTAGGTGGCCTGAACCGGAAGGTCATAAAAAAATGTTCGAGCAAAAACTCGGCATCACTATAACCTCACTTGAACGAATGCACCGGATTGGAAAACCGCTCAGGAAATCAGCTTCCAGAGAGAACTAGCGACCACGCCCAGTCACACTGAAGCTTCACGATTACAACAAAAAATATAAAATTTATTTATTTATCTATTTATTTATTTATTTATTTATTTGTAATATACTGCAGCAAACCCGTTGGCAGTCAAGGCAGGAGTGGTTACATATTTATGCATTCAGCACTGTGGTGCACCCGGGGAACTCGCGTGGTACAACGAAACACGTAACCGAACAAAGCAGACAAATTTTTTTGAGTAGGGAAAACCCAAAAGCCCGAAAAAAAAAAAAGCGCGTAACATAGCCCACCCCAAAAACACTCTTGGTTAAATACATCCATCACAAAGTTTCCGGAGCAGGAACAAGCAAAAAAAAGCGCGGAACACACCAGAAAACAGACTCTTGGGTAGGTACATCCGGGCTTCCAAGAAAATACACACAAGTTGAAATGTACACAATGTTTGCCCAATGCGAGGCGATAACGCTCGTTGGCGTCTTGCGGGCCCTGTTTTTTTTAAAAGTACGAACTGATAGATGATACGAATGATTCCGGGGTCACAATTTCAGTGACAGCTTGTGGCAGCGCATTCCAATCCGACATTGTTCGTGGAAAAAAAAAAAAACGGTGAGCATTAGTTGTTGTGCGGGGCATTTCGATTGTTTTGGCATGTTTGTTACGTGTTTGACGCGATATATTAAACTGCATGTAGGTGTTTAAAAGGGTATTTCCCAAGTTATTGTTAACAATGTTGAACAGAAATTTTAGGCGTGCTTGTAGTGTTGGAAGTCCTGATCGGGTACGTAGCTCTGTAACTGAAAACTCGCCTGCCGTACGCGTTGTGAATAAAAAGGGAGGGATTTGTTTTGGATGCGCTCAAGACAGTGTATGTCTGCTTTCGGATGGGGATCCCACACAACGTCTGCATAGTCCAATATGGGTCGTACTAAATATGTGTATGCCAACTGTTTTTTTTGCTTGTGCAATGTTTTAATCGGTGCCTTAGCAACCACAAACGTTGAATAGCAATTTATGATATGATTCGAATATGTGTGTTCCAGCTTAGATTTGAAGTTATTGTTACACCTAGGTATTTAAACTGGTGTACAGTTTGCAGTGCAGTATTGTTCAGTTTGTAAGGAAACTCGAGGGGGTCTCTTTTACACGTTATGGTCATTTGGGCACACTTTTTTACATTTAGGCTCATTTTCCAGGAATTGCACCAGTCAGTGATAGCGCTTAGATACGTGCTAAAGGGGAGTCTGGTCCTCTCTCGTGCGAAAAAGGGAAAGGGACGCAACGCAGTCATCGGCAAAAGCCGACAGCGCACTTGAAGATGAAGCAGACAGATCGTTCAAATAAATCAAAAATAAGAGTGGAAACCCCGGACCGAACCTTGGGGAACACCGGAGTATACGGTGGCTAAGTTTGACGTATTATTAGCAATGTGGACGTACTGACATCTGCGTGACAAATACGAATCAAGCCACCGGAGAATTTTCGGGTTAGCTAATAATTTTTTTATTTTAAACAGCAAGTGAGAATGGGAGACACGGTCAAAGGCTTTTTCAAAATCTATAAAAACTGCGTCAATTTGCCCGCCTTCATCAAGCGATTTAAAGAGATCGTTTGTAGTATGAATTAACTGCGTTACGGTTGAAAACCCCCGCCAAAAACCGTGTTGATTAGGAGTGAAGAAGTTATTTTGTTTCCCAAAAATGAGCTGATATGTTTAAAAAGAAAGTGTTTCCCTCACTTTACTTGCTGTGCATAAGAGAGAAATCGGCCGGTAATTTTTAATATCAAATTTGTCGCCGGTCTTGGGAACTGGAAAAACTTTAGCCTTTTTCCAGTCTTCTCGAACTTCACCTCGTAGGATGGTTTCTCGAAAAATTACAAACAAAAAACTTGAGCACCACTCAGCATTCCTAACAAGGAGAGCATTTGGTATATCGTCCGGTCCAGCTGATTTTTTTTGCGTCGAGGTGGAGCAGAGCGGAGAAAATGCCCCCCTCGGTAACAACCAAATTAGGTATATTTATGCAACACACCAAACATTTGGTGGTGAGTCGACTGTCCGTACAAATAAAGAGGAAAAGTAATCATTGAAGGCTATTGCCAAGGAGCGCGGGTCAATGACATCAACATAATTCACTGTTAGTCTCTTTACTCCCTCGTTTTTGTTAGTTAGGTGCATCCAGAATTTTCTCAGACTAACACTCATGAAGTGATGCATCCTTACATTAAGAAAGTGAAATTTCGAGCTTTTGATTTTTTTCCGAAGCTCAGTCCGCAGGGTCGTTAGCAGACAGTTACTGGCTGCGTTGGAAATGCGTGATAGTCGTCTTATTTACGTTTGAATTGAAGAATCTCACGTGTGATCCAGGGACTTTGGTTAGCAATTTTTTTCTTTTTTAGTGGAACATAAGTACCGTATAAACCGGATTAGAGGTCGACCCGGTATATAGGTCGACCCCCTACCTTGAGGTGCGAAAAGTTGGCACAAAAAATAATTCGGCACACAAGCGCACTCACGATGTCTGTATTTATTTTCGACGCCCGTCCGTCACTGCCACTCACTATGCCTGCCGAAGTCACTCGTCCGAGCTCTCAGAGTCGTCCGAGGATGACTGCTTCGCACTGTCATCTTCCATGCCATCAGGCGCGTTGCTGATGGAGCACTTCCTGAACGCTCGTGTAACCATGTCGTCGGGCAGCGACTGCTCCAAAAGAAGGACACCCAGCTTGACACGGTCGCAACCGGCCTGTATGGGTCTTTTTGTTGTCGCCGGGGTATCCACTCATTGTACCTTCGCGGAGCCGGCCGCGCCTTTGGGCCCCGGGGCGATCGTGAGCGAAGTTCCCGGACGAAGTCCGCCACTTTGTTCTCCAACTCGGGGTGCACCGCTTGACGTCCCCGGAACGATCGGTTTCGGGGGGTTTCACACGCACAGCTTAGCTTTCTGGCTCCGCCAGTACCGCACACTTTTCTCCGAAACGCCTAACTGGCGGTTTCGCCGCCATATTCCCATTCTGCTTAGTGACTCAATCGCCGTCAGCTTAAACGCCGCGGTGAACTGGCGTCGACTGCCGCCACTCATCTCGGAACAGAGACGTACAGAAAAAGTACGCACGCACGCACAATAGACGAGTAAAAGGGCGAAAAACTAGAGAAAAGCGAAAGCAAATAAAGGCCTAATAGTGCGAGAGAGCAGTCCGACACGAATGGCGATGGCGACGGACTACGCTTGCACATTGTTGCCAAACAACGATTTACATTCTGCCAATGATCGCTATAAGACGGGGGGGTGACTTTTGTGCGGATTTTTTTGGAAAAAAACTCGACCTATATTCCGGTTTATACGGTAATGCACTTCTGCACGATGTTTTTAAATTGAGTCCAGAGCGTATCAACACTCGGTCCGTTGTTGTTGTACTCGGAATGAAATTTATCGAATTCCAGTTCAAGTAAATCTAAAATGCTTTCGTCCGGGGCAGCATTGAAATCAAGATACTTCCGTATCACAGGAGTAGAGGGGGTGCATAGCATGTTGCTGTGGAACAATACTAGTTCGTGATCAGAAATTCCATGTTGAATTTCTATGGGGATATTGTACCCGAGGATAGCCTCGGAAACAAAGATAAGGTCGAGAATTGAACTCGTGCCTGGTGTAAGTCGAGTGGGCATTCTTACTAGCTGCGTTAAGTTGAACGAAAAAACTGTGTCGAGTAGTAATTCAGAGTGCCGGCAATTGGAATCAATGCTGAGGCGATCCCAGTAAATCCCCACACAGGATTACGTGTGTATAGCGTTTGCAATACTCGCTAAGATAGTCGTGCAGTGTTTCCAGAACTGAAATGTCGGAGTTCGGAGGCCTGTAGACGGCACCAATAAGTATACTGAGATTATTATGCTGAAGGACAATCCAAGTCACTTCAATACATGTATTGTTTGGCCAAAAACGTATAATCGAGACCAGTTTTAGTACTATTGCTACACATCCCCCTTTTGAACCTCGATGTTGGCGAATATTTCATAAGAGTTAGGAATAATTGTCGAGTCAGGAATGCCGCTGTGAAGCCACGTTTCCGTGAGAATAGTGACGTCGGGATTATGCGCAATGAGGAGACTTTCTAAATCATCAGATTTGTTGACGACACTTCGAACATTTATATTTAAGAGTGAAAAGTGCCTTGAGATACGATGCAGATTAGGCGAAACTGTACCCGGTACGGTCGTGTTTGTGTCGCCGTTGTGACGTCACGGCGCAGATAATGGCACTCTCTTTTTGAGCAACTCGTTCCCCTTGATGTAACTTTCCATTTATTTTTACCTTGTCAAACAGCAAAACAACTTTCACACCACTGTCTCTTTCCGCTTTTGCGCTTGCCCATAACTTTTTTCGGATGGCCTGAACGCGAGGGGAAAAGTCTTCCGAGATGCTGTATTCCGTGCCCTTTAGGTTGCAGCAGTTTTTGGAGATTTTAACCTTATCTCTTCCGTCAACCAGTTTTAAAATGACTGGCCGGCACTTGTTCTCGGCTGGTCGCCAATTCTGTGAATTCGTTCGATTGCGACATTTAGATTTTGAGCAAATCTTCAAATATATTTTTTGTTACCTACTCTTCAAGAGATTGTTGAGGTTCGCCCTCGGGTTCTTTGACACCAAAAATTATTTATTTATTTATTTATTTATTTATTTATTCAAAGTACCCCTAAAGGCCCTCACGCAGGAGGGTATTACATAGGGGGTAGTCAGTGCAGCCAAAAAAAAAACAAACATATGAACAAAAATATACACTGGGGAAAAAAAGAACATAAAAAGGACAAAGGGATGCGCGAACACAAATATGATAAATGTAATGTTAGCTCGAAAAACGCGTAAAAAATTTAAATCTGTAGAAGCAACAACAAACAAAAATTTAGAAAAAGAACAATCTGTCAGAAATTATACAATAAATAAGCGATAGTTTTGTTTTCAATTCACAACTTCAGGGGAGTATTAGTTGATTAAAATTTTAAAAGCATCAATGACGGTGGCTATGTGTGATGGCAATGCGTTCCAGTCAATGATTGTACGCGGAACGAATGACCGAGAATAGTGCAATGTATGAAAATAGTAAACGCTTCACTTTGAAAGGATGGTCGTGTCTGGGAAGAATGGAAGCTGGTGAAGAAAAGAAATCATGACATTGAAAAATAAATCATGAAAAAGAAATTATGATATTGTTCCTTCGACTCTTATTCTCCAGATCATCAATTTTCCTAATTAAACCTTTACTTGCTCCTGCAAGTCGTCGACTTGAGCAGTGTAGGACGTAACGGGCTGGGTTAGTTCATCCAGCTTGTTATTGTTGCTTGTTATTAAAATCGTTGCGAACTGCAAAAAATTAAAAGGTACGAGTTTGTCTGTTGGTGATGACTATTCTAATCAAACTTTTCGCAAGCGGAAGCTTCTCTGGCAATCTGCGTTGCAAAAAAAAGACGATGGAAAGAAAGTGCAATGATCTGTCCTGCTGGGACTTTGCCAAGGACACTCGAGTGAAAATTGGCTGTGTCAAGAAAGATGTTCCCACTGCAGACAAAGATTGGCCTTACCCCCTCCCACAATCAATGGATCGGAGGCTTATCAATTTTAATGCGAGAAGTGTGGTAAAGAAAATTAGTGAAATGGAGAATATACTACTGAGTCATGATCCGCACATAGTTGTGGTTGGCGAAACGTGGTTATGGCAGTACATTCTGGACAACGAGCTGGTACCACCGGGTTATAATGTAATACGTAGTGATCGTGGATCTGAAGGAGATGGAGTGGCAATAATACTTCAAGAAATTATCGAGTCCATCCAGCTACCCGGTATCCCAAACCACGAAAGCGCTCGGTGGAGGAGGAGGAGGGAAACGTTTATTGGAGCGGAAAGTGCTATGGTGGGTGGCCTTCCTAGTCCGGATAGCCGCGAGTGGTGGCAGCTGCTCTTGCGCGAGACACGAGGTTAACCTGCGTCTCTAGCAGGCAGCTGGTCAGCTCGCATTCCCACTGCTCCACGGAGGGGGAAGGGCTGGGATTTCGGTGGTAGGGGCAAGCCCAGACAAGGTGGTATGTGGTGTTGGGGTTTTTACAGGATGGGAATTCGTAGGGATACATGGTTGGTGATATGTTGTGTAGAATCGTTGTGTTGTAGTATGTCTGGGTTCGTAGTCGTCGTCAAAGGCGTGCGTCGTTGGTGTTGAGAGATGGGGGAGGAGGAGGGTAGACGAGGCGATTTCCACGGTAGTGGTACAAGATGTCTGTGTAACGACTCGGGACTGGGGGGTGATTGAGGCATTCCGGTGGGTCTTTTCTGCCTTCAGGGAATTCCCGGGTAGTTAATTCGCGGGCAGCGGCATGTGCCGCCTCATTCCCTGGACGGTTGGCGTGGCCTGGTGTCCACACGACGTAGATGGAGGGCAGCTTGTGTATGCGGCGTAGTATGTTGAGGGCTTGAGGCGAGATACATCCTTTCTGATAGTGGCGGCATGCTTCCTGGGAGTCTGTGATGATGACAATGTAATCTGTCGTGGCAGTGGTTGCAGCTAGAGCTATGGCAGTTTCTTCTGCTGTCGTGGAGGTGGTAGTGGATAGCGTGGCGAACGTCAGGAGGGCTTCCTGGGTGTTGAGGGCTAGAAGGGCGTGAGCTTGGCGGTTATGATATGCAGCTGTGTCGGTGTATCTGGTGTCAGGGTCCTTCGAATAGCGTCTCTGGAGATAGCGGACTCGCGCTGCTCGTCGGCCTTTGTTGTAAAAGGGATGCATATGGCGTAGAATAGGGGCTACTTTGATGTTGGCACGGATGTCGGGAGGGATACGGGTGGGTGCTTCTGCCGTAGTTATGTCGTGGCCGCCAAGTGTCGCGAGAAGGGTGCGGCTTTTCGCGACACAATCGCGTGAGTTGGTTCCCATACAAAAATGCCTTATGGGCGTCTATTGAAAAATGTATGGTGAGCTATGGCCGCCTATGGGTCTCTATGGTCACCCAAAAAAAGGCATAAATTAGGCTATAGCCAGCTATTGAAGTTTTTATAGATCCTGCACTAAAGACTGTAAACCATACAATTCTCTTTAGATGATTATAGAACATCCTAGTGTGTTTAGTCTATAGAGTCACAGCTATTCAGGTAACTGTAGCCAGCTAAAGAAATATGTATGGCTTTAGTTCTATAGACCAGCCGCGGCAAAGCTCTTTTGGCTGGCTATAGACCATTTTTTAGCTTAAAGTCTACAGACTCAAAACCATTCAGCGTTTTTTCCCCCTTATTGAAAAGAGTTCGTCCTAAAGCTATAGGAGAAAGCCAAAAAAGCTCATTCGGCTGGCTATAGGCTGTTGTTTCGCTCTAAGTCTACAGACTTCAAACCATTCAGCTGTTTTTGCCGCTATTGAAAAGAGTTCGTCCTAAAGCTATAGAGAGAAAGCCATAAAAGCTCATTGGCTGGCTATGGGCGTTGTTTAGCTCTAAGTCTACAAACTTGGAACCATACGGAGTCTTCTGCCAGCTATTGGAGAGAATTTGCTTTAAAGCTAAAGTGAGGCAGCCATAAAAGCTTCTGCGGCTGGGTACAGTACAATATATAACTGAAAACCTTTAGATGTGTGATAATTAAGCAACATTTTGCCGGCATTAAGAAAGCGTTTGGCGCAGAACTTACAAGCCTGCATCCATAAAGGCTTCTTTAGCTAACTACATAGTAACAAAAGGCTCCAGTTTCCAGCCGCTAATCGAAAAGTGTTAGCCTATAAAGGTATAATTCGAGCAACCATTAAATCCTATTCTGCTGGTTTCAATATGACTTATGACGCGAAATTCATATACTCATGATTTACCTAGCTACATCTACAACACAGATTGGATAACGATGATGAGGTTATTTTTTGAACGTATTTGTTCAATAAGGTTAGGTACTTTTTATACCAACAATACGGGAAAAGTACAATTAAAAGAAGCTACTGATTAACGCTCAAATTCAGGTTGCAACTTTGGATACTGCGCGTCCGCAAAGCTTGCAAATGAACGTTGACCGAAAGACGTATAATTTCGTAGAATTATTCCTCTGTGGCCCTTCCCCGCGGTCAAGTAAAAAAGCGGGCTTCTCTGAAAACGGCCCTCACAGCGTCGAAGCAGATTGGAAAAAACTTTCGCGGCCCCCCGGGTACGCTCTCTGAAATATGGTGGAAGCTGCGAACAACCGCATTCTTTCTCCCGCGGACCCCACTTTAGATTAGTCATTGAGAAAGGGGGAGAGCGACACGCCGGACCGAAGGAGGCGCGGTGAAGAAATTCTGGGAAGCGATGAAAGGGTAGAGGGGACCCCCCTGCTTCCTGTTTTTTTTTCTGTTGTTTGTTTGGCATACTGGTTTTGGCGATGGGTACCGAAGGACACGGCCGTGGGCCCGCGCTGTGTTAGTATTCCTGCGCGCACCAATGCTAGTGACAGACAATGTTCCCTGAGTATTGAGAACAGATACAACTTTTTTCGGATGAAGAAAACAAAACGTTAAGCGATCTTGTATTTACCAAAAAAATAATTACCAGCGAACAAGTTAGAAAAAATCGAAAATGGGCATGTATCTCCGCACTATTTGCTATCGCGAGGGACCTGCTTATACCTGGATGTACTCAGTCAGCCACATTTCGTCTCCTTGCTCATGTGCGCGGGCATGGCACGTGTTGCCTGGTGCTGGGAATTTCGACTCGACGGCAATGTGCTCGTGTAGATGGTGTGACGCCAAGCAAATGTGTCGCTTTTGGTGTCGTGAATTTGGGTGTTTACGGTGACAGTGTTACGATTAATTCAACATCAACTTCAAGTCATGCGAAAATGGATACCTGCGATACTGTGACAGGAATTTCATCGTACGCAAAACTAGGGTGAGTGATCTTACGAACTGAAGAGACTCTATAGTGCGAGAAATGCAGGATTTTTTTTGGTGTTAAAGAATACTTTTCTAAACTACCCTGCACCACATGGGCACTGCAACGAAACAGAAGTGAAGATTTGGCCGCGGTGATGTGACAAAAATAATTTTTTCGCGAACTGAAAAAACCCTTCAAGGAACTATAGAGTGTACTTTGAAAAACGTTTTTTTTATCATTGCATTGTGTGCGACCATCTTCATTTTTTTATTGAGAGTGCATTTCCATTTTAGCCACCGAACTTCCCGCTGTGTGCGTTGAGTACTGAGTGTAATGAACGACTTCTGAGTGCTTTCTTTTCTGTGGACTACCCAGCACCTGTAGGTATTTGTGTCTCGGCGGACGTTCGCGGGGAATGTGCCGCGTAGTGTGGCTGTCGAGCGAGTCACTTAAGCGTGAGCCAGGGTTGGAATGCGTGTGCTGTGTTTTTCGATCGGCGTATGTGAACAACTGTTTACTGGTGGTGAAGTAGCGTAGATAGTAGCCATTTATGTGATGAATGGAATAATAAACCCCTTGATTTTGCTTTCCTTGAATGCCTGTGTTTAACCCTTTTTGTGAATGAAAACTGGCGAAGTGTTTGCAATCGCAACCTCGCACTCCCCCTATATCGCTGAAGTGTTCACGGAGCATATATTACAGAATGCACCTAAGTGCCACAGGAAAGTTCTAGAGATCTGCAAGGCTCTATGCCGGCATGGCAGCGTGCTAATAATTTCTCAGCGGCTGCTGCTGTCGCTGTTTTCAAGTAGTGGTGATTCTCTTCTGGCTGCAGCCATGCAAAAATATTGTATGGTCGGCTTTTAAAAAAACCTTCTTATGGTTGTCTTTAGCTATTTGGCCCAATTTCTTTAGACATTTTATGGCTGTCTTTAGCCATTCCTATCGACATTCCTATGGGTGTCTTTAGATTCTTCTATAGCCATAGCGATATCAAAAGAAGAGCTAAAGACAGCCATAGAACCGGCTATAGAAAAGCTAAAGACACCCATAGGAATGTCGATACGAATATCTAAAGACAACCACAGAACCGGCTATAAAGACGCTAAAGACACCCATAGGAATGTCGATACGAATAGCTAAAGACAACCTATAACCGGCTATAGAAGAACCTAAAGACACCCATAGGAATGCGATAAGAATAGCTAAAGACAGCCGTAGAACCGGTTATAAAGAAGCTAAAGACACCCATAAATGGCGATAGAATCGCTAAAGACAGCCATAGAAAAGTCTAAAGATTATTGGGCCAAATAGCTAAAGACGACCAAAAAAAGGATTTTCTATAGCCGCCCATACAATATTTTTGTAGGGGTTGGCTTGTTGGGCTTCCAGTTTTTCTGACAGTGTATTTGCGGCCGATTTAAGGGGGTGCTCAGTGGGCGTGTAGGACGGACGCCCGAGGGTGTTTTATATGACTTGCGTACCAGGGCGTCAAGTTTGGAATGCTCTTTTGGTTTCAAGGGAAACATAAGGTGTCCGTATGCTATGCGGCTTGTCAGCAGTGTTTGGACGATACAGCACGTGTCTTGTTCCTTTAGGCTATGGCGCTGGGTGCAGATGCGCGAATTAAATGAGTCAGTTACATAATCGTTTGGCGGATTGTGGTAAAAGTGCCACCCCCGCCCCATCTGTGTGAAAGGGGACTCCTAGAATTCGGATGGTTTGGACTTGTGGTACGGGAGCAGTGGAGATGGTCACGGTTGGGTCCGGTGCAGGTTTGGGGGTCGACCGCGTGTTCTAGCCCGGAGTACAAGAAGGGCGATTTGTTAGGGGCGCAGGTGAGTCCTCGTTGCTTCAAGTATTCGAGCGTGTCGTTGACAGCTTGTCGGAAGTTGTCTTGCTGTTGTCCAGAGGAGCCGGTTGTCGTCCACATCGTTAGGTCATCGGCTACAAGGCATGGTGCAGGTCCGGAATGTTGGAGAGTTTGGCTGGCAGTTCAAAAAGGGCGATATTAAATAGCAGAGGGGAGATTATAGATCCTTGCGGTGTTCCTTTTGCGGAAGTGGGAAAAGTGCCAGAATGGATTGGTCCGAGACGTATGGTGGCTGTCCGGTTTGTCAGAAAAGCGCGAACATAGTTGTAAATTGCCTGTCCAGAGTTGGTTGCTTGAAGCCCCTGAAGAATGGCTCTAATGTGTAACGTTGTCAAAGGCGCCTTGCCCATCAAGGGTAAGTATGCAGCTGTGCTGTGTTTTGCTGAGGTTATCAATTACTTGCTCTTTTATTTGGAGAAGGACGTCTTGAATAGATAGGTGGTTGCGGAAACCAAACATGGTGTGGGGATACAGGTTGTTGTCCTCCAGATTCAGGCGGTAGTATACCATGTGCTCTAAAAGCTTACCGATGCACAACGTCAACAAAATAGGCCGGAGGGTGTCAGGAGTTGTCGGTTGGTGTGGCTTGGGTATAAGAGTTATTTCTGAATGCTTCCACTGGGGCGGAAGCGTTCCTTCTTCCCAGTGCTTGTTGTAGAGTGCGAGGAGAGAGGTGAGGGCCTGATTGTCGAGGTTGCGCAGGATCTTGTTGGGCAGACGGGCGAGCGCTTGTTCCAGTTCCTGAATTGTGAAGGGGGCGTCGAGGTTCGGATTTGGAAGCCCTAGGTATGTGGGGGGTGCAGGGGGAAGAGACTGGGAAGATGGACCAAAAAGTTTTTCGCGGACTTCCTCTAAGAGCTGTTGCGGTGGATGCTTGTAGTTGTGGATAAGCCATCGAAGTTGCTGCTGCGTAGCTGTTTGGGTCGGTTTCGAGCGCAGGAGAGTGCGAAGTATGTGCCAGGTGCGCTTCGTGGTTAGCGTGCCTCCTAGTTGGTTATGTATCATCTTGACGAAACAGCGTAAAAAACGGGGACACTAGGAGAGAAAAACAACAGGACGACGCTGTCCCTAGTGTACCCGTTTTTTACGCTGTTTCGTCAAGATGATACATAACCAGTACCAACTCGCCCAAATGTTGAACCTTCTGCTCCTAGTTGGTCACAGCATGAGTGCCAGTTCTGTTTGAAGTGTTCTGGCGTAGTTGGCTGCTTGTTGTGTGATTTCGGCGATTCGTCGTCTGAAGGAACAATTATGTTTACGTGTCTTCATCTGTTGACTAACCCGCGTCTTGCAGTCCACAGGTGGTCTAGGTGAGGGTCAGCGGATGGGTTTCCCGGTGTAAGAGCTATGGTCTTGCTGTTTTTTTGTACCAGGGCTACGAGCTCCGTGGTCCGTTGGTCTAGATCTGAGCAGCTGGGGGAGGGAGGTAGGGTCTTCGCGAAAGGAAGGCCAATCGATGAGTGTTGCTTGTCCAATTTGGGGGCGAAGAGGGGGGTGAGGTAGAGAAATGGCAAGGATGTAGTGGTCACTTCCAAGTGTGTCTGGGAGGCGTGCCCATTGTAAGTGTGGTGCTTGTCGCGCGAACGTGAGGCCCGGGATGGTGTCTCTTGTAACGCTTGTTCCCTGTCTTGCCGGCATCGCCAATTCGTTGCACAGAGTAAAAAGATGATGCTGGGTCGCGTGAAGCAGTGCTGTGCCTTTTTTGGAGGCAGTGGGATATCCCCAGGAATGATGCGGGGCGTTGAAGTCCCCAAGCAGAATGATTTGATTGGCGCCGGCGATCTTGATGGATTCACACAGAAGGGGGTCAATTTCACGGAGGCGTGTGTGGGGGGCTGTATACGTTGAATGTGAACAGGCTGTTCTGTCCAGGTTTTTGTGGGATCACTTCGACGAATGTATGACCTGTAGGTGATGAGATGTGATGCTGTTGAGCGGTGACCGTTCGTGCTGTTAGAATTGCAGTCCTGTGTGTAGAGTCTTGGGTGTAGGTATCGTATCCTCGTAGTTCGGGCTTCGGTGTATCGGTTTTTTGCAAGGCGATAATATCGGGAGGCGAGGTGGAGATGTAGTGCCACAGTTGGTGGCACTACATCAGGTGTGAACAGTCATCGATGGGTTTGTGGTCATCGGTCGATGATGCTTTGTGTTTCTTTGGATCGGGGGGACACGTCGTGCTGTTTGTTTGCTCAAGGGCGGCTATGCGACACGTGAGTGCCTCGGTGATTTGTAGCAGCTTTTCGGTTGTGGCTGAGATCATGTTGGGGAGATCTCGGTGGTGGTCTTAATTTGATGGTCGATTTGGGGGAGGAGTTTGGTCGTCATTGTGTTGTTGATGAGAAATTCCGCGTGTTCGGCTGTTAAAGGGGTCGTAGGCGCTGTGGTTGATGCAACGGGTAGGGGCGCAGTGCGGGGTGGCGGGGGAGCTCTGTTGGCTTTCTCGAGGGCTTCTATTCTGGCGAGCATGGTAGCGTTTTTTTCCTTGATTTCTGTAAGGAGCTGTTCTAATGCGGTGGTTGGGAAGGGAGCTTCTGTAATGGGCGGGAAGTGGGAGTCGCATGCAGGTAGAAGGGGGGGGGGGGGGGGGAGCAGTAGGAGCGCTCTGTGCTATTGCCGACCAGCTTACCTGTGATGGGTACTTGAAGCTTGTAGATTGCGGGCCTGGAAGTGGTCGAGTTTGGCTTTTGGGGATCGTTGGTATGAGTCTTTTTGGGCAGTCCTTTCCTGCAGTGGCATGAGGAAGCGCGCACAGTTTGCACGGGGAGTGCAGTGGTGGCCTGTGGGGGTCTTTCAGTCCGCATCCGAGGCATTTGGGGTGGTCGGCGTTGGGGCACACGTCCTGGCGGTGTCCGACTTCGCCGCACAGGTGGCACACCTGCACAGAGCGTCTGAATGCGCGCATCGTAGAGTAGGCTACCAACCTTCACATAAAACGGCACGTGGGCTCCTTGAAAGGTAAGCAGGGCCGACGTGGTACGGCCCATCATGAGCGCATGTAGAAGTTGAGGCCTGTTAGCGTGCAGTAGGGCTTGCAGTGCTTCGGAAGTTGTTTCCGGGTCAAGTACACGAATGACCCCTCTGCTCGTGTCTGGTGGTGGCTTTATGTAGGGCGTCAGTTCTTGTTCTGTGGTTCCTAGGCGGATGGCTTGAATCATGCTGAGCGTTATTGCGTATTCCGCTTGTGCGGTGCTGGTGACGATAAGATTCTGCGCAGTTTGTACTTGGACGACGACGTGATCATAGAATTCTTGTTGAGGTATGTCACTGGCTATTGCGATGCCTTCGGCCAGCGCTCTCGGTGACTAGGCTAGGCTGGCTAGGTTGAGGCCTGAGCGTGGGCGGTACACAATTGTATAGTGATCGCTTGGTAGACGCGGCGAGGGGTTACGGGGGAGTTCTTGTTTCAATGTAGGGGACTGTTTAGTCGGAGTTTGCAGAGGAGTACTGATGGCTTGCTTTGGCGTCGTCGGGGCGGGGGTCTTGGGGCGAGATCGGATGATTGTGACCCAGGGATTCTCGGCAGGAGTGGTGTTCCCACTTTGGGGGTCGAATTCCATTGTGCTAGTAGTGCTAGTAGGTGTCAGCATGGGCAGTCTGGCTGGCTCACTCGTCGTGGCGGCGAGGAATCCCGACGTGGCGGCTGTTCTGCATCTGCTAGGCCTAAAAAGTAGGCCTAGCGTCGGCGCGGCGGGGCGAGATCTTTGAAGGCCAGTTTTTCGTTGTTCTCTGGGTCTTAATGGCTCACCTGGGTGTCGGGTGTTGCCGCATGAAGTTAGGAGCCTTGTGGTTGTACAGGTTTGGCGCTTCTGGAGGTAGATCCGCCTATTTTTGGCCATGAAGCGAGAGCCGAGACGAGGTGCACACGGCTGTGTCAAAGCGCTTGGAGTGAAATTAATTTTGGTTACTTGCTCATTTTAGTAGGTGCAATATACAGACCGCCTAACTCTTCAGTCGAGTACCTTGAGGCTTGAGCAATTTCAGCAGTACTTGGATAGCGCTAAAACGCGCAACCAGCGACCAATACTGCGTGGGGATTTCTCCTTGCCACAAAAAACTGGGGCACACTTAGCAGCAGTTCATACCAACGGGCGGATAGCGAACTTATCGATTTGGCTATCTGTCATGACCTAACGCAACTTGTAAAAGACAACACACGCGTAACAAAAGTTCCGCACTCTGTCCTAGATTTGTATTTCTTGCTGGCAGATTTGCAGATTATGATGTTGTAGTAGAAAGAGGAGTGTCTGGCCATAAACTTGTATTTGTTCTGCTGAAGACTGATGTACAACAACCGAATGTAGGCAAAACAGCGCAAAAAAGACAAGGACGGAGAGAGATACACCACAGCGACTCCGCAGTCCCTGTCATGTATCTCTCTCTGTCCTTGTCTTTTTTGCGCTGTTTTGCCTAGATTGTGTACAAACACGCCTAGTTTTCCACGTACAAGAACCAAAAGTTAGACAGTATCGCGTATGTTCCGGACTTTCGAAATGCAGGTGACACGAGTATGATTGATTATCTAGCCTTTCACTGGGATAGGTGTCGTTAGGGGGATGACGTGAACACTTTATGGTCAAAGTTCAAAGATATAGGGCGTTTGTGACTGTACGGAACACCAACCAACAAACAAAAGCCATAAATTACTCCTCAGGTCATACAACGTAAGCGTAAAATGAGGTGTCTAAGAAGGAAATCACTAAGAGATCGTCAAAATATGACTGAGCTTTCTTCGTAACTAAAACCCCAGCTTAAAGATGCGAGACACAAAGACACACTAAACATAAAGACACGCTAGCAAATTGTATGAAACCTTCTCCTGAACAGCTTTGACATCATCTATCACAGTATGACAAAGCACAGAAAAGTAGTGCTGTTAACAACGAGGTAATATCGAATATGCGACAGTGGCGCCTTGTTACAACAAATGCTTTTAATCTGCGTTCTCACAAGAGTCACAGCTCAACTGCTGCGCATCCACATTACGCTTTTCATGCGTGTCAAACATACCTGAGGCCGCGACAAGCTACCAAGGTATTGTATCGCTTCTACTCAACATCGATAATAAAACGTCTGCCGGGCCAGATGGCATACCAAATGCATTCTTCCAGAGATATGCATAGTTCGTTCCTCGGTACCTCGATTCATATGTTCACCATCGCTTTCGCAATCTTCAGTGCCAAAAGATTGGCTTGTGGCGAAAGTTGTCGCGGTGCATATGTCAGCTGACCGCCACAAAATTGAAAACTATAGGCCCATTTCCCTAGCGTGCTTGTGTAAGCTGTTTGAACATATAATATCAAAATCCACTGATAGGTATCTCAAAAACATTGGTGCCTTTTTCCAAAATCAACATGGCTTTCGTCAAAAGCTTTCCAATATCACACAACTTACCAAGGTAATGAATGACTTTTCCCTAGCGCTAAATAATAAGAAGCAAATTAATGCGATAGTTTTAGATATGTCAAAGCGTTTGACAGGGTGCCACACGATCACCTAATCCACAAAAACGCAATGAGGAACTAACTGCACTGTAGTGAAGTGAATAACGACTCATTTTTCAGGAAAGGCTCAATTTGTAGAGGAACATGGCATCAAATCTCGCAGCAAGAAGTTACCTCCTCGGTCGCGCAGGGGCGAGTTGTGGGTACGTCTTTTTCATAGCGTATATAATTGGTATTGCTTCTGATATTGACTGCGCTTCTTTTTGCAGACGACTGTCTAATATACTGTAAAATTAACGATAGCAAGGACTGCACGCAACTCAGCAAAGGTATTGCATGGATTGAAAATTTTTGTGAACGTCGGAAAATGAAAATAAATAAGGAAAATAGCCGTTGCTCTACGTGTTACTATCCAAACCACAAATGTCCATATTTTCCCTATGCACTAAATACTAGCAAGATAAGCATAATCAGCGCAGTCAAATATTTGGGTGTGACTATAACAATGACCTAAGTTGGGCTTCTGTTATTACTAATGTCTGTTCAGCTGCCGAAGACTAAAACTAAAACCGGTACCCGCATCGGTGAAGCTATCTGCCTGTCTACCAATTGTCACGCCAACATCAGAGTACCCTAGCATCATCTGTGATCCGGATCATCGATAAGCTTGAAAAAGTCAAAAGAAAGGCGGCTCGGTTTACATAATTACGTCACTGGCACACTCACTCTATCGCAAATATGCTTGATATTCTTAACTTGCCAGACATAGCCGATCGCCGCACTCATGCGCGCCTCAACGCTTTTTTTTACTTACCCAGAATGTCTTTAAAATAAAAGCAACCCAATACTTATTTCCGGAACGAGGTAGCGACATCCGAAGAACAACTAGCCGCGCTTACAAAGAACTGCAACGACGCATCCACACCTATGCATATTCTTTTTTCCACGCACAATACGTTACTGGAACGCATTACCGGAATCTGTGGTTCGATCTCGGACTGCTTCGCAATTTGAGCACCATCTTCTTGCAGACCAAAGTTTAAATGAATCCCACTTTCGTTGTTAGTAGTGCCGAATGCATGTTCGCATACATGTGTGTGTATATATGGTTAGGTGTATAAATAACATGTATATGTATAGAGTTCTTTATTGCACTCGTTCGCTTGTCTGTATTTTATTACGTTGTTTGGCATTATTTGTGTGCATTGTTTGTGAAATATTTTAGGCATGCACGATTATGTGTGTGCTTTTGTGTGGGGTTACGTACGCTTATTGGTTGTTACAAGAGTGGTGTAAGCCCCCCCCCCCCTACTTGAACCTTGCCATTACCTGGTGAATAAAGGCTATATCTATTATAACATTTCAGTGCACCTGTAACTATATTCATTGGGTATCCATGTCGTACGTAAATAGTTATCCATACCGTATTTACCTCAGTTATGTAAAGCGTACTTTCTTGCGTCTTGTGCAATGCTAAGTTCTTAACTCAGTTCTTCTAAGTTATCTAACTTCATCGGGGCCAAAGGAACACGTTTGGTAAAGTTTTGCTTCCTGCAGCCGACTGTGTTGCATTGGTCTTTTATCGTGAACGTGGGCAAATTTCTAAGATTTCTTTTTTTTCTACAAAAATTGCAGACCGTTGCAGAAAATTTTCTCCCTGTTTTTGTTTAAGTAAAAACAGTGTAGAGGGCACCATGGCAGCATCGGTTAGTTAATATGGTAGCGGTACGCTGGTCGCTTCAGCCCTCGAATTATGTTCCATGGGTGATTAAGCGATGCCAATTTCATTTTCCTTTCATTTATTGGTGCCCTCAGGACCGGGAGGTATAAATAAAAGCTCCACTGGTTACCGTTGCCACACGCAGCTCTGCAACCTTGTGCGCACCGTAAGTGTGCGCTGGTGGGGAAATGACGGCGTTTGTTAGGGAGCCTCACAGGTAGGCACAGTCTGTAAAAATTTTGTCGGCCACCGCAACCATGGCAGGTGCATGCTCGCGGCGAAGCACGGGAGCTGCGGTTGCCGCTGTGGGCTGGTTGCACGGCTAAAGAGACAGAGTGGGACTTTTGCACTTGCTTTTGGCATGTGGCTGGCGAGCCCGTGTCCGATTTCTAGCACGTGTCCGATTTCTTGGAGCAGGGACTTTGCTTCATCGCAGGCACTTTGTGCTGCACTTGTCGCGCAGTTGTTGCGCCAACGATTAACTAAAGCGTTTAACTCTATAAATAATCATGTGTTGTACAATATTTAGGTCCGCATGGAAAACTAGAAATTGTCAATGAATCTTAATATTTAAAACGCCCATTCCCATTTTCGTTTAAGGTAGTATGATTTTTTTCGCTGCTGTACTGGTCAATGCAGGTGTACCTCAAAGACATATTTAGGCGCGCTCCGCTTTTTTTCTTCATGTAAATGAAAACATCGCTGTTGATACATCCAATGCCGACAATACCAGTTTATTTACACTCGCCGGTTCACCTACTGGGGTTGATAACCCCAGTAAGAGAAGCATGAGCTTAGACCTGATTCCCAGGCGAGATTCAGGTAACAGCTTCGAAAAGAAAAAGCGATATTGTTTCCCTCACGTAACAAAACACTTCTGCTGCCCTCTCTGGTTCTTAATGGCACAAAAATTGCTAGAGTTCGATGTTTTAGAAGTCTAGCAGTATATTTTTTAGAGCACGAATGTGGGGCAGTCATAGTCATATAACTATCAATTCAGCGAACCGTCCCGTGTGATCTGTGTAATTCGCCTCCACTGCCATATTATCCCTAGGCAAGTTATGCTTTTGTTTTATATTTCTTTATGTTACTCCCTGCTGAACTATACTTGTATGGGAAACAACCACACATACACAGAAACCACTATTAGCTACAAGAAAAGGCCCGCACAGACCATAAGTGAAGCTCCTGATCTCTCTCACACACAAAAAACCAAAGACCCTTTCTTAATACGAAGATGGTTGAAATGTGAAACTGCTTCGACGGCGCCGGAATGGTGCGTTCGGTTCGACGTCAGCTGCATAACACTAGGCACCCGGATTTGATTACGCCCATGGAGGGTGTTTTTTTTCTTGGTGTGCTTGATTTGCGTTCGCCTATCATCATCGTTTTAGGAAACTCGCTGTGTAGAGATGGATTTATTGCCGCGCATTTTGGAGCGCGTTGAAGCGCCATCTGTGAGGCATCCAAAGCTTCGCTTTAAAATACGGTTGAGAGCGGCGAACATTATTTGAGCAAATTATTTATACATGGGCCAAATTTGTCGTTAATAAAAGTACAGGTAAAAATAATGCAATATCACCACTGACCATTCTTACGACAACACGTTTTTATCACAACCGCCATATAAGAGTGCACAAATTCACGCACTGTCGAACCACCTCTGGAAAACAAACAAACAAACAAAGCTACGAACTCTAGACAATACTGAATACAAAAGAAAGAGTAACCCGGAAAAAATGAATGCTACTTTAAAGGGTTTACGCCAAGCGTTTATCTAAACATACACGTAAATAACTTTTCATAATCCCTTACTTAGTTCGTTACGCTTAACAGCTTTTATTTTATTGTTGTTATGGCTTACTGCCAGAGTGACTGTGCTCCAGTACCACTGCTGCAATGCTAAACATATAGTCGAGCGCTTGCCGATATAGTCTGGCAAGGAAACATGGTTGAAGTAGTTTACTGGTCACTGACTAATGTAAAAAAAATCACGTTTCAGGCGGACTACGGCTCATTTATTCACACTGAAGCAACCAGTGAGACGTTCCTGGTTTATGTGGCACTCAGCAGCGTTTTAGGGATTTCGCAGAAGAGATTTGCACCAACAAAGCTGCCTTCATGCGACGAAAGCGGAAAAAGACACACACACCACAAAAGACAAAGCCAGCCCCTGTTTCGTAATCGCCAGGAATCCGGGAGGTGTTTGCTCGCCTCTCCCGAAAATACGGTGTCAGTATTGCCAAGGAGCAAGATCAGAACTCAGCTTGTAAACGTAAAAGACCAGTTTCCTCGTTAAACGGTGCCAGACGTTGTTTGCAAAAATTTTCCGCACCGCCGGCTCTACAGTGTGCATTGGCGAAACCATTGGTTTAGATTTATTTATTTATTTTATTTTTATTTGTAGATACTGCGATCTCGTAACGAGACTTTAGCAGGGTCGGTTACATCTTTATAACGAGTACATAACATGACACAAAGTTATACAGAAACACAGTCGAAGGCAGATAATAGAAACAAAAGACAACAACAACAATCAAAGCAAGCGCGACTCGAATAAAGATAATGAACTTAGTGAAACAACATCATTCGCAGGTCATTCCAATCTACAATGGTCCGTGTGAAAAAGAATGTTTAAAACAGTTATTTTGCGGAACAAGTGGTGTAATCATAAGGGGGAGCCGTTTTCTGGTAGCATAACCGGAAGAAAAGGATAAAATGTGCGACGTATCTACACGGTAGTGCGCTTGGACTAACTGAAAAAGAAATTTTAAGCGACAGAAGCGATTTCTCTCGGAAACTGATTGTAACCCACTTCTGTTTAGGAGTACAGTAATGGAGGAGCGACCATATGAGTTATATATAAATCGAAATGCTTTCTTTTCTATTCTTTCTAATTTTTCTATAGTATTCTTAAGGAAAGGGTCCAAAATGACGACTGCGTACTCCACTATCGTGCGAATATTTGAATTGTAGGCAAGAAGGCTTAGATCGGGTGTGGCGGACTTTAAAGAAACGCCTTAAAAAGTTTCCGAAGACATTTTGCGGTTACAACATCAATATGCTTCGTGCAAGAGAGGTCATATGAAATCCAAACACCGAGATATCTGTACTCCTGTACTTCTGAAAGTAAAACGTTCTTGGCTGTCTAAGAAAACAAAAGCGGTCGCTTTTTATGTGTTATTCTCATAACTATGCTTTTTTCAAACTTTATTGACATTTGCCACTTATCGCACCAAGAAATTACTTTCGCAAAGTTTTCGTTTAGCCTGGCCTGATCTTCAACGGAGCTAATTTTCTCATATAATACACACTCATCAGCGTATAGTTTAACTGGAACTGACGGGTCTGTGGCAATGTCATTTATAAGCAGCAAAAATATAAGCGGCCATAGAACCGATTCCTGAGGGACACCGGCATCAACTGTTACTGTGCCTGCACAAAGTTCATTCAGAACAACAAATTGGTGACGGTTCGACAAGTAGGCTTTGATCCATGTTACTATTGTTTCGTTTCTAATTATACGGCCTAATTTGTGCAGTAATTTATTATGCGAGTCTTTAGATGCTTTACGGAAATCCATAAATACAATATCGATCTGTTTACCTTCATTTATTACCTGTGAAACATCATGAAGAGTTTAAAGTAATTGTGTCGTAGTGGAATACCCGCGCCGAAAACCATGTTGTGCATTCGTTAAGGCATTATGTTCGTCGAGAAATTTAATCACTTGTTTATGAATAATATGTTCCAGTAATTTGCACGTTGTTGATGTCAGGGAAATAGGGCGGTAGTTAGAAATGCATGCTTTATCACCATTTTTATGCCAGGGTTTAATTTTAGCGGTTTTCCAGTCTTCCGGTAGAACACCTTCATTCAGAGATCTGGTATACAGAATGCATAAATATTTTGCGCACCACTCAGCATATTGCTTCAAGAAGGCATTGGAAATACCATCACGTCCCACGGATTTTTTACATCAAGTTGCAGTAGGAAATTAAATACACCATGCTCAGAAATAGAACTATCAGGAACACGGGGGAGATCCAGACCTAAAATGAGGGAGTCGGGCATTGTCATCGTAAACACTGCTTTGAAATGACTGTTAAAAGCCTAGCAAGCTATGGTTTGGTCATTCACAGGCTTTCCATCGATTAAAAAGGAATCAGAAGAGCTGCTGCGGGGGCTAATATCTCTCCAGAACTTTCTGTGGGGAGGATTTAATAAAAGATGGAAGCTGAGTGCTAAAGTACTTTTCTTTGTCTTGCGTGACTTGCTGTTTTAATTTTAGGGATATTTTTCCAATAGTTGATTTTAATTCATTACCACCTTTCTTTCGACCTTTTCTTCAGTCTCTTCAACTTTCGCTTTAGGTGCAATGTATCCTGCGTAACCCAGGGGTTGTGTTTCGTAGTTTTTCTTCCTATGAAAGGCACAAATCGCTGAATACACTCACGAAACATGCCTTCAAATATATGCCATAATGCGTCGACACTACAAGTGTTATCTTTAAAATTGTCGTAGTGTAAATCCAACATATCAATGATGGATTCGTGATCGGCACGGGAAAAATTAGGGAAATAAAGAATCTCATTGCTCGGAGTTATGGTGGCGGCGGTTAAAGTTAGTACAACTGCTTTATGAGCAGAGATACCTGGCACCACTTCGCATAAAACATGTTCTTTTATATTGCCGCTCACAAAATACGGGTCCAGAATAGGCTGAATCCTTTTGTATTTTAGAAGGGTGGTTCACAATCTGCAATAGTTCAAAGCTAAACGCAATGTCAAGGATTTCATTTTCTACAACATTGTCTGAGTGGGATGACAGCGCGGCCCAATTTATGTTTGGCGAGATGAAATCCCCCGTGAGAATACGTTTATCGTCCTGTTTTACGTTGCAATTAGGTAATCTTTTAAATGTTTTAAAATTCCAATTGAAGAATTTGGAGGCCTGTAAATGGCTCCAAGAACATATGCAACATTATTAATAAACACTTTGCAAAACACACTTTCAACCTCTTCCACATTAGGCATTCTCAAGACCTTTACGGATTTCTTGAAAGAACGGTGACCCCTCCTCCTCGGCTCCCACGATCTCTACTAAAAACATTGTAATTCTTTGGCACAAATTCACTGTCGTATATATCCTCGTGTAACCATGTTTCTGTGAGCACTGCTATGTCAGGACCGTGGGAAAGTAGCACACTTTCTAGCTGGGCTGTTTTATTAACTACACTTTGGCAATTGATATTTAAAATGGAAAGGGCTTCTTTGGTTCGTCTGTTTTGTTTTGAAGGTCATTTCACAGTCTTGGAGATTTTGCACCGCTTGTTCTTTTTATCATCCCAAGTGAACATAGTCCCATCCACGCCTTAATTTGTCAAAGACTAGTTTGACCTTTGCCCCATTTGCGCGCTCTTCGGATGAACCTTGCCATAGCTTATTTCTAATTTCTCAAATAGTAGAAGAAAAATTTTCTGATATCGAGACAGTAGTTCCTTTGAGTTTGGGCCAAGCCATTGTAGGGTTTAACGTAACGACGCAATGCAGGCGATGAGGCGTGCCGAAGTGGACGGCTCCGATTAATGATTAATTTTGACCACCTGTGGGTCTTTAACGTGCGCCAAAATGTCGTCCACACGCGCGTTCTTGCTTTTCGCCACCATCAGAAAAGCGGCCGCCGCGGTGGCCGCTCAACTGTTCCTGCAGTGGGTCCCCGCCCACATCGGTCTGGATGGCAACGAGCGGGCCGACGAGCTGGCTGACGCGGCACACGCGCTGCCTCCGTCGAACATGGTGGCCCAGGAGGCAGCGGACGACGCCCGTCTGCTCATCCAGAGACACATTCGGACCTGGCATGCAGACCCGCGGCTGCGCGTCGGAGGGGGCCTGCCGCCACTGCGGGCCTCACGCCTGCCTCGACGACTGCGCTCGGCCATCCTGCGCCTCTTCGCGTGGGGGACGCGTGCACGGCAGAGCGGAAGCATCGACTGGGGTGGGTGGCTAGCCCCGCCTGCACTCACTGCCGAGCGCCCGTGCAGTCCCTGCCGCACGTACTCTACGAATGCTTCAAGTTTGCGGCAGGGCGGGCAGAGCTGCTTGTCGTGGTTCAACGAGTGCGGCTACTTGAGGAGCTGCTTTGGCCCCTGGGCAGTGCTAGGGAGCGGGACCAAGTGCTGGAGGCCCTGGGTACATACCTGGGGGCCTCGGTGCTGCACAATGCACTCCACTACAACTCCGCCTAACTGCCCAGATTTTAGGGGAGTGCTGCTGCTGAAGCAGCTTCTCTACTTGTGTGTGCGTGTGTGTTGCCCCCTTTACATGCGTGTTAAACATTGTACGCTGTAGTTTCACGTGTTGTATATTTCTGTAATGTTTCTCTGTAATGCCAATTTCCTCAATTTTTAACTCCTTTTCTATTGTTGTTTTTCTTTTGTGTTGTATACATTATAATGTCAACCTTCTGCCCTATCCTCCAATTCCTATGTATTCCTTCCTCCCTATCGCCCCTCCCCCCCTAAACCAGCAGGCGTTCCGGTGTCCACCCCCAAGGTGAGATAATTTACGCCTGGTGGTGGATCTTCCTTTTCAAATGAAGAAATAGTACATACATACATACATAATACATACATACATACATACATACATACATACATACATACATACATACATACACACCCGTTAAAGTAAACTACTAACTCTTTACCGTGCATTCTTTCATTCGTATTTAAGCTACCGTTTTTTATTTTTGGGGTGCACTACCATAACTAATATTCAAAAGCTTCACACTCTACAGAAAAAGACCCTCCTTGCTATCTTTAACGCATCGTATAACGCCCCAACTGCTCCACTGTACATACAACATAAAATTGCCTCATTTCGCCACTAAGGAATACTCGTACGCGGTATGCACGACTTGAAAATGTGTATTTGGTTTATATTTTTTGCACAGTTTTTCATACTTTTTTCAATAAGGTTAGTTTCACGTTAAATGGAAAGTCCTGTATTTGTACGCACTTAACTGAACATCTCTAAAGTCTCCCAGCAATAAAACCCGGACGCCACCTACAATTTCTCCCAGTTCAAGATAATGGAAATATGGAATAAATTCTTCTAGAAAATTTAGAAAGAAATAAAATTTTATACCTTTTCCGCTGCAGCAGACCTCGTTGGGTCGTCCATCCAGGTAGTATTCGCAAATGTTTCATTCAGAGTATATTTAAGCCTCTCTATCATATGTTCCATCTGCGGGTCGAACAATATTTATGCCGAGAAATCACTGTGATAACATTCTTGGAAGTTGATAATGACGCCGCTTGTCCATTTGCAAAGAGCAATGTAACATAAGCGCAACGACTAAAAATACTTTTTGATTTAGCTGATGAAATAACTGATGATTTAGTTGATAATTAAGCATATCAATAAATTACAAAGTCAAGGAGCAATTTCATGCTTAACGCAAATTTTGGTGCACGTTAAACATTCCAAGGTGGTCCAAAACATCCAGAAGCCCTCCACTACGGCGCGCATCATTGCTTGTGTAGCGTCGGCGCGTTAATCCTAATAATCAATAAATCAGTTTCAATATTTTTCAAAAGAGTTTTCAAAAGAAGTTTCAAAATAATTTTTTTCTAGCTGTTTTGCTTTGAACTACCTAAAAAAACGTTCGTCAACAAAAACACGTCAGTCGGCACTTAACTATTTCCCACTATCATTCGTTTTGCTGACATGTTTAGAGCACCTATTGTAACCTGCGGCAGGCGAGGTCCGTAATGTTCCGCTATTGGGGTGGCATCCCGGTCCGTTACCTGGTGTCCGGGCACGCCTGACTATCCAGCTGGCTGCTCCTGAAGACGCTCTCTCATAATGGCTATGTCCACATTCGGGGCCTGCCCATTATGTCTACAGGATCCTGATAGTCCCCATTCTCAAGCATGACTTGGGTCCTTCCTTTTGACAACCCTTCCAAGACATCCTAGAAGGCATTTCCCAAACTGCGGAAGATTTACCTTCTCACACTGATATACAGGCAAACGGGGCTAACAACTCCAAACATCCTCGAGTACACGCGTGCGTTCTCATTTTGTGCGGATATCAAGGAAGCTTCCACCTTTCAGTAGAACACCAGAGAATTGCTGCCATGTATTTGTGATAGTTCCACTAGTATGAGTTTCTGAATTCTATTCCATCCTAACTATCTGTGAGCCGAGAATATTTAATCCTGCTCTGCTATCGGGCTATGAAGTTCGTTATCAGCCACACGCGAGGAGACCATGAAACTCGCCGTATACGCCGGACGTTATCTCACAGACGTTCAGCACCTTGTGTAACCTCACAGGGGCTATGAATACGTCTTTGGTACCATCAGGAAGCGCCAGCTCAACTTCACACTTGTGGGTGCGCACTACACCCGACATCTCACTTTTCACATGAAGACGCCGGCGGACATAAGTAGCACAACAGCCCAGCCTTCGTATACTAACAACGGCAATGTTTCCTATGTGACGCATCATGTTTCCCGGCGTAGTTGTCAATATTTCCGAAGCACTCACGTAACCACTCTAAAGAACAGCCTATGTTCACCCTGCGTATGCCCGAGTAGTGGATGCTACAACTCTGTAACAGACTTTTTTGGGGCTCTGCAGTACAACGTTGCTGTCATTTCTCGTACGTATCCAGCCACCATTAGACACCTCAGGCATTAACGCACAGACCCTCAGAACCAGTTTTGCTGTGGCCAGGGATCATCCTGTGGGGGGGAAATGGTTCTGAGCGCCTGTGCGTTTATTTCCTAAGAAGTCCACAGCAGCGACCGCTGATGTGGCCAGGGATCGCCGTTTGCCTAGTTACGAGATCATGAAAACATTCGTTCCTTAAAATAACACATTCTTGAGGAAGTTTGTGGATTCTTGCTCTAAACATTAAACAGCTGTAATGAAACATGCGCTCACTCTCAACTGAATTCATTGGAAGCATCGTCATACAAAAAAATCGTTTATTACAAGGGGCATGCGCAGTTGGACCCACAGACGAAAAAGGTCAAATGCGGTTATTGAACGCAATGCTCTCAAAACGCAATCTTGTTACTACAAGGGAGCCCAGATGTGTCGCCAATGCGATGTTTGGCATTTCAAAGCGAAAGTTTATATAGCTTCGAGAAAACAAAATTCAGTGGTCTCGTGTACTGTGAAAACTCCTCATTGCGAACCCCTGGCGCATGCGCAAGAAAACCAAGTTGGAGAAAAGTAAGGGGAGAGCGAGTTTCTGCGGTTGCAGATCACGTAGCTACACCTTTGTATCTACGGACGCACGCATCTGCCGACACTACCAGTTCAGTCTCCGCCATATACGGGCTACCGAAACCAGATGTGCCACTCCGCCCAATACTCAACTTTATCAGGTCCTTTCTTCGTCCTCTATCACAGTACCTGCAAAATATCGCAGCGCCGCTGGTTGGGAAGATGGGGGTGCATGTCAGGAAAATCTTGGACCGTATTGCGAAAGCCACAGCTCTCGCTCTGGAAGAGAGTGATAAACCTCGTGTAACAAGCGTCTCGGTTGAACTGGCAATTGAAACTTCCAGGCAATGTCTCAGCGAGGACTCATCGCTAGAAAAACACAACCCTTTTGACGTGACGGAATTATACCACCTGCTTCGCTTCTGCTTGGTGAAACACTTCGCTACAGAGGTATCTATTACCAGCAGCCTACGGGAACAGCGATGGGGGCCTCAGTATAGGTGACAACTGCGAACCCGAACGTGGATGCCATTGAGTACAAATCCCTAGATAAGTTCAAAGAACGGCCACAACTTTTTTTCAGGTATGTGCGCGACTGCTTCTGCGTGCTGGACCGGATGCGCGTCCCGCAATTCCCGGGGCACCTCGACGGCGTGAAACCTTCAATTAATCTTACTGTCAAAGAGGAGGCCAATGCAACATAGAAATTACAAATAGGGGAACAACACAAGAAGAAAATGACACCCACCAGCGCTGATGTACAACTTACTATATTTTTCGGCATATATTTATTCGGCATATAAAAATTCAATTGTAAGTATGCGCTAGTGGTTGTTACTCTCTTGGTGTGTTTGGTCTGTGTTGTGCTGTTCTCCTATTTGCAATCATCCACCAACTCGCCCAAGCCCTTGCCA
>CM023453.1:189150937-189496109 GCA_013339765.2 Haemaphysalis longicornis
ATTAATTTTCGAAAGGTACCGGATTCCTTTAGGCCTCGCTTCTTGGTGGCAACTCACCTGATCATGTGTATGATTTGATTAATGCTGTTTTTGGGGCCCTGCAAGGAGAAGTCACTCTTGCTGTTAGCCTCAAGATGTAGGCCCAGGATCTTGATGCTGGGCTTGGACTGATGGTCCGGCCATCACGGAGTATTTCAATGTATTCTTTTTTGGCGTGAGGGCGGACGACAAGGAGCTGTGATTTTTTAGGTGAAGACTGGAGGCCACAGGTGTTAGCCCATTGGCATACTAGAAGTGAGATGCCATGCATTGCTGTGAGCTTCCTTTAATTTTTCTAACTCTTAGCACATGAGCAAGGTGCGCGCAGGGCCGCTAGACGGGCGCGAGTGGGCGCGTGACGCTTTCACGTGGCATTCAGCGAGAACGCAGGGGGTAAACCCGTAGATGTGCTTGGTGAGTACCCCACCGGTCTGACCCATCTTCGCGTGAGCTCGTAGCTAAATCGGTAAGACAACGGGCTTCCGCTTTGTAAGTCTATTAGTGCCAGGTTCGATTCCCGGCGGTGCAAGTAAATTCTTTTATTTGTTCGCTGGAGTTTTCTGGTGACACCAACGGTCGCGAAAGAACCCTTGGGGGGTAGAGGTAAAAAGCTTTGCTTTAAAAAATCGGGGAGTGGGCGTTTTGTTTTACAACCATTAACGCAGTTTTCTTTTTTTTTTTCATGCAACAAGCTTTAGCGGTCGAATCCACCCAAGCCAAGCGGCGGCCGCTCCGTCAGCATGATAACATTTTCGTTGCCGGCAATGGCAAGGATCACTCACACAGCATACTGGCCGCCGCTCCTGGAAGCCCATTCATGTGACCGCGCCGACGCAGCCGGTGATTTACAATAAAACAAGCGCGGCGAGCCGAACACCAAGGAAAATACTCAACACGTTTAACCAAACGGCGCTGCGGCAACGCGTAAGAAAATTTTAACATGCACCACGATAAACAATCACTTACGGCAGAACACGCAGCATTTTTCACACGTCGCGTCGACAGACTGGAACTTGCAGTAGAGACTCTTGATTCACGTAGGCGTGCACAACTTGTCAGGTGTTTTGTCAAATGGCGACCTCGATGTGCGTTTGCCACAGCAGCGCAGTACGGCGACGACACAGGCGCTTTGCCAGCACTCACGATGTTTCAGGTGGCACAAGAGCACTAACACGTAATATTACGGCAGGAGGAGCACGTAGTAATTCACGTAACACCAGCAAATCGAAAACAAACCACCAAAACCACGCACAACGAACCAAACACGTTTTTTCTTGCGCACCTAGTATAACAATGACTGCATATATGCTAGCCTAGACTAGACTTATTACTACAGTTGGCTATCTAGCAGTCATAGAGTTTTAGCAGTGTACTTGGTTACTTCATGATCACCCCTGAAGCAAACTAGGCAGACGCCATTATAGTATTTTGTTAAAGTTGATAATAGCAAACATATATATAATGGCAGTATATTTTCTTGATGCGAGCAACGTCTTTTGTTGTCGTAAGTTGTTGCTACTCAAAAGCAAATAAAAATGGATTAACAAACGAAGTTATTATCATCGTCATCTACATCTAGATTGACTGTTTTGTGTTTTGTTCAGCGTCCAAGCATTCACTGTTTGTGGGCTTTTCACAAACAGAACGGCCAGATAAAAAAATTATTCTCGCAGACATACGCAAACACACGCGCACACGCATACGCATACACACGCGCGCGCGCGCGCGCACACACACACACACACACACACACACACACACACACACACACACGCACACACACACACACACACACACACACGCACGCACGCACACGCACGCGCGCTCACAAAAGCACCGTGCGTCAAATCCACGCAGGGAAACAATTCACTCAAATAGAGGCTTAGCAGGACTATGTATGCTCAAATATTTACACCTACGTTTACCAACCCGCACCGTTCTGTTTTGGTGGCTTGGAGGTTAAGTACTCGCCTGCTGATCCAAAGGGCGGTGGTTCGAAACCAGGACAGTAATATTTTTTTTACCGTGTTTTATTTGAAGTTTTTCTGCCTTAGGTTATATTTTGACATTGTTGTTGCTCTTGTTGCTCTCGTCTGGCGGTGTCCCTTTTTTTTCTGTCGCAATATATTTCTACCGCAAGCTCTACCCCAATAAACAGTACACCGCTTCAGCATTTAGTTGCAAGGATAAGCCATTTTACAACGACCCTGAAAAAGGAAAAAACCAGAAAATAGGGGACAAGCGGAAGCCACTTTAGGTTGTTTTGTTGACAAAAAGCCCTTTTTGGGTTTTTTTGGGTTTTTTTTACTTTTTACTTTTTCTGGTCTGTATATTCTTCTCCCTCCCACTTTTTTTTTCGTAAGCGGAGGGACGAGGCACTTCGAACAGCCTCGTTCAATATGTATCCTTCTTACGCCACTGTTTCATACAAACGTACCAGTTCGTAATATTAATTCTGCGAATTTATCAGACCTCACTAGCACGAAATAACGTATACAGTGCTGCAGAATTTCCACAAACCATCGGCATTGTTTCTTACCATCTCTAGCCAAGCCAAAAAACTTAACCTTTCGAGTTTTAATTAAGGCTTACAAGCTCGACTTTATGCTTACTTGAGGAAGCACAGCACGATTGTTTAGTTTACGGCTCTTCAGAAAAAGAATGTAAGGCAACAAATAGTTATACTTCTACCCAATGTCCTAGAGGCAACACAAAAGACATAAGTCAGTCTTTTGACTTCATTTTGCCTTCAGTACATACATAAGCAACAGCATTACGGCACACAGAAAAAGAATTAAGACAGCAAATTCAAGTTCTATCTTCCACCCTTTGTCCTAGAGGCAACACAGGGGAAACAGGCCAAAGTCTTTTGACTTCATTTTGCCTTGAGTACACACATGGGCAATAGCATTGCGGAACTCAGAAAGAGAAGAAAGCAAGTCAGTTTTAAAGTTTTATACTTCTCATCCGAAATAAAATCTCGTATACAAATTTAAACTTTGTCTTTACCATAGTACATATAAAGGTAAAACATCATGGCTGTTTATCCGGCAGTCTATAAAAAGTACACAGCCTGCTTATGTCCTAGAGGTAACACAAAGGAAAAGTCAAAAGAAAGGCCACACAGTCAACATGCAGGAGACACAAAGTAAACAGAAAGGAAAAGTTCATTTTCATAAGGGATGCATGCCCTGCCCACGTCCATTTCTTTTTCCTAATTTCTACTAATATGTCTTTAACACCAGTTTGCTCCCTGACCCACTCCGCTCTCTTCTTGTCCCTTAATGTTACACCTATCATTTCCCGCTGCATTGCCCGCTGAGTCGTTCTCAGTTTAAGTTGAACCATCTTTTTGAGCCTCCAAGTTTCTGCCCCGTAGGTGAGTACCGGTAAGATGCAGCTGTCATACACTTTCTCCTTCAGCGACAATGGTAGGCTGCTATTCATTATGTGAGAATGTCTGCCATATGCACCCCACCCCATTCTGATCCTTCTAATTATCTCTGTCTCATGGTTGGGATCTGCGGTCACAACTTCGCCTAAGTAGATATATTCGCTTACCACTTCCACCGCCTCGCCACCTATCTCAAACTGCTGTGCTGTCCCGAGGTTATTCATCATTACTTTAGTTTTCTGCATATTAATTTTCAGGCCCACGGTTCTACTCTGTTCGCCCAGTGCAGAAAGCATGCTTTGCAATTCGTCCCCCGAGTTACTTAGCAAGGTAACGTCATCAGCAAATCTGAGGTAACTGAGGTATTCTCCATTAACCCTTACTCCCACCTGTTCCCAATCCAACGTTCTGAATACTTCTTGTAAGCATGCTGTGAATAACATTGGAGAGATTGTGTCTCCTTTTCTGACACCGTTCCTTATAGGTATTTTACTGCTCTCCCTATGGAGGATGATGGTAGCTGTAGACCCATTGTAGATATCCTCTAGTATTCTTACATAATGCTCATCTACCCCCTGGTTCCGTAATGCCTGAATGACTGCTAGGGTTTCGACCGAGTCAAATGCTTTCTCATAGTCTATGAAGGCTATATATAGGGGTTCAGTATACTCAGGCACACGTACATAAGCCAAATTGTCGCTTGAATACGCACAGCGGAATGGTGCGGACAATTTCGGTGAGACAAAAGTTACAAACCACGCAGTCGGTTTGACGCGAGTTACGTAAATTAACTGCGACTGTTGAAATGAACGGTTCGGCTCACAAAACGACTACACAGCGTGACATGCGTCTACGGAAACTTCAGGGGCCCTATTCTCGACTGTACAAATTGCCGGAAATTCTGGCAATTTGCCGGAAGTCGTTTCTGATTGGCTTTCAATTTTGGTCACGTGCTTCCGGTTGACAAAGTGGTTGTGTGTGCTGTGGTCATTTTGACGTTTCGTGACGTGTACGGGCACCAGTTCTAAAGTTTACCTTATTTCTCCTTACTGAAAGTGCATAATTCTTGGCCGGCAATGAAAAACCAGACTAAATGCAGCGGACGTGACAACGTAAGCCTGTCTTTGCTGTTCAACAACAATACTGCACACCCCCTGTGTGATTGGCTGAGAAGGCGTGACGTAATTTAAACCATTGGCCGGAACGATTACGTCATGCATTGGCAACTTCAGCCTGCGTAAAAGTGACGTAATGCTACGTAACAGCTTGAAAATGGCGGCTGTTTTTGTCGCAAAATACAATTTGCAGCAGGCGCAGTTTCGCATGCGCGCTGTTTAAAGCATGTTTCCTACCGAAACAAATTATAGTTTCAACTGCTTCCAAGTCAGCGCTCATGGAGAATGTATTTTGCTTTTATATTTTATATTTGGAAATAAAATAAAAATGATTTGTTTGGCGTTACCACAACATAAAGAGGGCAGTACAAGCCTCTCCATGACAAAGAGAACCCAATGCATGGCATTTGTCCACACTCGTCTTAGTAAGCTGTTGTGTCACATGATCGAACTCAAGAGAAAAATAACAAATAAAAGTGACTATTTGGTTCATTACAGCGCTGATTGAAGTCTACCTTGACGAATGAGTGAATCGGCGACATCGATGCGCTCGTAGAAGCGATGGTCGCAGCCATCTTTTTCTGTGATCACGCCATAAACTTGTAACATAGCAGCAGATGATGGCGTGGCGGCAGTAGCGGCAGGGAAGGTGATAACCCAACAAAGCTTGCATTGAAGCAGAGAGCCCAGCTATGTTACTAAAAGCGGTTGAAAGAAATAAATAGATGTGGTAAAAAAATTGTGTGATGTTCTTTAGCGCGACATCCGCCTTTCCCTCGCTTTTGGAACAACGTTACTCGATCGCCTTGTGGTGTTGACGCCAAATTTGACCTCCAGAAATGTGTTTTTCTTGTCAGCCTCAGCTACCGTCCTAATTTTTATAGTACACGTCAAGTGTTTTTATATCTTTCTTGTACAAGATTTGATACCTGGGTAGCGATCTTTATGAGTGACTCGTCAAATTACACTGCATGTCGTCATAGCTATAGGTACATCACGTCACTGATTGCTTACGGCATGCTTACGCAAAAAAACATGGGCGAATTGCCGGCAATTTGTGCAGTCGAGAATAGGGCCCCTGAAGACCGAAAAAGAGGGACTTCAGTACGCCTAGTGCGTGCATTGTTAGCAGCCTCCACCACGCCTCCACCAAGCAGCAAGCGCAATGAAGCCGCCAAGCGTTCATAGGCCGTGTGAACAAAATAACTGCGGCAGTCAAGAAGTGCCATAGGACCAGAGCAACTGCGCCCGCGTTTCCCACCGGGCCCTCACCCCCTCGTTTTTCCCATCTTCAGCGTGACCCCTTTGCGAGCGACCGCCGGATGACACAGCGCCAAACATGGACCGGGAAAGGACGGAGGTGCAGTTTTCGTTGTGTAATTTTGCCATCCTTGACAGTTAAGCTGCACAGCGGCACCACTAAATCTTTGCGACTCGTACACGCGCGTCCGGACTCAAACTCCTGATAAAACTTGTTTGCACTACTGAACTCACGAGTGCATATGCTCCAGAGTGCAGGCACTGGCAAAACCAGTATTCATGAGTATTGTACTCATGAGTGCTGTGTACTCATAAGTACACAGTACTCATGGGCACTGTGTACTCATGAGTACTTTACTCACGAGTGGTAGACTTACCCCTGTACTCATCATCGTACTCACTCGTGAGTTTGAGTACAAATGAGTACACATGAGTGTACTCACGAATGAGTACGTCGACCTATTCAGGCTGTGCATGACGCGCCACACGAAAGAGGGACTTGGTATACGACTCCGGTTTGGCAGTCCACGACAGTAATGGACAATTCAAATACGAACCGCGGAGCGCACGGCGGAAGGTACCGGTACCGTCACCTCGCAGCAGCCATCGAAAATGCACAGACATGCGCAGTTGAGATGGCGGGAGCGTGGCTGCTTGTCCCATTGCGATATGTTTCCTCTGCTCACTCGCATGCTTGCCTTGTTGCCTTGCCGCAAGAGCGCTGCAAACAATTGTTAGTGATGCGGCGCGAGATAGTATCTACGGCCGCTTTGTGCTCGGCTCACACGAGCGCCTGCTTCCAGTGTGTGCGGGTGTCACATTGCCGACATAGCTTTGGGTATGGGTGCAGTAACTTGAGCAAAAAACAATGGGCCCCTGGGTCACGCCCAATTCATGCTCAGTGCTGACCGGTCCGCAGATTTCTACAAGCACTGCAGGGTGCCTGTAAAAAAAAAACACCAAAAAATCTTCCGCCAAAACTGTTGTGCGAGGGCAACTGGCCTTGGTATAGTTGAACCTGCCTATGTTCGTAATTTGTGTTAATATTAAAATTCTGCGAGTGATTTTGCCAGCCCACACAATGCTTGCAGTTAATGGATATTATTGGAGACGAATTCTGGTAGTATATCTATTGTTTGCTACAAGGCACCGAACCCGCGAAATGGCTAAGCCATGACTCCATTAAACAAGGGCGCATTCTTGACGGCCAGCTCATTGTTCAAGTCCCAAGTCACTACATCACGAACGCACAACAGTGCAGTGCCATCAAAATTTAGACGGCATGTATGTAATTTTGACTCCATTTTTGTGCGTGGGTTTCTTCAAGAAAGCATGATGAGCTCAGCAGTATGCCTTACGAGAGCGTTCCCGCGGTTCCCGCGTAAGTACTTGCAGCAGGTGCAGGTAATTAATTACGCGCCGCATTGCTTTCGACGCGACCAACACCTTCAGCTGCAGCGGCGGTAATACTTTCAGGGCATGCAGCGCTCTTGCGGCAGGGAGACAAGGCAAGCACGAGAGCGAGCACAGGAAACATATCGCAGTGGGACACGCAGCCTCGCTCCCACCATCTCAACGGCGCATGTCCGTGCGTTTTCGGCGGGCGCAGCCAGGTGACGGCACCGGCACCTTTGCCCGTGCGCTCCGCGATTCGTATTTGAATTGTCCATGACTGTACCTGTGCTCATGGTTTCTGTCACACCCGCATTTCTCTGCCCTTCCTGCCAACGAAGCCTTTCTTTGTACGGCAGCGCACATTCCCTGCAGTTTACGTGGGGCGGAAAAAAACACCGTGAGACCACACCGACTGACAACATTCTTCAAACAATGCGACGTACGGTGCACTTAGGGAATCACGGCCATTTTACTTCCATCAGGTTTTTTTTTTTTTTTGCTTTCACACACAATTCCACAACCCCTCCTCCCCCCCTTCTACGTGTGATCGTTACGTGCGGAATTTCTAGAATGGAGCAAACATGAGAGCCTCTTTTAGAGTGGAGTTAGTAAAGTAACTTTTATGAAAAAGGTACAAGCGCAATTATCCTTCTAGCAGCAAGGTCACTGAGTTTAAATGCTAGCGGTTAGTGAGTAGTTTGTGATAATGAACCGAGCAGCCCGGTTCTGAATGGGTTTTAAAAATGAAGACAACACCACCATATAAGGGTCCCAAATTGATGAAGCATATTCTAATTTTGATCTAACAAGGGTTTCATATAATAAGAGCTTTATAGACTCAAGAGGAGAGCAAAGAAGCCAAGCATGCGATTAGCATCATTTAATTAATATGTGCAAGCCATTGCAGATTAGTATTAATATGGACCACAAGGTACTGAAGAGACAGAAGATAAGCGCACATTGTTAAGTTCCTACGGAAATAGGTCAGACGGGCTATACGGCTTTACGCCAGAAGAAACTCTGATTGTTTTACATTTGTTAGCATTAAGTTGAATTAGTCAATTATTGCACCAACAAGACACGGTATTAATGTCGAATTGGAGAGAGACAGAATCCTCCGGGTTAATTATTCCACGGGAAATTACGCAATCAGCAAACAGTTTAATTATAGAAGAAATGTTGTTAGGAAGGTCATTGATATAAATTAGTAAGAGTAAGTGAGCTAACAAGTTGCAATTGTTAGCACTTACATATTATGTTCAGTTAGACGGAAAACACTATCCGTTTGAGTAAGCTGGTGTCCATGTTAAGAGCACTTGGTTCTAACAATAGAAGTATGGTGAACACAGGGAATCACGGCCATTTTACTTCCATCCGGTTTTTTCTTTTCCTTATTGGGGTCCCCACAAGACCTGACATCCCTGATCAGCATGTTACCACAACTCCAGAGCGCTGCCCTAGGGTAACCTGCCGTCTCTAGCTCCTTTAACTGAACTTAGAAGCTCTCATTCACAATATGCTGGCAGGAGTGGGTTAAGGCTGAGCGAAACACATAAAAACACACTCCATTCTAAACTAATTTAAATTTCCTGAGCCATAACTTAGGAGGGGTTCCTCAGAGCGAGGAAAGTACATCCATCAGACACGGTCTACCTCAAATCTTAAACGGAGGTCCAGCAACTGTAGCTCTTGGTGCTCTGAAATCTCGACAGTAAAGTTCAACCCAAACCCACTTTCACGGAACACTTTCAAAAGACAGTACGTAGTAGTTCATCACAGTTTACAAAGGCAAGGTAATCATCTACATATCTGAAAATGTTACTTGCCATACACACAGATTTCGCTCAATAGCTCAGTCAACCCTGCTAAGAACAATATCGCTCAGTACTGGCGCAACACACGATCGAATGCAAAAACGAGATCTTTGCACAGACGACGACCCTGCCCACTCCACAGAGGTAGTCTGCAGGTAAAAAGTGAGAATTTCCAAGGAAGACTCTAGAGAAATGCCACAGCGGCTCATGAAGACCTGTTCATCATTGTATTCCACAATGCACGCCTTCACGCTTTTTATTAGCTCAACATGTGGCAGGGACTAAAAAAGCTCTTCAACGTCATCACTGAGCGCTCGGCAGTTCCTTGGATAGTCTCGCTTCAAGAGTTCCACAATTCTGCCTTAATTGGGAATCCGAAAGGGGTAAGTAATGGTCAGTAAGGGGCCATTGATGTTTTGAAAGTGTTATGTGAAAGTGGTTTCGGGTTGAAGTTTACTGTCGAGCTTCTACAACACCAAGAGCTGCAGTTCCTGGACCTCCGTTTAAGATTTTAGGTGGGCCATGTCTGTTGGATGTACTGGCCTCGCTCTGAGAAACCCCTCCTAAGTTATGGCTTAGTGAAGAACGGAGTGTGTTTTTCTGTTTTGCGCTCCTGCACCATACTGTGAATGAGAGCTTCGCAGATCAGTGAAGGAGGCGGCAGGTTACACCAGGGTAGCGCTCTAGAGTTGTGGTAACAAGTTGATCAGGCATGTCAAGTCTTGTAGGGACCCCGATAAGGAAAGGAAAAAACTGGATAGAAGTAAAATGGCCGTGATTCCCTATGTGCACCGTACGTCGCATGGTTTGGAGAATGTTGCCAGGTGGTATGGTGTCACGGTGGTTTTTTCCGCTTCACGTAAACTAGAGTGAATGTGCGCTGCTGTACAAAGAAAGGCTTCGTTGGCAGGAAGGGCAGCGAAATCAGCTTGTGGCGGAAACCATGAGCACAGGTCTGTGGACTGCCAAACCGGTGTCGCGTACCAAGTCCCTCTTTCGTGAGGCAGACTGGTCGATGTGGTAATGTTAGATTGCGAGAGCATGCGCTCTCCTTCGACAAACGTCCGCGACCGCCTTTGCCCTCACACTGCCCCACGTGCGCTGCCACCCGGTGTTTGCGGAAAGTTATATTGTTAATAAGAACCCGAGGCAGCTACACCGAGAGATAGTTGAAGCCTATCACATTAGCAAGAGGGGCGAGATCCCTTTAGTGGTGCGTACTTATAAATAGGTCTGATAAAGAGGGGCGAGCACGTTCAGTGGTGCTTAGATAAAGAGGTTCTGTTCATAGATTATGACAAATAAGTCATGCTCCCCCTTTTTTCTTTTTTCTTTTTTCTGCTTTTCCCTTCTTTTTGCATGCTACTTTGACACGCTGGGTGTTATTTACCTTCGGTATAAATGTTTGTGGCGGGTTTTCAATATGTTCAGTTTAGAGTCAGTGCCTGTCCTGTGGTTATTTATTTATTTATTTATTTATTTATTTATTTATTTATTTATTTATTTATTTCCGAATACTGTTAGCCTTTCGGCTGTTACAGGGGTGGGACATACTACGAATGTCAAACATCAATACATTCAACTCATAATCAACACATCAATATTGAGATGTTACATGTCATACATTGCAAACACCGACATTGAGGTTAAAGGAAAAACAGTGCAGTCGTAGTAAGCACACAAACAAATTATAATAAATCAAAATAGTAGACCATGCTTACAGAAAAAAATCTTTGAGCCCTTCCTCAAATTTATCCAGTGAATCACAATGCACCAGTGGTAATGGCAAAGCATTCCACAGACGAATTGTTTTTGGAAAAAACGAATTCGCATGTTGCGGCACTTCGTATGAGTAATCGTTTATACCTCTCAGGTTTCGTCCGCAGCGTGGCGTTAAGTATTTTGTTGTGTTTATGTTTAATCTATGGTTTGACAATAAAAATAAGAACTTCATCCTTGCCAATTGCCGACGTTCGGCTAAAGTGGGCAGTTGAAGAGAGCGCAACATTTCTGTTACTGATTCGGTCGAAGAGTACTTTGAAAGAATAAAAATGGCAGCTGGCCTTTGTACTCTTTCTAGCATATTAATGAGGCCTATTTCCGAGGGATCCCATACAATGCTGGCATATTCTAATGTTGGCCGAATATACGTAAGATATGCTGCTAGCTTAACGGGAGTCTTAGCAAGTCTTAATTTTCTTCGCAGGTACCATAGTTTCCGCTCCGCCACCGTACAAATGTTTTCCAAATGGGCCCTCCAATTTAGATTACTGGATATTGTTACACCTACATATTTTA
This sequence comes from Haemaphysalis longicornis, assembly GCA_013339765.2. Lineage (NCBI taxonomy): Eukaryota > Metazoa > Arthropoda > Arachnida > Ixodida > Ixodidae > Haemaphysalis > Haemaphysalis longicornis. The sequence continues at coordinate 189,162,253 of CM023453.1, forward strand.
TTTCATTGACAGTAGACAGGCGGGTAGAGCATAGAGTGTAATTGGAATGAAAGATACGCTTACTTTTGTTTGTGACGCGCAAAGCAACTGTTTTAGTTTGATTTATTTCCATTTTAGATTCGGTGCACCAATTACTGACAGCATCAAGAGTATCATTAAGCGTTTTTTGATCAGCTTCACTGTGTATTTCTTTATAGATAAGGCAGTCATCTGCAAAAAGTCGCACTGTAGTACTTCTATCTATGCCGCATGAAATGTCATTTATGTAAGTTAAGAATAATATCGGTCCTAAAACTGAACCTTGCGGTACCCCTGAGGTGACATTTAGTGACTCGGATTTGAAGACGTTTATTTCTACATATTGTGTTCTGCCTGTCAGGTACGCACCTATCCACTGTATTATGTTATAATTTATGCCTAGGTGTGCTAACTTATTAATTAACTCCCTATGAGGAACCTTGTCAAAGGCTTTGGAGAAGTCCAGGCATATTGCGTCAATCTGAACGATAATATTTAAGGCACGCGTGAAGTCGTCGACTGTTTCTATTAATTGGGTTACAGTGGATACATTCTGCTGGAAACCATGCTGATTAGGAAAAGCAATCACGCCATATCCACGGAATGAATGATGATAAGTGGGGCGAAGCTCGAGAGGGGGAGATCATCGGTAACCGTTACTATCCCGTGAAAGTTCGCCCATTACATCATTAAGAAAGACGTAAGACTGTGTGCGTACATTGTACAAATCAACTTTTATTTTCAGAGTCAATGCTCCCAGGCCCAGACCTGGTGAAAGACCCCGCGCCATCGAGGACTACCCCGCACCTCGACCACAATTTGTCACGTAGGATGGGACACAACGGTAAAGAAAGAACTTTTATTTAGGGCGAACTTGTGCCCGAACAAGACGAGAGGAAACGAGCAAAGGTCCTTGCGTCTCGTTCGATCTCCGAGAACGACTGCCTGCGTTCGTGGCGTGATCTCTTGCGTGATCTCCCCCTCGCAGTGCACGTGCGCTCGCGCCTCCGTTGGCGAACACAGACAAGCTCGCGCTCCCGGTGCCGAGTTTGCGCTGCCGGTTGCAGCCGGTTCTTGCGCGTGCAACGCGGCCCACTTTGCGACATCTCCGAAAGCATGCGGCGGTCACGTAACACGAGACACAAGGAATGGACAGACCCATGGCTTTAGGAGCTTCACCCCTAAAATATTTTTGTGCCCTCAAGATACGCATACATAGCTTTGGGTATAATATGCTCTAGTAGCTTGCAGCATACACAGGTAAGGGAAATTGGACGGTAATTTTCCACCTTTTGTTGGTCTCCACACTTATGCGTTGGTACGACCTTTGCCACAAGCCAGTCGTCTGGGACACGCTTTTGTTCAATTGAGGCATTATATATTATGTATAAATAGTGGGCAACCCATTCCGCATACCTTCGCAGAAAATCATTTGGTATGCCATCTGGTCCGGTCGAGTTTTTTACGTTCATGTTCAGTAATAATGATACGATGCCTTCATAAGTAATTTGAACGTCAGGCATAACTGATAACTGAGAAGGAAGTGGTGTGGGTGGATCACTATCATTAGGACAAGCAGTAAACACTGACTGGAAAAAATCTGTTATGTAGGCAAGCGATAGAAGAGCAGTCTGTCACCAATTCATCATTGACAACAAGAGAATGCACGCGTTTTGAGTGGTCTTCCTTCTGAGACAAGTGACGCCAAAAACGATGAGGGGACGATTTCATAAATGTCGGCAATATTTCTTCGTAATACTTCGTTTTCGATTCCTTCAGTTCAGCCCGCAGAAGCCTTGATAAATTGCGTATCTTGGATTCATCTTTCTTTACTTTTTGTCTCTGGCGGTTAATGGCGCGCTTTAGATGTATTATCTTCCTATTCATCCAAGGATTCTGTTTATTTTCTTTCTTTTTTTGCAAGGGCACAAATTTGTTGATACATAACGTGACAATTTCTTTAAACCTTATCCACATCTTATTGACGTCACTTTCCTCATTGAACGCGTCCAAAGAAAACGACAAGTAATGAATTATACTTGTATCGTCGGCCTTATTGAAGTTGCGCACATGTCTGAAGCTTTCTTTTTTTGCGTGGCAAGGCACCATCAATGCTTATCTCAACTGAAACAAGTTTGTGGTCCGATAACCCATGTTCAATTGCAACGTTGTATGTATCGATCCGCCCGTCAATAAAAACTAGATCCAGTATGGAATGCGGATAGCCTGTTTCACGTGTACTGTCATTGACGACCTGCGTTAGGTCATGGCTGAATGCTATGTCTAAAAGCCGTTGGCAGTCTATTGCGTCCTTCGATTTAGTTGAGAATGTGGTCCAATTAATTCCAGGAAGATTGAAATCTCCCGCAATAACCAGTCTGCGATTCCGGGTAGCAATACCGTCAAGGTATTGCTGCAAATTCTCTAGATATGAACTAGGGGCACCTGGAGGCCTGTAAACGGCTCCCAAAACAAGGGAAGTTTTGGTTAATTTTATTTATAGCCATACATTTTCATGGTGGGGTATTCCTTCCATAACAATTGCTTCAAAAACTTCTGCAAGTACGATCGCCACACCACCCTCTCGTGAATCGCGGTCTTTCCTAAATATTTTGTAGCCGGGTGGTACAATTTCGCTATCCGCTATTTCCGGACGCAGCCACGTCTCTGTGACGGTAATTACGTGTGGGTTATAGCTTGCTAATATATATTCTAGATCACTGGCTTTATTGACAAGGCTCCGAGCATTTAAATTAATTAAGCGAAGGCTGCATGCATTTCCCTGCGAATGGCATCAGTCATCGTCGTCAGAGCGATGTGGTTTTTTCTTTGTATGCTTAAGCTTAACTCGACAATTTTTGTCGTAGTCCCAGGAATACACGTCTTTTTCGATGACCAGCTTATCGTAATTCAGATGCATGCGTTGTCCGGCCTCTCTGTCTTCTTTTCCGGATTCCCATAATAGCTTACGCTTGGCTAGAGTTTCCTTGCAAAAGTTGTCCCCAACTGATATAGTGCTGCCTTTTAGCTTCTTGCAATTTTTATAAACTGTTAACTTCTCTCGGGAGTCGTACAACTTCATAATGACCGGACGCGGCAAACTACTCCCTTTTCGGCCTATTCTGTGGACGTTCAAGTTTTTAGTTCGACACCAAGTTTGCGAACAAAAATGTCCTGCAGTACCGCTTGTTCCAGGTCTTCTGTGGTTTCTGCCTCGCCTTCTTCAACCCCAAAGACCAAAAGATTATTTCGTCGACTCCTGTCCTCTAAGCTTATTAGCCTTTCTTCTTGTCTTGATAGTGTCACGTTAAGATTCGCGACAGTTTTCGTTAGCTGGCCTATTTTTTTACCCTGATCTTTGATTTTTTGAAGGGCGTCTTCCATTTTAGTCATTCTTTCTCCTAGAGTGCTCAGATGTGCTTGAATTGCCTTCTGCCCTTCCGACAGTTCCTTTAGGAGGGCTTTAATATCAGGACCTGGGTTGAGTTCAACATGCCCAGACAATAGCAGGCACAAAGACGAAAATCCAGAGAACAGTACACTTGGGCACGGCAGCACAACAACGAATCTATTGTCAGTTTTATAACAGTATTCTGAGTAGAAACTGACCTGTTCGAGCAACAGAAGCCGCAGATTAGGCGACATTGCTTTCGCAGTGCTGCCGTGCCCACTGAACGCTGCTGGCCGGGGGTCCAAGTTTATAGGTTCCACGAAGAACCACTCGATGCACGTTCCATGGTGGCTGCGCTCGAGGGTAGCGTCGGCGATGTGTCCGTGGTCGATAACAGCGGCGTCAGCAGCTGGTATGGCTACGCATGTGCTGGATGCCTCTGCTTGTAGGGATGGGCAGACGAAGAAAACCTGTTCGAGCAACAGAAGCCGCAGATTAGGCGACATTGCTTCCGCAGTGCTGCCGTGCCCACTCAATTATTCTGGCTATCCCGTCTTTCGCGCTGTGATTAAGTATGAACACCTACCAACCCGCCCAACTTGCAACTGTTGTTGTCCGAAAGACGCCTTTAAGATCTGCATTACTAGTGCGGTTTTCGTATTCCTCCCACATGTACCGAACGATGCATCAGAAATAGCCTGATAACAAAGGGCCGCCTATTGGATTGTCGCTCTGGGAACTTATTAGTTTCCTTTGCCGAGCAAAGCCCACAATGAGGATTTCTGCACCGAAAGCTCAAAGGAAAAGTTTCAACAGCGGTACGCTTAGCGTGCATTTCACATGGCACTTTTCCTGAAATAAGTCACCTGTGAGCCTAACGTCGACTCGTGCTGGCTGTACCGAAGTTAGCATCTGACCTTGGCCAGCGCGCACTTCTCGCCAGCTGCTGCGAGTCGCTCGAGTAACGCAAACTGCGCTCTTGCCACTGGCGCGGTTCACCCTGGAGCGTTTCGCGGCAGTGCTGCCTCTTCTCCCAGGTCGTCCCTCACCCCGCTGCCGGATCTCGGTGTGAACAGGTGTGCCTCCGACGAGCATGGACGGCAACGCTTCGACGGCCGCGCGCAGCCAGCTGGAAGACGGACGCTTGGGAGGCGCAGATCTGGCCGTGCTCGTGATCTACCTCGCCTCCGTGCTCGGCGTCGGACTATGGGTGAGCTGCGAGGACTACTGAACAAGGCAGCCGCTCTTCCGAAAGGAAGGCCGCTGTGTGGGTCATGTTTCTTCTCGGGCAACCCGTTCTCTTTCATTTCTGGAGGGTGACGGGGTCTTGTCCGTAGCCTTAACGTGCCGTGTCAACGTATTAGTGTACTAGCGGTAACATGTATTAGTCTGGCAATGCTACAAAGGTTGCAGCACGTAATGAGCAATTCGTAAAAAGACGTAATTTCGGCTCGAATCTGTAACCTCTAAGCATTTATTCGGGCAGCTGTTAAATTGCTTAGTTCACATTTGTAAGTGTTGTGTATGTGAGCAAAAAGTGGTGCGATTTAAGTACGCTTCTGTGGCCTAATGAAGATTTTCCGAAGCAAACATCCAATCTAGCCTTCCACAGCAAATCTGTATACCGATATTCCCTCCAAATAAATCCCGCCTGCCGTGCTATGCTAATGTACACAGAAAGTTTTTACAGAAAAGCCACCGTTCTCGCTGATGCTTAGCAGCTCTCAATTTAATGCAGATATTTTTAAGGAGGTCATACCAGCCGCTGTCATTACGCCGAGTTCCGTTTACTTGTCATGTTCAGTTCGTGTACCGCGGAGTTGTGCACAGTTTGCAATACCGGCGCGCTCTCCGGGAGTAGTATTTTACGGGAACTGCTCAGAAACGAATTCGTTGGCAAATTTCAAATAAAATGACTGTAATTACGCCGTGTTTTGTTTACATGTCAAAACTGTTTCTTCACCGCATACATCCAGATAATTATGAGTTACCGTGGCCGGGATCCGAACCAGGTCCTTCTGCAAAGTAGTTGTCTCGGTGAATTCAAAAACGTCGATTTGATCCCGGCCGCGGTGCCCTCTTCTCAGGTCGAGGCCGAAGGCGAGAAAATCTGCGCGTCGAGATTTTGGCGCACGTGAACGATCCCCAATACGTCAAAATAGTTCGGAACCCCTCACTGGGGCGCGTTCAAACCCCAAATGTAGCTACGGCGAGTTAAACCACACAATGTAAATTTCGTGAGTGTCTGTTTTCAGTGAAAACAGGCGCTCCTTTGGAAGGAGTATTTTTCGTGAGGAACTGTTTCTATGTCGACTATAAGAAGAAAATTGCAATGACAATTTGCCAGTGCGACAACTCAATCATCACGCCGAGTTGTATGTTTCTGCGATAATTTCTACATCACTGCGGGTATGCGAGCAATTTAGAATTCTGGTCTGCTGCCGACCACTGGACTTTTTCTAAGTTCCTGCTGTGGATAGACTTGCACCTAGGAGGAACTTTGAGCCGCAACACTAAACAGTCAAAAGGAACGGCCTGGTTGGGAGCAATAGTTCGTTCCGATCAAGTTTGCTAGCGCGTTTTACTGCGTCATCAGTAATCTGTGTCGGGAATTTCTGCTTCGTAAGGGAGTCGCGGAAAACTGCACAGTTTTGGTTAAAGTCGACTTCTTTTGAGCATACTCTTTTAAAGCGAACTGACTGACTGTAAGGTATGCTGGACTTGTTATGCTTTACGTGGCTGCTTTCAAAGTGTAAATATTGATGGCGGTCTCTGGGCTTTCTGTAAAGCTTTGTGGTTAATTTTCCGTCATGCGCAGGTTTCCGTCATGACTCAGACGTCAAGAAAGTTGATTGTTTCAGTCGAATACTGGTGGGAGAAAACATTTGTGGGTGGCAGTTGTTGATATCTCTAATGAAGGGAAGAAGTTCTTGTTCGCCGTGTTGCCAAATCAGAAAAATATTGTCGAAAAAGCGTTTGTGATAGAAATGTTTAAGAGAACGTTCGTCCAGAAATGCGGTTTGGAGAGAGCATATGAAAATGTTAGTGTAGCTTTGTCCGACCCTCGTGCCGACGTTCCATTGATCTGAATGTAGGGCATATCATCAAATGCGAAGTTATTAAGCGCTAGAATTAGTTTGAGCAACCTTGCCAGTGTTTCACTGTCGATGGGACTAGGTTCGTGAAGGGCGTCCTACGTTTCGATGACAGCTCGGACGCCATCGCGTGAGGGATATTGGTGTACAGAGAAGCGACGTTCAAAGTGATGAGTAGTGAGTCGGGCGGGACGCGAAGTTCAATAATATCACGGAAGAAATGGTTTGTGTCTTTTACAAACGAAGGAAACTTAGTTGGTATTTTGTTTATCAGTGAATCCACATACAAAGACAGTTTTTGTGTTACCGTGCCGATGCCGGATACGATAAGACCACCTGAATTATTCTGATTATGTATTCAGGGCAATAAATAAAACCTACTGGCCGCAGGACTAAGAGGGACAAGTGTTTTTTTATTGGATGAGCTGCTATTTTTTTCCTTCTGCCAAGGTTTGAAGGGTTTCCCTAATTAGTTTTAAACTGTCCTTTGGGATCATCATCGACACGCTAGGTATTAGTCGCGCTGAGTCGGGGGAGTCCAGTGTTTGTTGCAGGGCAAAGGGTCATGGGTCTCATTACAGCTAGAATGACCATGACAATATTCCCTGAGTCGTATATTGCGGCAAAAGTTATGTAAGTCTTTAAGGAGTGCAAAATCGTTTACACCACCTGTTGCTGGAAGAAACTGAGACCACGAGATAGAAGACTGACTTCAGTAGGAGAAAGAGTGGAACTAGACAGGTTTACAATGCAAGTACGAAGGAATAAGTTTGCGCAAAAGACGAGGGTGAATAGGCGAGGGGACAGGATGAGCGCAACCTCTAACTTTATTTTGCATGAAATAGCAACACACATTTATACCCCCCCCCTGTGTCACCCTCTTTCCTATCACCAGTTGCACCACCCGATAAGGCGTAACAAGAATCACAAATCGAATACAACAAACAAAACAAAACCCCTCAATAAAAGGGCGTAACAAAACAGTATGCAGCAGATAACGGATACTACTGAGACTGTGTACGTCTTCCACAAAAAAGCACGTTTCGCACTTAAAATCAAGCGTGAACGAATAAAATCTGAGCCAAAAGGGCATACAACCACTAAGAATAAGATCATGAGATAATAACACGGGTATAAGAGTCGAAGTTAAGAACAACACAGCTCGCGTTTGCGAGACTTATGAGCAGCTAAAACAAATCACACTTCGAGCGTACACAAGCTTTTTAGTATTAACGTGTCAACCGATCAAGGATGAAACGTGTCAATGATGAAAGAATAAAGGCATAAAATTGAAGCCAAAAGGCATAAAAACTCTAAAAATAGAACAATAACATGTGTGGGAGGGAGAAAGAAGTGGTGACCAACACCGAGTGTGCGTTGCAACATTTAACAAAGCCTAAAAGTGACTACAAATATCAGTCTTTTAAACATGAGCTGATAGTGTTATTTGCAAGCGGGACCGGGCTTGGCTGTCCGATTTCGCAAAAGCTGTCGTTTTGCGGACAGTATACATAGACGTTTTTGTTTATAAGCAGATTATTGTACATCAAGGTAAAATCCTGCCGAGTTGACTTGCCGTACTCAATAATCTTTTTGCGGGTTTTCCTCGTCGCTTTGCAAAAGTCTTCCTGTACTGTTACGCTAGTACCCTTTAATTTCGATCGCCCGGACGGCATTTTATCTTCCTTCTTAGACGAAGCAAACTTCACGATAATGGGTCGGCATTTATTAGAGACGCAAGTGCCTAACCTATGGTCTCGGGAAATGGCTTCATCAGGGAGCTGAAGTTTGAAACTACCAGTGAGAAGCAAACGTATCTTAACTCAGTTTCTGCCGAGCAATCCCATAAAAATCAAGTTGTCCCGGCGTGAACGACCTCGTACTCGTCAAGACGAGACTGGAGTGCAGCATTCTCCCATCTTAGTCTCTACCAACTGGCGCGTTTCAGCAATATCATAGCTGCCCTCATTAACTTTTGTCTCAACGGCTGCGAAGCAATATCGGATACACGCTCTTCGAGCAACTTCTGACTGGCTTTCACTTCGTTGAGAGACGGCATAACTTCTACGTCTCGTTCCTCCATTGTTGATGCAACATCTTTAAGCGTTGCTAGTATGTCGCAGGTTGTTTTGCGTGGGTCTTCTTTTAGAGGACCAGGATTCAACTATACATCTCCTGATAGAAGTAACTCTTTGCCAACATGAACACAGTCACAAAAAATCACTAGCAAGACGTCCGGGCATGGGACAAGCAGCAAGCAACGAATACTCGTTCGCTTTGAGTACAACGAGAAAGAGGGACTACGCTGTCCAGCACAAAACAGCGCTTCTAGCGACGAGTGTCCCATCGCTGCTCTCCGAGGTCTTTACACACTATATATATTGCAAGATGGGTTTGTTTCCGAAGGACATGCAGCAGGACGCTCATCGAAGGCAGTCCGAAGCAAGCGGGGCTCTAGTCGCGGTCCACGCTCATGATGGTCCCTGTCCGGTTCACGGGTTCTTCATCTTCCTTTTCACTATTTTATCATGGTCAATCTCCTTGAAAGGGTAGGAGATACTTGTATCTCTTCCGCACTACAATCACCCCCGCGGCGAATGGAGCCACCCTGGCGATTACGACAATAGGATCGTAATAACGCATGAGGCGTTGTACGTGGACTGTCTTGCGGCCTCGGCGACAGAGGTCTGAGGACGGGGTTAGCGGCTACACAACGTAATTGATAGGGGACGCACGTTCGACAACGTGGTATGGGCCGTAGTACTTGGATAGCAGCTTGCTGGAGAGACCGGCAGTAGTAGTCGGTATCTAAAGCCATACCAGGGAGCCGGGACAAAAGGTCGCTTCTGGGCGGTCACCATAACGACGATGTTTTTGCTGCGGCTGGTCTTCAGAAGTAAAAGCGCGGGCAATCTGGCGGCATTCCTTCGGCGCGGCTGCAGAGTCGAGAAATTGTCGTGTGCTCCGAAACATCAGGTCGATACGGGATAATTGTGTCGAGAGTGCAGGATGGTTCACGACCGTAAAGAAGGAAAAAAGGAGAGAATCCCGTGGTGGACTGCATCGCGGTGTTATAGGCGTACGTCCCAAAGGGAAAAATCGTGTCCCAGTTGGAGTGGTCGGAAGAGATATACTTGGCGAGCATATCGCCAAGAGTGCGGTTCAACCTCTCCGTCATCCCATTCGTCTGCGGGTGGTAGGCAGTAGTGGTGCGGTGCGTCAGGTTGCATTTTTGCAGGAGAGCTTCTATCACTTCCAACAAAAAGACACGCCCTCTGTCAGTTAGATGTTCACGCGGTGCTCCGTGGCGGAGGATGAAACGCTGTAGAAGGAAAGTAGCAACTTCGGCTCGCCGTGGCAGCCGGTAGCGCAGCGGTCTCAGCGTATCGCGTCAGGTGGTCAATCGTGGCTCAACGGTTGCCGGCAGAAGTATATGGCAGCGGCCCGTATAAGTCAATGCCGACCCGATCGAAATGTCGCGCTGAGCAGGCTAAAGGCTGCAATGGACCGGTTTGTTGCTGAGGCGGGGACTTCCGACGCTGGAAGTCTTCGCATGCCCGAATAAACTTCATCACGAAGGTATACCTTCCTCTTCAGAAATAGTGCTGTCGGACTCGCTCGTACGTCTTCAGCACGCCTGCATGGCCACAATGCACATCCGCATGGAAGCTTTTACAAATGGCAGTCCGCAAGTGACGAGGGATCACGAGCAACCACTTGCGTCCTTCTGGACAATAATTGCGGCGATAGAGCAGTCCATCACGGATGGCGAAGTGCGCAGCCTGACGTCGCAACCCCCGGGGAGCGGTATGCAGTGTAGGATTGGAAAGGAGGTTGCAGAGTGAGGATATACAATGATTCTTCCGCTGTTGCCCCGCCATGTCCTCAAACGGTTGCAATGTCGGGGTAGAGTCAATGGTTGCAAGCTCTGCTGTATCCGTGCCCAGAGGTGAACAGGACAGTGCAGTCCGCATCGTTGTGTCTTCGCCCAGACTGATATATCACGCGGATGTCCTATTCCTGGAGGCGTAGAAGCCAGCGGGCAAGGCGAACAGAGGGATCCTTCAGTGATGTCAGCCAGAAAAGGGCGTGATGGTCTGTCACGACATCGAAGGCACGGCCGTAAAGGTAGTGGCGGAATTCGGCAATAGCCTACAAGATGGCCAAACACTCTTTCTCCGTGGCGGAGTAATGGGATTCGGCTTTTGTAAGCGTACGGCTCGCATTGGCAACAACGTACTCATCAAATCCTGGCTTCCTTTGGGCAAGTACAGCTCCCAACCCAACGCCACTGGCGTCAGTATGGATCTCGGTGGGCGCATGAGGATCGAAGTGGCGCAGTATAGGGGGTGATGTGAGCAACCGACGTAACGTCAAAAAGGCTGCATCGCATGCAGGAGACCAGGTGGACTAGTCATGGTTGTCGCCAAGGAGCTTTGTCAGAGGTGCAATAACGGTTGCAAAATTTCGAACGAATCGCCGGAAATATGAACAAAGGCCAACAAAATTGCGCAGGGCTTTTAGAGTGGTCGGTTTCGGGAAGTAGGCCACAGCTTGCAGCTTAGCAGAGTCAGGGAGAACACCGTCCTTTGAAACCACATGACCTAGAATCGTCAGCTTTCGGGCCGCAAAATGGAACTTCTTTAAGTTTAGCTGTAGACCAGCATCCGTTAGGCACTGCGAAACTTGCTTAGACGAGTAAGGTTGGGGTCGAAATCGGGGGAAAATGTAACGATATCGTCCAAGTAATATAAAGAAGTTATCCACTTGAGGCCACGCAGAATGTCGTCCATAATGCGCTCAAAAGTGGCGGGTTCATTACATAACCCGAGCGGCATTACGTTATCGTATAATCCGTCGGTGGTCACAAAGGCGGTTTTTTCAGTCATCGTCTGCCATCGGCACCTGCCAATAACCGGAGCGCAGGTCCAGCGATGAAAAGAACTCAGCTCCTTGAGATAGTCTAAGGCATCGTCGATCTGGGGAAGAGAGTAAACGTCTTTCCGAGTGATCTTGTTAAGTCGGCGGTAATGCACACAAAATCGGATAGATCCATCTTTCTTTGTAACAAGTACGACTGAACAAGTACGACTGGTGGCACAATGTGAAACCATTTATTGTGCCAGAAGATTCATATTGGCGGCTGCTTGCTTTTGCTAAATTATGAGTTAGCTATGAGTTCTGATGCCAGATATCACATGCAATACCTTTCAGGGATGCGACCTTCTCTTTTGTCAGTGCTGGTTCGGGCTTCGTTTTTCCATGGCCCTTGTTCACTTTGTTCCGGTGCTACATTAATCTTGTGTGCAGATAGCCTGTTTCGCCAATGTAGACTGATTTGCATTCGGCGCACGTAATCTAATAAACAACACCTGGAAGCTTGAAGTGTGAGTGTTTTCTTGTGTGAAGCTTGAAGTGTTTTCACGCTGCCAATGTCAGAACGTAGCTTGCTGGTGGGCACTTGCACGATGTGCACACTGTGTTTCTTGAAAATGCGTGCAAAAGCTTGATTGATGTGTAGGACGAGAATTGCAGCACGTTTTGACACAGGCCTTGTGGACGCTTCTGCCTGCTAATGTCAATGCGGATTCCTGCTAGTCGCCCTCTTCGCTTCTTTTTGAATATAATGCTTTAGGCAGCCACAAGGACTGCATCAAAACGTGCAGCAATTACTTACGTCCCACACATCAGTGAAACTCGCACGCATTTTCAAGAAACGCAGTGCATACATCGTGCATACTAGCAAGCTGCGTTCTGACATTGTCAGCGTGAAAGACCCCCTCTCACGCTCCAAGCTTCCGGGTTTTGTTTATTATATTCCGGGCGCTGAATGCAAATCAGTGTACATCGGCGAAACGGGCAATCTGCACAGAAGAATAACGCAGCACTAGAACGAAGTGAACAAGGGCCATGCAAAAACAAGTGCACTGGCAGAGCACCGTGAGAGGACGGGACACGTAGTCGACTGGGACAAGGCGAAATTACTGACAACTGAGTGCAATCTATCTTCTCGATTACTGCTCGAGTCCCTCATCGTTCAGACGACGCCCAACATTATCAACATAATGGATGGCAATCTGTACCTTATCTATGCAAACTCATTGCGCCGCGTAATGCCCAATATATAGCTTCGTTTTCCACGACACATGCGCACCGTGAACAAGCACCAAATCGTTAAATGGCTTCCTTGACTTGGTCAGTAACCTACGTTTCATCATTGCAATAATGCTTTTACCTGCCTACACGGCATTTTGTCAAACACTGGACTACACTACATGAGCCATTACCGTTCTTAACCTGCACCAGAGTATATAACCTTCCACTACTGCTATGAGATAGACCCACAAATGCACTTCAATATGGCCTTTATATTTAACTCTTGGAAACATTATGTATAATTTCACCTTTATGTTGCAGCTGCTACAGGAGCAGGTAATATTCCAAAAACATGAAAAAAAAAACGGTGGTTTAACACTCCAAAGCTACACTTGGGATATGGGGAACACTGTAGGGGAAGGCTTCGCATTAATTTTGACCACCTGGGTATTTTTGTGCACCCGAAATCTCAAAACAGGGGCGTCTTTACGTGTTGCCTCCATCTGAAAAGCGGCCACACCAAGTGGTATCTAATCGACATTCGCCTCCACAGCACACCACCCTAGCCACTGCAGTGGGTTAAACATGAAATAAAGCGAGTTTTGGAGTGGAAATGAAAATTATAGAATATAGAATCAACGTGTTCTTTTCCAAATCGATCTACCTTTTGAAATCCACCATGCAATCCCCCCTCCCCTACCGTCCTACCAAAACACCTTTGTCTCAAGAGGTAATCAGGCTGTTGTTAATGAAGTAAGTATTTACAATTGGAGACTTGCCACCCTTAAAGTCATGCACTTTGTTTTAGAGATAAGCGACATTAGCCATTTGCAGCACCAGGAGTTAATTGTGTTAAGACCAGATTGAAAGCATTGACGAAAGCATTGACGAATGGCTCGCTCATTGCCTTCGCTGAATGTCTCTTGCATGTACTGCACTGACTGATCACTTTTTTAACCATTTGACGACCTCTGACGATCCAATATCGCTCACGTAACTGCACCAAGGTATCTCGAACACTGGCAATCGGCAAGGTATCGGCAATGGCTAAAGTAAAAACACAGTATACCGTAGTTATGGGGGACTCCAATGCTAAAGTAGGCAAGAATCAGGCTAGAGACAAGGCAGTTGGGAACTATGGTCTGGGCTGTAGAAATAGCAGGGGGGACCTACTAGTTGAGTTTGCAGAACGGAATAACCTACGGATAATGAATACCTTCTTCTGTAAACGGGAGAGTCGGAAGTGGACCTGGAGGAGCCCGAATGGGGAGCACAAAAATGAAATAGACTTCATATTATGCGATTACCCTGGCGTTGTGCAGGATGTGGAAGTGCTCGGAAGGGTAAGGTGTAGTGACCACCGTTTGGTAAGATCTCGAGTTAGGCTAGATTTGAGGAGGCTAGATTTGAGGAGGGACCGCAACAAGCTAGTACGAAAGAAGCCAATAAATGAGCTAACAGTAAGACATAAAGTAGAAGAATTCAGGATCGCGCAGCAGAACCGATATTCCGCCCTTAACATGGAAGCCGAGCTTACGACACAGGAAGCCAGCGACAACCTTACACGCATTATCACGGAATGTGCAGTAGAAGTCGGGGGCACTATGGCTAGACAGGATACTGGTAAACTTTCACAGGAGACGAAAGATCGAATCAGGAAACGGCAAACCATGAGAAAATCTACCGCAGCTGACAGAATAGAACTAGCCGAGCTCTCGAAGTTAATCAATAAGCGGAAGACAGCTGACATACGGAAGTATAATATGGAGAGGATCGAATACGTTGTAAAAAACGGAGGTAGCCTGAAAGCAGCGAAGAGACGTCTTGGCGTGGGGAAAAATCAGCTGTATGCACTTAAGGATAACCAAGGCAATGTCATCACAAATAGGGATAAAATAGTCACAGTGGCCGAGGAGTTCTATAGAGATCTGTACAGTAGCCGGGACATACAGGATAATGCCGAACGAGACAGTAGTTCAGAGGAGATAGACATCCCACCAGTTACGACCGAAGAAGTAAGGAAGGCTTTGAAAGAAATGAAAGGGGGCAAAGCACCTGGTGAGGATCAGATAACAGCAGACCTCTTGAAGGATGGCGGAGAAATTGTACTTGAAAAACTGGCAAACCTGTATACGCAATGCCTAATGACCGCAATGGTACCGGAATCTTGGAAGAACGCGAACATTATCCTAATCCATAAGAAAGGCGACATGATGGACTTGAAAAATTACAGGCCGATCAGCTTACTGTCAGTCGTCTACAAGGTATTTAACAAGGTAATCGCTAACCGAATCTCTGCAACCTTAGATTTCAGTCAACCTAAAGAACAAGCAGGGTTCCGTAAAGGTTACTCAATAATGGACCATATTCACACGGTCAATCAGGTGATAGAGAAGTGCGCTGAGTATAATGAACCCCTATATTTAGCCTTTATAGATTATGAGAAAGCATTTGACTCGGTCGAAACCCTAGCAGTCATTCAGGCATTACGGAACCAGGGGGTAGATGAGCAATACGTAAGAATACTATAGGATATCTACAATGGGTCTACAGCTACCATCATCCTCCATAGGGAGAGCAGTAAAATACCTATAAGGAAGGGTGTCAGACAAGGAGACGCAATCTCTCCAATGTTATTCACAGCATGCTTACAAGAAGTATTCAGAACGCTGGATTGGGAACAGGTGGGAGTAAGGGTTAATGGAGAATACCTCAGTAACCTCAGATTTGCTGACGACGTTGCGTTGCTAAGTAACTCGGGGGACGAATTGCAAAGCATGCTTTCTGCACTGGGCGAACAGAGTAGAACCGTGGGCCTGAAAATTAATATGCAGAAAACTAAAGTAATGATCAATAACCTCGGGACAGCACAGCAGTTTGAGATAGGTGGCGAGGCAGTGGAAGTGGTAAGCGAATATATCTACTTAGGCCAAGTTGTGACCCCAGATCCCAACCATGAGGCAGAGATAATTAGAAGAATCAGAATGGGGTGGGGTGCATATGGCAGACATTCCCAGATAATGAATAGCAGCCTACCATTGTCGCTGAAGAAGAAAGTGTATGACAGCTGCATATTACCGGTACTCACCTACGGGGCAGAAACTTGGAGGCTGACTAAGAGGGTTCAACTTAAATTGAGAACGACTCAGCGGGCAATGGAGCGGAAAATGCTAGGTGTAACATTATGGGACAAGAAGAGAGCGGAGTGGGTCAGGGAGCAAACTGGTGTTAAAGACATATTGGTAGAAATTAAGAAGAAGAAATGGACGTGAGCAGGGCATGTAATGCGAAGGCAAGATAACCGCTGGTCGTTAAGGGTAACAGAGTGGATCCCTAGAGAAGGCAAGCGCTGCAGGGGGCGGCAGAAAATTAGATGGGCAGATGAGATCAAGAAGTTTGCGGGGATAAATTGGTCATGGTTGGCACAGGACCGAGGTAATTGGAGAAGACTGGGAGAGGCCTTTGCCCTGCAGTGGGCGTAGATAGGCTGGTGATGATGATGATGATGATGATGATGATGATGATCTCGAACACCAGCGTGAAAAAGCCGTCTGTGCTCGTTTTCAATTATTAATCTTGTAAATTCGTCGTCTGGAGGAAGTACGATTGGGTGTTGCTCGCTGGTCGTGAAGTCGGAGTTCTGTAGCCGTCCTCCCACTCTAATCAAACGATCCTCATCACGGTAGGGTAAAAATTTGCTGATCACTGGATGGGTCAAATATTGAGGACAAAACGGCCGTTCTTGAACTTTGTAAATCCAAAATTTCTTGGCGTTTTCAGTTTCACAAGTGATAAGGGGTCCAGTTATTTTTCCGCGAGGGTTACGAGAATTGTGGACAAACCGCATTATCCAAGCCGTGATGTTCAAGACCTTTGTCATGTTGTTGATCCTTGCGAGGTCAAAAAGCTCGGAAATATTCCTTTCAGTTACGGGTAAAACTTGTGTCCGTTCTTCGGTGGTTGCCGCATACGGTTCGCCGCGAAATGTTCTATTTGGTCATTTGTCACTTCCATTGAGCAGCCAGTCAGGTCCTTCCCACCAAAGTTTGCTTTCTTGCAAATTCTTAGCCGATATTCCCCGCGTTAATAAATCTGCAGGGTTCTGATCTGTCGGGCAGTAACACCACTGTTCAATATCGGTTCTTCCGTCCAAAGCGTTCCTCCAGTAGATCTATCGCTATCTGGTAGTTACTTTCAGTCAGGGAAAGTCCACTGATCGTATCTTGCGCCGTACCAAAGAGGTAACCTTTGAGATATTTAAACTTGTCAATGGTCGACAGCTGCGAGTTCCGGTGTATGGTCCTCATACTGGTCCCAAAAGAAACGCCAGCCTTGAATGGTTCCATCAAATTTTCCTAGTTCCATTCGAGGGAGCTTAATAGAGGCGCTTGAGTGCACACGAGCTGCGTTCGATGGCTCTACGTTGTTCATTGGGCTGTTTGATACTTGTGGGCGCTGAATTTCTTCGATTCTTCGGGAGAGCTTGGATTTTGCCACACATATCAAAACGTAATACCCTTCCGCAGCTTCCCACTCTTGTTCTAAATTCTGCTCATCAACGGTGTCTTCAATTTGTTTGTCTATGTCTCGAAGTGCTGATTCTTTCATCACAAGAACATTCAAAAGGTCCTGCAGCTCAGCGATAGACGCAGTCTGGGAGTCCAACAAAGCGTTGCTGTCACTAATGGTCTTCGTCATGCCAGCTCGAAGGGTGGCCCGATTGCGCTTGTGTCGATCCATTCTGTGGAGGGCTTTGGCGTGCAATCGACTCCGCGTAATCAGGTACGGCGTAGCACACCACTGCGTTCAGGTGGAGGCGGCGTGAAGCTTGAGGGCTGCTAGAAGCGTCGGGTCGGGACTAAACACATTGTAGAAGCGCCGTTTGTTACTTCAGTCGCGTAGGCTGCTTCTTCAGTGGTCTTCAGGAGAGGTTTCGTCGAGTCTGCAGGGAATTTCGGCACCAAACTTTTGCGAAAAGACCAGAGTCCAGAACCCGTCGAACAGTCCCATCGAACATGAGGTGTTTATTGACACATACCCCAAAAGCATAGAAGAAGTTTGTGCGTGCGTTCAGACAAATTTGTAGGTAACCTGCTGCCCAATCTCTGCGTAAGTGTGTGCCTGATTTGAAGCTGCGAACCAGAATACATTTTCTAACAACGGTAGTAGTTGAAATAAATTGTGTGATAAATTACGACATCATCTGCAAATAGACCTACATGGGAGGATATGCAACATGGAAGATAGACAGGACCAAGCAACCTCCCTGGGGGGACAACAAAGTGGCACAAGCAAAAGAAGTATATAGTTATTAGGAGAAGTAAACTGCATTTTAGAAGAATGAAAATCTTTCGCTCAAGTGAGGACATTAGGGTGAAGTTTGAGAAGTAGTCTGTGGTGTGCAATGCGATTGAATGCTTTAGAAAAATCGAGAAAAACTACCGCAGTTTGTAAGCCTGCGTCAATGGATCAATGTAGATCGTGAACAAATCCTGAAAGTTGTGTTTCTCAGGTAACCCTTGTGAAAACCGTGGTGATATTCGAACGTGATATTGTGATTTTATAAATATTTAGCGACCTGAGAGTGGATGAAATGCTCCCCGACCTTGCATATGGTGCTTGTTAGGGAAATTTAATGGTGAAGTACCCTTTCCTGATTTAAGATTGGTGCTACCTCGACTATCTTCCAATCATTGAGAATAGTGCCTGTCATGAGAGACTGCGAAAAAAGCACTGCCGGAATTCTACAGACTGCGGGATCTACTTTTCGGTATAGTATGATTAATACCAGTATGATCAGAAGTAGACCAGTTTGTATTGCAATTTCAAAACCATATCGAAAGATCCTAAATGTTTGCTTGGCTTGATTACGCACGAATACTTGCTTCAAAGTCAGTTCAATTTCTCTTCTTGCCCTTTAGTCATCGGCCCCAGATTCTCTTCAATATCTCTGCTAAGCAATGACACGCTCCAAACGCACAGCACTGCTTCATGAAAATGTTTCAAATAATCAGAGGCCACAGCACTGCTAACAGGTATACATCATGGCAGGTTCCACAACATGCAATAACTAACCTGAAAGTACATAATCGGTGGGTGCACCGATAATGGCAGCCGTGCCTGGATCGATGTGTCGAGCAAATGCGCTAACTTCTGAACGGGTGGTCCAAGCGGCCAGATAATGGATGAAAGACCATTCCTGGCGGTAAAGCGTACGGAGCACCAACGAAAGGCCAGGCAGTACTTGGGTACAGCTGGTGCAGTGTCGGTTAGCCAAGGGAGGCCCTGGCAAAGCCTTTGAAACTGGACTGGAAGGCAGCTGACCCAGGACAGCCAGCAGCAGCACCTGCAGGTGCATAATCTGTGACTGTGCTGACACTTGTTGAAATACGAGAAGAGCACACACAAAGCACGAATGCTTACATCAAGTAGATTTTTAATCATTTAAAGACAGTCCCCTCCAAGGCACTAATAAGAACATTTCCGGAACACCCCAAATGAAATTTAGGTCACAGTAAGAATGTATTTATTAGACCCGCAGGTACTGTGAGTGGGGTATGCATGATATATGCAAAGCTCACTGCTGAGCTCATTTGCATGGGACGCATGCTAGCAGCTCATCTGTATCCCTTACTTTCAATCGGAACTGGTGTGTGATAGTTGAGGCTCCTCCATTTCAATGTCTGACTTGTATCTGCATGTTCAATTCTCCAATATAAATCGAGTTGAGTGAGTGCCTACAGCTTTCTTGTTTAGTCTCTGTATGGCCTACGGTTTTGCGAAAATGAGAACTTGCGAATTCGCTCAATTTTCTGCACTAATTTAAACAATACATATGCCTCTGATATCAAGCCCCAGACTTCCCGAGAGCTACTCTGACGGAATCGGTAGGTGCCTCGTAGGCGTTGTAAAATCTCCCCCACTACCCCGAGACTATGCTAACTCTCTGCGAGGCCACATGCGCGCATTTCATCTTCAATTCGCGCGTATGTGAATTCTATACCTCTATGAACTCTCAGACGGGCGTCGTCATATTCGTGCCGGACTCGTGAAGCTTGGCAACGTCAGACGTCGTGAAACTGCCATACTCGCTCGCTGGCGCGCTGCCCGAACTCTCGCACAGCTTCCTGCCCTTGCATACTATTTTCTCCACCTTGCACTTTGTAAATTTTCATTTGTTTAACTACACCTCCTGCGTCCTCATCTCTTGCCTGCTATTCTTTCAGCACAACTCCGCCAGCACTCGGTCGACGCGTACGCTGTCGGGGCGCGTTGGCGAGCGAGTACGGCAATTTCCCGACGCTGTTGCCGAGCTTCACGAGAACGGCACGCATACAAGGAGGTTGTAAGAACTTCTGGAGTGGAGACGGCTCTCGAGAACTGACGCCGATGGCCGCCATCTTGCCTTGGGCAAAAAACACGCTCCGTCGCAGCAGCCGCACCGCATCGGTCGCGTTCTGCCGGCTCCCTGCTGAAATTCTCGCGGTGTTACACGCTCGTATGAGGGCATTTATGGCTTAGTTTGTCGTGAATATTCTTCGGACGCTACAAAGCTGTAGAAATCAGCAATGCTGTGCTCGTGCGTCGCATTCGGCTGCGCTAATTGCGTGAAGAAGACGCCGGGGATAACCTTGGGCTTATTTCGTTTTTTGTCGAACGAGTACTACCGCGTTATAAGTGTACACTTTCCCACTATCTGTGCAGTATGGTGCCGATCCACCTACCTGTTTACGCACTTGTACAGGCAGGTATGCAGATGTTTTCACTCGTAGTTGCGGTGGTTAGTAGTCGCACGACTGCGCTAGATCACGTGTTTGTTTAATACTAATAAACAAACATGTGACATACTATTAAACAATGGCAGTAGTGCGGAAGCAGAAATTGCAGCACGCATGATGTTTCCTGCAATTTCTGCTTGCGCACTAATTTATATGCAGAGAGTTTGCTCAGATATATAGAGGGTGATCAAAATTAAGTCAACAGGTTTTTTTTAATAAGGCGCGTATATTTACGGGAAGACCACCTCTACAGCGAAGTTGTGCGCCCTCGGGGACATAGAATTAAGTGCTAACTATGATGCTAACTATCTGATTTATATATATATATATATATATATATATATATATATATATATATATATATATATATATATATATATATATATATATATATATATATATCAGGGTGTCGAACCGAACCGAAAACCGGAACTGAACTGGTATTTTGGCCGGAACAGAACCCGAACCCAAACCGTTATTTTTTGAGCAGGCTGAACCCGAACCGGAACTGAACCGAAAAAAGTAATAACGGTTACCGGTTTATGCCGAAACGGTTCAACCCTCCGCGGTTGATATTGCACAGTCAATGCAATTCAGGCCTTTTTTTTTCTTTCACGTAACATCAACTTCGTACCCGCTCGCGCACTTTCCCCTCCAGACAACTGAACACTAGAAAGTTTTAGCTGGCCCTTTCTGACGGTCCGCTCCACTCCTACAGCAAGCGGGAGCGCCATTGCGCACGCGTGGCACGCTAGCGCGCTACCGGCGATACCGGAGCGGGGCCCCGCTCCACTAACCGGGGCCTCTTAGCGAACCGTCAGCGGCAGCTTACGCTACCGGGCGGAATTTAAAATGGCTGCCCCCGCAATGCGAGCGCGCTCCGGCGAACTTCGTTTCCTCAGTTGAAACACGACCGACGAAGCCTCAAAAGCGCTTCCGAATAGGCAGTGGTGCCACACACCTCAAAGATCTTTAGAACGAAAGCGAGAAACGTCGACCAAAGCGCGGGGCTGCTTGTATGCAGCGCCGAGAAAGACAGCCTTGGCTTGGCTATTCCAAAGTTTATCGGCTTGTTTACTGTTATTCAGAAAAATTATACCATGTCAGTGGCTACTTAATACAAAAAAAAGGTTAAATGAGGGCAAGAAACACGTTATTTTGCTTTGTTTGGGTGACCAAATACAAATTCTTATATTTCCTTTAGGTTGAAGTTTTGGTTTATAGGCGCACGCGAAACGACCAGTCACGCGATTCATTACGGCTAACCGTAAGGAGATACGGTTATCGCTTAGGTAAAAGACTTTCCGCTGCTGACGCTCCGGTTGTGCTGAGCGGGACGTCAGCGGAGCGTCAAAAACGCGCCGCTAAAACGCTTAGCTATCACGCTCTATGTAACAACAGGGGAAATGAAAGGAGCCCCAATGTAGCAATGGTCTGTTGCTGCTCGAAGCGCTAGCGTAGTGCAAGTTGACCAAACGAATTGTCATTATCGGCAGCTTGCAGGGGATAAAAAACGACTTTGCCCTTCCCTAGCTGCGACTTTATTGGAGCAATCAGGCTGCAGGAGTGCTCCACTGCGCAACAGCGAAAGCTCCACAACCGATCTGTGCAAACTTTTTGCATTTCATAATTTGTTTAAAAGGTCCGACACCTGCAAATTATTAATACTTGACAAGTGTGACCGCAGAAGCTGCTCAGCGGCTAAGCCGTGCTGCTGATGCAGTTTTGTCTGTTTAAGATCTCCTTTTAAATGCAGAGCATTTCGTTGACTCACAATGTCACCCGTCCGTTGGCGATCGGGGTCCGCAGCCAGCAAGCACGTGCACCCATCCCCCGCTCCTCTTTGCTCTTTGCTCTCAACAACAGGTGCGGGCGCGCTGCGCGTGCTCCGGCGCTGAAAGAGGCGTTGCAGCAGCAGGTGGTACCTCCTCTCCCTCTACTGTGAGCGCTACAAATATAAAGCGGGTGTCGGCGCGGCTCACTCCATTCTACTCCTGCGCTCTGTTCTGCTTAAAGAAAAGAAAGAAAAGAATAATAATAAAGATCCAACCGATTGCCCCGCAGAGAGGGTGGGGTGCAAACGATGGCAATAAATAACACGTTACGTACTTACGTCTCTCTCTCTCTCTCTCTCTCTCTCTCTCTCTCTCTCTCTCTCTCTCTCTCTCTCTCTCTCTCTCTCTCTCGCTCTCTCTCTCTCTCGTCTCGCAACCCAACTACCCAACCCCTACGACAACTACAACTACCACCGCCAACTACCACAACCTACGCCACGTGACCACCCCCAATGCTCTGCATTTACTCGTGTCCCTCGCGCGGGGGCATGCGACGGAGGTTTTTTTTTTTTTTTTGAAGGTGCACTTGTACTGACTGCCCAACTCGCTACATTACTTCTACGGCTACTCGTTGCGGAGGGGAGTACTGCTGTGGAAGAATTAAAGAGCCGTCTAGCCAAAAAAAGCCCCATCTCTATGCTCCGCGCGTCAAATTTCCCATTCATTTTGTAACAGCCTATTCTCTTATAAGATTCCGCAATGTAGCACACGGAACGCTACGATGACACAGGCGCTACGATGACATACTGGTTGTAATGCACTCATCCGGTATAGCTACCGCAAAAGGAATTGCAGTGGTCAGAGCAATAATGCAGTGACAGAGCGTTAACTGAAGCTTACTTTTAACAAAAGTGTGGCTAACACATTCGATAAGGTGACAGCTAACAAATTATTCAGGGTGACCAAATAATCTAATTCATTGGTAGTATTTATGTGCCTGTGGTATGATTTTACAGTTTTGTTACAAATATAAACAAATTTACGCCAATGGTTTATGCAGGCCTAAATTTAAGGCTTCAAGGTTATCGTGATGGCGATTCCATAGCGACGATTGCGATTTCAACAAAAAAGGAAAGGGCAGAAAAGATATCCCACCATCATACCTCTTCGTGGTGGCTTTATGAATAGTCGCTAGGACATCATAAAGTATGGGCGGGAAAGTAAATAGTAAATCGTCGCCACTTCATCTGTTTTTCTAATATCTCGTAATTGTTTAAACTTTGCTTTGCAATTGCGCCACTGACCTAGGGAACAGCAGCATTTTGAATTTTTGTTTGTATTTTGATTTGACTGTCATTTTAAACTAATAAATGTTTTTTTTTTAAATTTCAGTCAGAATTCAACCCATCGAACCGGTTCGCGAACCGGTTCAAGCTCCTGAACCGGTTCGGCGCGCGATTTTCTCGAACCGGAACTGAACCCGAACGAAATGATTTCTCCTGAACCCGAACCGTAACCGAACCGGTGTTTTTTTCGGTTCGACACACTGATATATATATATATATATATATATATATTGCTACAGTGTTAGGTACAGGACAATCACTAGGTTGTCTGTTACGTTAGTCGGCAGTCATCGCCTGTGTAGGGTATGTCCCAGTGGAAGGGGATCGAGGGGGTATGCTGGCACGTAGAAAAGGAGGGCGAAGAAGAGTTTTTCCCCGGCTCGCTGCTGACCGGCATCTGTGGTACCACATCTTGCCTGTGGCTCCGCACGACTTGTAAATAAAGCCTTCATCCATTTGTTACGTCCGTAGCATCTGGTGGAGGTGCGGGGTAATTCGTCGTCCTGGACGAGGCGGAACCACCCTATTTTCTACGCAGCAGTCATGTTGCCGGTCTACCTCCGGAAGAAGCGACAATGCCAACGGGGCCGACGGGTGCCACCTCCTCTGGAAGGGTCGGTGTCTGGCCTCATCAGAGAGAACCACGCATGTTTAAAGGCAACTATCGAGTAAGACGCCGAGGACTGGCTCAAGCACTACCAGCGAGTCAGCAAGTATAACAGGTGGGACGCTCGCGAACAGCTCGCGAAGGTGGTCTTCTCCTTGGACCTTACTGCATTAGTGTGGTATGACAATCATGAGCACAGATTTGATACGTGGGACAGTTTCGTCAATGAATTTTGGGCGAGCTTTGGCGACACGGCTGCCCGAAAGAAGAAGGCAGAGCAGACTCTTGCGCAGAGAGCTCAAGTCCCGGGCGAAACTTGCACCACGTATATTGAATAAGTCCTCAAACTGTGCAGCCTCGTTAATCCTTCGATGCCAGACGAGGACAAAGTAGGTCACCTGCTTAAAGGTATCGCTGAGGACGTTTATAACTACCTCATAACTAAGGAAAACCTGGCGTGAGCTCTGGATGTAATTCACCATTGCCGCGCGTTCGAAACCCTGAAAATGCGACGTATCACCCCCAAGTTTGGACGCCTGGCGACAAGTGACTACTGTTGCCAGCGTGGACGTCGGCTCGACCCCTTCCGAGGACATAGCTTCGGTGGTGCGTCGCATCATTAGAGAAGAACTCGCACAGCAAGGTTTGTGCCGTGAGCAAAGCTTTCACCAGTGTGCTCTTCCTGACCCAGTATTTCGTCAACGCACAGTGCAAGCCATCCAGAGTCACTCTCACGTGCCTTGGGTTCGAGCAGGGAATAGGAATGTGCGTACCGCTTACAATTAAGACCATACCAGGCGTGCAGCTTTCAGTCCTCCACCTCGGGAGTATGAAAATTACTTCGAGGAGCCAATCCGTTACGCACCTGTGGGCTACTCCCTACCACGCCGTTCCTTAGGTCAACCGGTCGCATTCCGTGAACAGTGCACCTGCTACAACTATAGTATCCGCGGCCACATTTCCCGCCTTTGTCGTTGGGCCTCCCCGGCAATACGAACCGCCATCTCGACGGCCATACGCAGATAACCAGACCAACGCACCCTTCCAGCGGTCGTTCCAGCCAACTACAATGCGCAATAATTCCCCGGGTTCCGACAGGAGCTTCACTCCTCCTCCGACCACTCGACGGCCGCGATCTCCAACGCCACGCCGCCAAATGAGCCCACCACCCGAGGGAAACTAGATGCTGCGGCCGACGGGGGTGAGGTCGCGGGCCGGCCATTTTCGCCAATTCCCCTGCCCGTCGTTATGTCAAAGAACAAAGTGACTGTTTCTGTAGATGGTGTGAACACGGAAGCTTTGGTAGACACAGGAGCTGCGGTTTCAGTCATGAGTTTCGTTTTCAAAACCCGTCTTGGACCAAAAGTTACGTTTTTCTGTGACCAAAAGATTCAGTATCGTGGTGTCGGAGGCGAGTGTTTGTTTCCAGTTGGAATCTGTTCAGCGACGGTTTTTCTTGGCGAAGACAGCTTTCGAACGGAGTTCATTGTTTCTGCCCAGGCAACTCATGACGTTATATTGGGGATCGACTTTTTACGTGATTGCGGTGCGATGTTGGACTGCGTAACTGGCGAAATTTCGTTCCGAATCGAAACTCTACCTACTTATGTTGAAGAAGGGTGTAATGACACTAAAGGCCTGTTTTCTGTCACCGATGACGTCCTGCTACCTCCCATGACGGCTATGTTTGTCTCTGTAAAGTCCGGAACATTTCGTCGAGGGAGCTACGAAGTTCTGGTGGAGGCGGATGCAACAAACGCAGTTGAGAAAAATGTGCTGATACCCCGTGCTTTGGTTGATGTCGTTGATGGGTGCAGCTGCGTTTGGACGGTAAACGCTTCCAGTGAACCCGTACTTTTTCCCCGTGGACTCGTTCGTTCCGTGGACTCGCTCGTTCCGACGAAGACGTTGCCGTAACCATTCATGCGGTGAATACGACGCCAGACGCGACTACCAACAGCACAGACTACACCACCCAGCTCAAGCGCATGTTAAATACCTCGCTTCCTTCTCATAAGCAGCAGGTGTTACTTGAGGTGCTTACCCGACATGGTGCGGTATTTGATTTTGCTCGGGATGACCACGAAACTTCACTGCCGGCGTCACGCATACAACACCGGATTATCACTGAGAATACGGCACCGATTCGTCAAAAGCCATACCGTGCGTCCCCTTCTGAGCGCAAAGTAATAACTGAACAGACGCAGGAGATGCTGAAAAAAGGGGTCATCCGGGAGTCTTCAAGTCCGTGGGAAGCTCCTGTGATTCTTGTAAAGAAGAAGGATAACTCTTGGCGCTTTTGTGTGGATTATCGCCGACTCAATGCTGTGACAAAAAAAAGATGTGTATCCGCTTCCGCGTATTAATGACGCCGTCGACTGCTTCATTCAGCGTCGTACTTTTCTTCGGGCGACCTCCGGTAGGGCTACTGGCAAATTCCAGTGCACCCATCCGACAAAAAAGAAGACGGCCTTCGTGACGCCTGATGGGCTCTTTGAGTTCAATGTGATGCCTTTTGGATTATGTAATGCGCCCGCTACATTTGAGCGCTTTATGGGCACCATTCTGCGTGGCTTAAAATGGGACATCTGCATGTGCTATCTCGACGATGTCATTATTTTGTGGAGGTCATTTGAAGAGCATAATAGCAGGCTTGCCATTGTCCTGGACCGCCTCGAGGAAGCCGGATTGGTGCTGAACTAAAAAAAAATGTCATTTCGGGGAGCGCCAAGCCCTCGTACTAGGATTCCTCGTAGATAAAGAAGGCATCAGGCCGTATTCCAAGAAGATCACCGCCGTGCGCGATTTCCAAGCCCCACGATCCCTGAAAGAGCTGAGGAGCTTCTTGGGTCTGTGCTCCTATTTCCGACGATTCATTCAAGGCTTCGCGCAAATTGCCCATCCCCTGACGTCCTTACTCTGTAAAGACAGCCCTTTTAAGTGCGAATGCACTTCTTAAGCGAGCCTGAAGCGTCCGCCGCCGTCCGCATAGCAACAGCTGCGGGTGCGCGCGCTCCTCGTCTTCCTTGGCAACGGGGGAGATGGGCGCGCGCTGCCTGGCCGCTGACATGGCACATACCCACGTGGGGGATTGGCCAGGAATCTCCTCGTTTTCTTGGCAACGGGGGGAGATGGCGCGCGCTGCCTGGCCGCTGACATGGCACATACCCACGTGGGATTGGCCAGGAATCGGGCGTGAGAAGGGCTAATGCACCGCTTAAAGGAGTACTGACACGAAATTTCAAAGCTGAGATCCGCTCTAGCAATCAAGTACAACGACAACACAAATAGGTGTCTGTGAATAAATGCATCTTTCTTTCTTTGTAGTTGTGTGTGTGTGTGATCTCTCTTTCGCGAACATTACCGAACCGCGCAAATTCAACTCGTGCATTCGCACTTTCAAATTCTTCCCCTCGGGGAAATGCGGGGAAATTTTTCTTGGACGTCCGACTGAGAGTCCCCTTTTTCAGCAGCTTAAATTTTTATGTAAAGGAAAGTTTGACATCCACCTAAATGCAGCCATACGGCTACAAAGGAAAGCTATACAGCTTCCTCGGAAACTTCGCAATTGAAGGAAAAATTCGTCCTGGTCCAGGACGAATTAAAGAAACTTTCCTTTCCTTTACAGAATTACAGAAACTTTACTTTCCTTTACAGAAACTTACTCCACCTTGGGGTATTCCCCTAAATCTGGTCGATTAGCTTACATTTTTGTTAACTTCTGGCCCAATTTTGCGCCACTTTGATCCCACGGCACCCACCGAGCTCCACTCTGATGCGAGTGGCGTGGGCGTTGGAGCTGTTCTCGTCCAGTTACACGAAGGGGCACAACACGTCGTCGCTTACGCCAGCCGTACCCTGTCCAGAGCCGAGCGCAACTACACCATCACGGAATTGGCATGCATCGTCGTTGTGTTCGCTGTGCAAAAGTTTCGCTGCTATCTGTATGGACGCCACTTCACTTTGGTCACGGACCACCACTCGTTATAGGTGGCCTTGTCGGACTGCGCGACCCCTCCGGTCGCTTAGCTCGATGGGCTTACGCT
This sequence comes from Haemaphysalis longicornis, assembly GCA_013339765.2. Taxonomy (NCBI): domain Eukaryota; kingdom Metazoa; phylum Arthropoda; class Arachnida; order Ixodida; family Ixodidae; genus Haemaphysalis; species Haemaphysalis longicornis. The sequence goes on from CM023453.1 coordinate 189,190,405, forward strand.
TACAAGAATACGACTTCACAGTCTCTTACAACACGAGTGGGCGCCCGTCATACCGATGCGGACTGTTCGTCGTCGCTTACCTCAACCGGGCACATCGACCGACGACGACACCTTCGAGGACTGTCTGGCTTCCGTGTCACCAGAATTCCCAGACGCCCCACTTTTTCGGGCCGAACAACGGAAAGATCCAACGCTGCGCAGGCTTTTTGCAACCTCGGAGGACACAATGTCGACACCCTTTGTTGTCCGCGACGGCGTTCGGTTCAAGAAGAATTACTCTGCTGATGGCGGCGCGTTTGCTTCTTGTCGTCCCCACTACTCTCCGACATCTGGTTCTGCCGCGCAATGCACGACGACCGTAACATCAGGTCACTTTGGCCTTTCCCGCAACCCTACATCGGCTTCGGGAACGCTTCTACTGGCCTCGTCATGCAGACACAGCGCAGCGCACAATATATTGTCGCCCAGCTGCCCTCAATGTCAGCGTTACAAGCGTCCTACTTCTCCGTCTCCGCGCCCTTTGCAACCAGTGAATACTCCCATGTCGCTCTTTGACAAAGTGGGTATTAATCTGGTGGGGCCCCTACCGAAGTCCAAGGCAGGTTCCCGTTGGATCATCGTCTGTATGGATGTTTTGACCCGCTACGTTGAGATTGCTCCTCTTTGCACTGCAACGGCCGCGCAGGTCGCATCTTTCCTCTTGAATCGTGTTATTCTACGCCATGGAGCTCCTCGCGTTGTAATCAGTGACCGTGGCCGCCAGTTTACGGCGGACCGTCGTGGAAGCGCTTCTTCGGCTTTGTGGCTCCGAATATCGAATTCCACCACCATACCATCCGCAGACGAGTGGACTCACTGAACGCCCAAACCGCACGCTATCTAACATGCTGTCCATGTACATTGATTCAGAACAAAACAATTGGGACACTGTTCTTCCATTCATACCCTACGCGTACAATACCGCCAAACACGAGGTCACAGGCTATTCTCCGTTCTTCCTTCTGTACGTCCGCCTTCCTCAAAGCTTCCTAGACACCATCCTTCTATTCTCCTCGCCTAAAGATATGTCGCTGGCTGAAACTTTGTGCCTCGCTGAAGAAGCCAGGCGACTGGCTCGACTGCGCACCCTCAGCTCCCAGGGGCGAACCAAAGCACGCTACGATCAGCGCCACCCACCAGTCTCCTACTACCCGGGCGAACTCGTTTGGTTGTGGACTCCAGTTCGCCAACGAGGCCGCTACCAAAAGTTTTTGCCTACATACTCTGGCCCCTTTGTAGTGCTGTCTCAGCTGAGTGCCGTGAAATATGTTACGTGAAACCTCGATATATCGAACAGCGCGGTGCCCACGAAATAGTTCGATATAACCAGAATTCGATATATAAAATCATGTAAAAATGCGTCATAAACTGGTACGAATCAATAAATGAACGAAGTGTGCAGAAAATACTCACTTTGCGATTCAAAGTATTCATTCTTTTGGCTTAAAGTACTGCAGCAGGGTACCTTGGCGTGTTATACACGACTTCTTCAACGTAGTCCAAACGTTCCACAAGCGACAGGCCGGCGCTTTCTATAGCGGTGCAGTAGCGGTGCGGTAGGGCCAAAACCACTCAGGCCTCGGCCGAAGTCGGGAGAGGGGCACTATAAGCACTTGCGGGTACAATTTCGGCAGCGTCTTCGTTTGTGCGCTCAGTAGTAACCTCCGCTAGGATCTCCACATCCGTCATCTCCGCCATCCTTCCGGTGCTGTCGTCACCACCAACAAAGTCATCAATGCACATGCTTCATGGCTCAGCACCATCAAAGCGCTCCAGCTGGCCCCAGGTTTCTTCAAGCCCGCGTTCTTCTTTTGCACCGTCCAATTCTGCTTCGGTGCAACCGATGCGCAGCAGTCGGGAACGCCCATCGCGCCAACGCTATCCTCGAGGGTACTGCGGGATAGCTCGCCCGCTGTCGACAGAGAGCGAGCGGTCTGGGCAGTCTGGTGTGGCGGAGTTCGGTATACCCATTTCATGTCCGTCCCAGTTCGAAATAAAAAATTAAAAATGCATGTGATTTTCCGCGGGATATAGAAGGTGTTCGATATAGGCAATAATTCCATATATCCGTGTTCGATATATCGAGGTTTGACTGTATCGCAAAAGTTACTGCTCGGGACCGTCGCTCCCGCAGGACCCAGGTCGTGCATGTAGCTGGGCTGAAGCGTTGTCATAGCCGCACTCCTTAACTCGCTCGGTGCGCTTCGTCTCCACGGGGGAAATTGTTACAGTGTTAGGTACAGGACAATCACTAGGTTGTCTGTTACGTTAGTCGGCAGTCAATAGCCTGTGTAGGGTATGTCCCAGTGGAACGGGATCGAAGGGGTATGCTGGCACGTAGAAGAGGAGGGCGAAGAAGAGTTTTTCCCCGGCTCGCTGCTGACCGGCATCTGTGGTACCACGTCTTGCCTGTTGCTCCGCACGACTTTTAAATAAAGCCTTCATTCATTTGTTACGTCCGTAGCAATATATATATGTATATATATATTATATATATATATATATATATATATATATATATATATATAGAATAATATATAGATATATATATATATATATATATATTATATATATATATATATATAGATACATATATATATATTGTACGAAGAGTGGAGCGGACGCCTCAGAGCAGTAGCTAACGCAGCGCTATACTATGCGTATACGACCGCGCTATCCGCCTATGCGGTATGCGGTGAATCAGGTGTAAGAAGACGAAGAAGCAGAGGAACGCTCGGCGCCTGGTCTCGCGAAACCCTGCTCTCGGCTCTTGCGTGTGCACGCCTCGTCCGTGAATAAACCCCTCTCTAAGCGACTACCCAGGCGTCGGCTATCTCCTTTACAAGTGGTGGAGGTGCGGGGTATCGATCCAGTCCTGGAACTCCGAAGCCGCAAACTCCCCGCAGCCATGAACACCGGAGGCAGCCAGAGCGCTACGCCATCGCCGCCGACTGTGATGTGCTCCGGTGGCATACGTGAGCGAGATCCACCGGGCTTCAACGGCGCCGATGAAATGACGCGGAAGATTGGCTGGCATCATTCGAGCGAGTGAGTACGCATAATCAATGGAACGAAGCTACGAAACTAAGCAAAGTGAGCTTCTCCCTGCACGCCGTCGCTGAACTTTGGTACGGGAACAAGGCGCATCGCTTCAAGACGTGGGCTGATTTCAAGGCTGATTTTTTGTTTACTTTGTGGCCGCCCAGCAGACCGAAAGCTTCACGCAGAACAGCTCTTGCGCGAACGTGCACAGCGTGCGGGTGAAACTTTCACAAGCTATATTGAAGATGTTGTCGACCTCTGCAAACGGATAAACAGCAATATGACTGAACACGACAAAGTCAAGCACATACTGAAAGGCATTGACGACGACGCTTTTCAGATGTTGCTGGCTAAAAACCCGCAAACGGTTAGCGACATCATCAGTAATTGCCCGTCTTACGAGGAGCTGCGCAAAGAGCGGGCACTCACGAGGCGCAAAGTCATGCATGAGCCCTTGGCAAGCCTAGCCACTGATGCCCATGAGAATTCCCGCCATGCTCCAGCACATCCAGCAATTGGTGCGAGAAGAGGGTCGCTCGCCAGCTGTCCCTGCTGCCGTACACGGAGCCGCCGCGCTCCCCACTTGCCGCTACTGTTCGTCACGTCATCCAAGAGCAGGTTGCCGAAGGACTCCCTTGTGTACGCCCGCATCGTCCTGTGGCCGCTCCTTTGACCTACGCCGATAAACACCGCTAGACCAATTTGCCCGAAGTCGCTGCGCCCAGGATTTTCCACGACGCCACGGCCGACACAGTCTGCTGAGGGGTCGCAGCGAGGCCCAGGGTCAGCTTTCCCATGGCCGCCCCTCCCATCACCACTGTGAGGCCATCGCCGCGTTCAGGATATCAAGCTGGCAATCCCTGGCGCACGGCCGACAACCGTCCCATCTGTTTTTCGTGTTGCGTTCCGGGACACGTGGCCCGGTACTGCCGTCGCAACATGGTACCCCCGCGAGGAATTCCCCCGAATAGTTACCGTTCGTCGCCGCCTTTCAATGTGCCGCCACTCGTCCCCTGCTCGAGTCTGACCCGTCTGACCAGCGCGACTTCAACAATCGTCGTTCCATGTCCCCACGGCGACACTCTCTGTCTCCTATGCGCCGCCGTCCCTGCCTCCAGCAACGCGGAAACTAGATGCCGCAGTTCCGGAGGCAAGAACTGCGTCGTCATCAAACAGCCGAAGACCTAACTTTTCCCCATCTAATGTAATTGGATGTCGCTGTCGAAGGTGTCGCTACGGTCGCACTCATCGACACTGGAGCGCGCCGTTTCGGTTATAGACGCAAAATTATGCCGCCGTTTAAAGAAGGTGGACGACGCCACATTCGGGACTATCATTACGCACCGCTACCGCAGAACCATTTAATCCCTTGGGCGCATGCACCGCACGAGTCGTCATTCAGGACATTCTGTACGTCATCGAGTTCATTGTTCTCTCATCGTGCTCACATCAAGTCATCTTGGTTGGGATTTCCTGTCACGGAACAGAGCTGTTATCAATTGCGGCCGCGCTGAGTTTGAATTCCTCTCCCTTCCTGGACCTTCCTGCTACCAGTTCCCCTTTTCAAAACTTGTCGTTGCCGAGGATACCACCATTCCACCATCTGCTGCCGTCCTCGTGAGTTTATCCTGCAGCGCTGTCTCTGAGGGAAACGTTCTCTTTACGCCGTCCTCCCTGTTCGTTTATCGCCGGTCTATTCCGTTGCCCTTCGCCATGTTGACTGTTACGGACGGCCCGCACCAGAATCGTTGTCGCAAATCCCGACTCCTGCCCCCGTTCCCTGCTCCGCGGTGAATGTCTCGGCACCATTGAGCCGACAGGATCTGCCGTCGTCGTAGATGTGTCCGACGATTTGCCGCATGTTGAGATCGACGCGCTCTCTTCTCCATGTCCAACTTCGCCGCCTCCCTCGGAAGTTTCCGTCATGCTATCGACGCAAATCTCACTCCACAAGAACGAGACCAACTTCTGCAGTTACTACGTCGATTTCAGTCGTCCTTCGATTCTGCAACGACATCACTCGGCCGAACGTCAACTGTAACACACCACATCGACACCAGATCCCACGCACCTGTACGGCAGCGACCCTACCGCGTGTCCACCCCTGAACGCCACATTATTGACGATCAGGTAGACGACATGCTGCAGCGCGGTGTTATCCGCCCATCAAACAGTCCATGGGCCTCCCCTGTTGTCCTTGTGAAGAAGAAATATGGCTCCATCCGCTTTTGTGTTGACTACCGACGTCTAAACAAGATTACTCGCAAGGATGTCTACCCTCTGCCACGAATAGATGATGCCCTCGACTGCTTGCAGGGAGCTGAATTTTTCTCCTCCCTCGACTTACGCTCAGGTTATTGGCAAGTCCCCATGGCAGACGCAGATCGACCTAAAACGGCGTTCGTTACTCCCGACGGCTTGTACGAATTTAACGTCATGCCGTTCGGTCTATGTAACGCGCCCGCAACATTCGAAAGAATGATGGACAACATTCTTCGTGGCCTGAAGTGGAAGACTTGTTTGTGCTACCTTGACGACGTCGTGGTATTTTCTCGGGATTTCTCGACGCATCTCGTTCGCCTAGACCAAATACTGACGTGCATGTCGGCAGCGGGACTCCAACTGAATTTAAAAAAATGTCACTTTGGTGCTCGGCAGCTGATGATCCTCGGCCACATCGTTAGCAAGGATGGAATCCTTCCCGATCCAGCTAAGCTCCGTGCGGTGGCGGAATTCCCGAAACCTACCACGCAGAAGGCTCTTCGCAGCTTCCTCGGCCTGTGCTCTTATTTCCGCCGCTTCATACGCAACTTTGCATCCATCAGCGCTCCGCTAACTCAGCTCCTCGGTGGCGACAATGGCCTCTCAGCGTGGTCACCGGCTTCCGACGACGCGTTTGCCACACTACGCCGTCTGTTGACATCTCCGCCCATCTTGAGGCATTTCGACCCCACGGCCCCGACGGAAATCCACACTGACGCCAGCGGCATCGGGTTGGGAGCAGTCCTAGCTCAGAGAGGAAGCGCGGATTTGATGAATACGTAGTCGCCTACGCCAGTCGCACCCTCACAAAAGCAGAGACAAACTATTCAGTCACTGAGAAAGAATGTCTAGCCATCGTTTGGGCCCTTACGAAGTTCAGACCCTACCTATATGGCCGCCCCTTCGACGTTGTAACCGATCACCACGCGCTTTGCTGGTTGTCCTCGCTAAAAGACCCAGCAGGTCGTCTTGCGCGGTGGGCTCTCCGTCTGCAGGACTACAATATTCGTGTTGTATATCGCTCAGGACGCAAGCACAACGACGCTGATGCCCTTTCGCGTTCTCCTTTGACATCTGATGCTGACAGCGTTTCCAGCGCAAGCTGCTATGTAGCTCCCCTGGACGCTGACTCCATGCCAACCGAGCAACGCAAAGACCTGTGGATCGCTGCCCTTTACGACCATCTGTCCAGTGCCACCCAAACTGCAGCGTCTCGGGCACTTAGGCGCCAGGCATCTCACTTTGCCATTCATAACAACGTGTTGTATCGACGCAACTATCACTCCGACGGGCGCAAGTGGCTTCTCGTCATCCCCCGCCACTTGCGCTCAGAAATATGTGGTTCCTTTCACAGTGAGCCTCATTGTGCCCACGCCAGTGCCCTGAAGACCTACCGACGTCTTCGGCTCCGCTACTACTGGCGGGGCATGTACAGCTTTGTGCACCAGTACGTTCGCTCTTGCACACACTGTCAGCGCCGTAAATCCCCGCCTCAGCGTTCGTCCGGCCCCCATGCAACCGTTACCTTGTCCAATGAGACCATTCGACCGCATCGGAATTGATCTGTATGACCCTCTCCCTTGCACCGCGGCTGGCAACCGCTGGGTCATCGTAGCTGTTGACCATCTTACCCGGTACGCCGAGACTGCTGCGTTACCTGCTGCTACGGCCCGCGACGTTGCGTCCTTCCTTCTTCGCCATTTTATTCTGCGTCATGGAGCGCCCCGCGAACTCCTCAGTGACCGCGGTAAGGTTTTCCTATCGGAAGTCATCGAGGCGCTTTTGACAGCATGCCGTACCGTCCATCGCACCACTACGGCCTACCATCCGCAGTGCAACGGCCTAACCGAGCGCTTCAACCGTACACTGGGCGACATGCTGGCTATGTATGTGGCGTCGGATCACTCTGACTGGGATGTCCTGCTTCCATTCGTCACATACGCTTATAATACCGCCACACAGTCCACAACCGGCTTTTCTCCCTTTTTTCTTTTGTATGGGCGTGAGCCCTCCTGCCCCATCGACACGATTCTTCCATACCACGCCGATGCTTCCGAAACCAGGCCGATTCTGACGTTGTGAAACACGCCGAAGAGTGCCGTCAGCTAGCGCGATCCTTCACGACCGAAGAACAAGCTCGCCAGAAGACTCGCCATGATGAGTCCACACCTGCCTGCAGCTTTTCGCCCGGCTCTCTCGTCTGGCTGTGGGTCCCGAATAAGTCACCTGGGCTATCCACTAAACTGCTTTCGAGATACCACGGCCCCTACCGCGTTGTTGAACGCACGTCTCCAGTAAATTACGTTGTCGAGCCGGTCACCCCTTCTGCCGACCAGCGCTGTCGCGGCCGTGAGCTCGTTCACATTCAGCGCCTCAAAGCTTACGGTCGAATCACTCATCGTATCGTCTCCGTGAGACGCCAGGATGGCTCCTCTTTGATGGGGAGGGGGGGGTGAGTGTATCTAAGGATATGAGCTGACGCCTCAGAGCAAGTAGAACTAACGCAGCGCTATCCTGCCCTATGCGGGTATGCGGTGAATCAGGTGTAAGAAGACGAAGAAGCAGAAGGAAGCCTCGGCGCCTGGTCTCGCGAACCCTGCTCTCGGCTCTTGCGTGTGCACGCCTCGTCCGTGAATAAACCCCTCTCTAAGCGACTACCCAGGCGTCGGCTACCTCCTTTACAATATATATATATATATATATATATAATATATTATATATATATATATATATATATATATATATATATATATATAGATATATTATATATCTATAGGTGTAGCGAATCAGAAATGGGAAATGAGGGGCTCAGTAAATGATGACAGAATAGGGGTTGGTAGTCAAGAAAACCTCGGAAAGCAAAGGGGGGAATGCGAATGGTCATATAAAGAGATGAAGAATTTTTTGAGTCAGAAAGAAAGTGGTGCAAGATTGCCCACCGGGTGGGATCCGAACCTACCACCTACAGAATATTGGTCTGGTGCGATAACCACTACGCTACCCGCGGGGCTGTTTCCCCACCACCTTCTCGGGTATTTCTGTTAAGGTATTTCTGTGTCCTGCACTTGGGGGTGGTAGCCAGCGCCACTCGGAGTACTCGGGGTGACGGGGACCTTCCTTTTAACCCTCGGGCCGTGACTCGAGTGTCTACGACAAGTCGAGAGTGGTCGACCAGCGTTGAACCCTCTTAAGTTACTTTTGGTACCAAGACTGCCAGAACAGAGGCCCTCGCTATGGATGTAGCGAATCAGAAATGGGAAATGAGGGGCTCAGTAAATTGAGACAGAATAAGGTTTGGCAGTCAAGAAAAATTTTCCTGCATTTCCCCGAGGGGAAGAATGTGAAGTTCGAATGCACGAGTTGAATTTGCGCGGTTCGGTAATGTTCGCGAAGAGAGATCACACACACACACACAACTACAAAAAAGAAAGAAAGAGTGCATTTATTCACAGACTCTATTTGTGTTGTCGTTGTACTTGATTGCTAGAGCGGATCTCAGCTTTGAAATTTCGTGTCCGTACTCCTTTAAGCGGGTGCATTAGCCCTTCTCACGCCCCGATTCCTGGCCAATCCCCGACGTGGGTATGTGCCATGTCAGCGGCCAGGCAGCGCGCGCCCATCTCCCCCCCGTTGCCAAGAAGACGAGGACATTCCTGGCCAATCCCCCACGTGGTATGTGCCATGTCAGCGGGCCAGGCAGCGCGCGCCCATCTCCCCCCGTTGCCAAGGAAGACGAGGAGCGCGCTGCACCCGCAGCTGTTGCTATGCGCGGACGGCGGCGGACCCTTCAGGCTCGCTTAAGAAGTTGCATTCGCACTTAAAAAACCCCGGAAAGCAAGGGAGAATGCGTTAGGTCATAGAAAGAGATTGACGAATTTTTTGAGTCAGAAAGTGGTGAAAAAATGCCGCTGGGTGGAATCCGAACCGACGACCTCCAGAAGAACAGTCTGGTGCGATCCACCCGGCGGGCATTTTTTCACCACTTACTTTCTGACTCAAAAAATTCCTCATCTCTTTCTATGACCTAACGCATTCCCCTATTTGCTTTCCGAGGTTTTCTTGACTGCCAACCCTTATTCTCTCTCTCTCTCTCTCTCTCTCTCTCTCTCTATATATATATATAGATAATATATATATATATATATATATATATATATATATATTGGGAGCAGTAGAACTTTGAAGATGGTAGAAAATACAAGAAAAGAAACACTTCGAACAAGGTAAAAGTACCATTATTGCCAATGTTTCAGCAAAGAGACTTGCCTTAGTCAGGGCAACCTCTCGCCTGGCTGGCACGCTTTATATAGGGGTAGGTCCCCAAGTGAGAGGAGAGAAGGAACGAAGTAAGTGAAATTGTGAAAGCGGATTGGTTTGGGAGTATGTCGAGGGAGATATTGAGGGGGAAAGAAGGTTGTATAGTTTGAGCCGCGAAGTAGGTCAGTGGGAAGTCCGCCGGGGGTTGATATTCCGGGACTTTTTGGAGAGAAAGGAGGAGAGGGTGTTTGTTGACCCACCGCAGGGCATACCAAAAGGTTTTCAGAGCCGCCGGAAGCAGAACTGGCGGTGAGAGTGGGGTCCTTATCAGAAACAATCTCCAAGCCTCAGATCAAAAGAGAAGGTTGAGAAGGGGGGAATAACTAGGTCAAGGAAAAAAGAATAAAATAGAAAGAAAAAGAAAAAAGGACAAAGAAAAAACGAAAAGAAGAAAAGAGGAAAAACAGGGAGGGAAACCACAAAAACCCACACACAAAAGAAGAAGCAATAACCCGACAACTGAAATGGCGCGTGTCGCCCACGGCAACATTTCTGGAACATGCCTGTCCTGAAGCTCAAAAACGAAAACGTAAAGTTAAAATTACATATGGGGAACAAGACAAAGCGAAGCAAAAAAAAGAGAATTAAAAGAAATAAAATGGAATTCTAGAAGCAAAGGTTGGAGGGATGCAGGCGCGTACTAAACTGGAAGCTAAGGAATGAAAACAAAAAAAATTAGGTGAACAGGTAGGAGCACAGGGAGGGGTCATAGTCTTTGGATAAGGTATATATGCAAGACAATGCCTAATGCTGTATTCCCGGTGAATATCGCAAGGATTCCAAGTTGCATCTTGACGCATTAATTCCAGCAGATTCCATGGACTTTGTGAAAGTCTCCATGGAATTTGTGAAAGATTCCATGGACTTTGTGAAAAAAATAGAATTCTCGGTATTTCCTGTCCCTACGAGACTTAAAGTTTGACTGAAGTATACACAACTTAAGGTCATCAAAATTGTGACCTGGTTGGTTCAAATGCTGCGCTACAGCTATGGAGGATTTGCTAAGAGTATCTGCGCGGTGACCATTAAGACGTAGGCTCATAGGTTGACTCGTTTCGCCTATATACTGTTTGTGGCACATTGAGCATTCCATCATTTATACAATGCTGGATGAAGTGCACGTAAAACTTGAATTAATCTTGTGGACATAATTACTGGCTGTGCTTTTTACAATGCAGTCTGTCTGATGGTGCCTGAAAGTCTTACATCTGGGATTGGAGCAGCTGGATTTGACTGGTCGCTTTGAAGGCCCTGTTTTAGCCTGCACTAAAATATCTTTTAAATTCCTGTTTCTCCGGTAGGTAACCCTTGGTGCTTCCGGGAAACACTTTTTAAGTCGGTCGTTACTGGCTAAAATAGGGTAGTACTTCCGCAATATATTGTTTACGTGTGGGAGGGCGTTTGAAAATTTAGTTATTAGAGCAGGCGGCCTGGCCCTTTTGTTTTGTCGCGGTTTGTTGAGCACGTCATCGCTTTTGAGATTAGACGCACGTTGGTACGCCTGGTTGAGCGAACTTTTGTGATGGTTCCTGTTCATTAGGCTGGACTTGAGTTCGTCTAGGTGCTCTACGTAGTCGCTGTCATCACTGCATACTCTTCTAAGCCTGGTGGCTTGTCTACAAAGATCCCTTGTTTGCAGTGTCTCGGGTGATGGCTTTTATAATATAGGTACTGCTGCCTGTCTGTTGGTTTTCTAAAAAGTGGGGTTTTTATTTTCCGTTGTCTAGAATGACGGTAGTATCGAGGAAGTTCACTTCTTTTTCAGAATACTGGCAGGACAATTTAAAACACTGCCAGAAACTATCAACAAGCCTCAGGCAGTCCTGGAGCCATAGGAAGCTTAAGAGGGTTCAACCCTGGTCGAGCACTCTCGACATGTCGTAGACACTCGAGTCAGGGCCAGGAGGTTAAAAAGAAGGTCCACTTCACCCCGAGTAGCCTGAGTGGCGCTGGCTACCACCTCCAAGCACAGGGAACAAAAATACCTAAACAGAAATACCCCAGAAAGTGAAGGGGAAAATCACCCCGCCGGCTAGCGTAGTGGTTATCGCACTAGACTCGGTATTCTGGAGGTCGTGGGTTCGGATCCCACCTGGCGGGCACTTTTTCTCCACTTTCTTTCTTTCTTTCCAAATTCTTTATCTGTTTCAATGACCTACCACATCCTCCCCTTTGCTTTCCGAGGTTTCATTCACTGCCAACTCAAATAAAAGTTCCCCGCAGGGGCACCTTGTACGTTCAAGGTGACGGCGAAAGGTGACGTTCAAGGTAGTGGCGAAACCGCGGACCCCGAGCCCATGTGGGTTGGACCCACCCACGCTTTAGGCTGTGCGTGGCTTAGCCGTGTCCAGGGAAAAGGGGATCCTGGTGGCTGAGCCGACACCGAGGTTGTTGTGGACCTTAGGGCCCCTTGGTGGAGGCAACACGCCACTTTGGCCCTCGCTTCTTGTAGACGGCACCCCCGGACTGACCCGGCCTAGGGGGAATCAGCCAGTCCTGTCCCTCTTTCCTGTCCCCTTTCCTGTCCTCTTTCCTGTCCCTCTTTCCTGTCGCCCTTTCCTGTCCCCCTCTCCACTCTTTCGCTTTCCTGTCTTCTTTCTCCATCTTTCCTGTCCTCTATTTTTTCTGCTTTACGATCTCCTCTTCCGGGTGGCAAGGGTTAACCCTGTGTAAATGGCCACCCTAGGTTTCTCTATGCAGGGTTATAGTGGCCACGTATGGCTAACGCAAGTTTGCGTTCCCGTGTTGGGCTCCGAGGTGGGGTGGCCAGCATGGCTGCTGAATGTTTAATTACTAGTTTATGGCTACGACAAAACCTTCTCATGATCGGGCTCGGAAACGAGTTCGCACCGCAGTAAGCTACCCTGTATCAAGTGGTCCCATTCCAAATAAAAAAACAAAGCTTTCCAAGATTTCTTGTTATCGAATCCACCGACAGCCAGTGCCCCCTACGAAAGGCCTCGCCATTCATAGTCGCTAAAGAACTGGAAGCTGTCCTCGGCGGTAAATGCAAAGCTACAAAGATGTCCTCTGGAGGTATCCTCATTGAATGCGAAAACAAAGCCCAGGCTGATGCACTGTTTGCAATGCAAAGGTTAGCAAACCTAACTATAAAAGTATCGGCTCACCGAAGCCTAAACTCATGCCAAGGAGTGATTTCAGATCCTGACCTCGCAGACCTCACGGAGGATGAAATCCTAGAGGGCCTGCAAGAGGAAAATGTTAGTGCTGTCAGGCGTATCATGATCCGACGTAGCGACATTGACATCCCCACTAATCACCTTGTCTTGACTTTCAACTCCACCAAGCTTCCTGAATCCCTGAAACTTGGCTATGTAGTCCATCGAGTCCGTCCATATATCCCAAACCCACGCCGGTGCTTTAAGTTCCAGAGGTTTGGTCACACACTGCAGAGCTGTCGGGGCAAAGAGACGTGCGCCAAGTGCGCGAGTACTGATCATCACGTGAACCCCTGCACAGCGCAGGAAGCAACGTGAATCAATTCTGCAGGGCCACACCCTGCATACTCACGGAAATGCCAGAAATTCCAAAATGAAAAAGAAATAATGTCTATCAAGGTAAAAGAAGGTCTGTCAATTCAAGAAGCGCGAAGACGCTTCTCGTTTGTGCAAAAAGGCACTTTCGCCGAGGTGGCGCGCCGGGGGGCCGGGCCGCCTCGGGCATCGGTAGGGACGCAGTTTAGCTCTGCTGACCTTGCCCTTGCCCAGTCTCCCCCGTGCAGCAGCCAGCACAGCCACAGCCGACTGCACGCGCTCCGGCCCCCGAGGCTGTGCAACCACCGGCCCTCTCTGCTCCGGCTGAGGAGGCCATGGAGGCTGTTCCCTCCCCCTCGTCCCTTTCAGGGCCCCAAAGGGGCACTGGAAGACACTCAACATCTCTTCTACCCGTGCCTACTAAAGGTACTGGGAAGAACGCATCCAAGGCCCCTGCAAGGAGTGAACCTCCTGCAAGAAAACCACCTGACAAAAAGTAAAAAAAAAAGTTAATTTTACCTCATTCGAAAAACTAAAATGCGGGTTCCCTTCATACACTGGAACTGTAGAGGTTTAATTCATAACATTGATGATATACATAAGTTGATAGACGAATATGAGCCCCAAGTGGTGGCGCTGCAGGAGACAAATTTAACAAAAAAAAACATGATAAACTTCTCCGCAATTATCACCTCCTCAGAAAGGACAGAGAAGAGAGCACCCGTGCTTCAGGGGGTGTGGCTTTGGTTGTGGCAGAGGGCACAATTCTAAAGTCAATACAACTTAACACTACACTGGAGGGCGTTGCAGCACAAGTTTATGTCAACAAACTGATCACTGTTGTCTCACTTTATCTGCCACCATCTGATAATGTGTCATTACAGGAACTTAATGACCTTGTTGAGTAACTGCCTGCACCATTTGTTATTATGGGGGACTTTAACGCCCATCACTGCCTATGGGGAGGTAACAAAATCGACAGTCGGGGAAAACAAATCGAACAGTGGTTGACGAATAACAGCCTTTTTGTGTTCAATAATGGAGACAAGACATATTTTTCTGCAGGTACGGGAAGCTTTTCTGCGCTATACCTTTGTGTTGGAGTCGCCAGAGCTCGAGATGGACTTTGAGTGGAGTGTAGTGAACGATCCACACGGAAGTGACCACTTTCCCGCCTTGTTGCGAGACGTGCAGCCACTTCCAGCCTCAAAAACTGTCCACCCCGATGGAGGCTCCAGAGAGCAGAGTGGGGAAAATTGAAGGATCTGGTCAGTTTTGAGGGATGTTGACATGAGCAGTATGTCCATAGACGAAGCAAAACGCCTACATTTGCGAGGAACTTGTCAAAGCTGCTAAAGTAGCCGTCCCACAATCATCTGACCGAATCCCTAAGCGGCCAAAGCCGTGGTGGAATGATGCCTGTCGCGAAGCCCGGAAAAGGCAACACAAGGCCTGGGGTGTGTTCAGAACGGTACCCTACCATGGACAACTTCCTGAGCTTTAAGGCTGCCCGAAGCTGCTGCCAGAAAATCAGAAAAGAAGCAAAAAGAAACTCGTGGCAAAACTATGTAAGCACAATAAACACTACCACTCCCGCAAAAAAAGTCTGGGACCATGTGCGCAAAGTCAAAGGCATCTACAGAACGGTTTACGGTACCCACTTTTTTCTACCGACGGTGGGAACGATTTGTTGCAAACGCAAGCGGATGTTTTAGGCTGCCCACTTTCAGATGTTTCTAGCGATAAAAATTACACACAAGAGTTCGATGATCATAAGGCTAGTGCTGAAAAGCTCAGGATTAAAAATACTAGCAACAACACTGAAGACTATAACCAAGAATTTACATTCGTACGAACTTAAAAGAGCACTAGCTCAGTGCAAGGCTACTTTCTGTTGGCCCTGACCTTATTCACTACGCCTTTTACAACACCTAAATGATAGCTGCTTAGAATTGCTTCTGAAGTTCTTTAATAAATCTGGAAAACGGGTAGGCTGCCCAAAGCATGGAAAAAGGCTGTCCGTAATTCCGTTACTGAAAGATGGCAAGCCACCCGACTGTCCATCAAGCTACCGACCCATAACGTTGGACCAGTTGTCTGTGCAAGACCATTGAGCGGATAGTCAATTTTAGATTGGTCTTTGTTCTCGAACGTTCAGGTTACTTAAATAGGTTTCAATGTGGTTTTCCGGCAGTTTCGGTCTACAAACTGCCACCATGTTCGGGCTTGAAACAATGATACGAGATGCTTTCGTTAACAACCAGTTTTGCCTTGCTGTCTTTTTTTATATGGCTAAGGCTCATGATACCACTTGGCGGTAGGGAATTCTGCAGGATATGGCAGCAATGGGAATCAGAGGGCGAATGTTTTCATGTGTACAAGATTTTCTTCAAGAACGAACCTTTACTCTGAGACTGGGCAATGCAGTCTCCCGTTCTTTCAGCCAGGAAAATGGAGTACCTCAGGGCAGTGTGCTAAGTGTGACACTCTTCGCCATTAAAATAAATTCCTTGGCAAAGGTTACTCCTCGACCGGTTATGTACTCCCTTTACGTCGATGACCTGCAGATTGCCTTTTCGTCTTGTAACCAATCAGTCTGTGAAAGACAAATCCAGACTACGGTCAATCGGTTGCAACGATGGGCAGATGAAAACGGTTTTCGCTTTTCTCCTGAGAAGTGTGCATGTGTGTGTTTCACGCGAACACGAGGTATTCATGCCAAACCTGAAATAAAAATCAAGGATATGCTCGTTCCAGTACACAGTGAGCACAAATTCTTGGGCATCATTTATGACTCCAAATTAACGTTTGGGGCTCACATAAAGACACTCAAAATGACCTGCATGAGGACACTTAACATATTGAAAATTTTGTCGCACAAGTCATGGGGGGCCGACCGTGCATGTTTGCTCCGAAATTACGGCTCACTTGTACGGTCTCGTCTTGATTATGGCTGTATTGTTTATGGGTCAGCTCGCCAATCTGTTCTCACCTCACTCGATCCAGTGCACAACTTGGGCCTCAGACTTGCGTCAGGTGCATATCGTACCTCCCCTGTTGATAGTCTTTACGTTGAGTGCAATGAGTGGCCTCTGCAGTACCGTCGAGCGTACCTAAGTGGAGTATATGCAGCCAAAATAGCATGCATAAATGACCATCCTTGTGCCAGAGAATTGTTTGAAAATAAGTACAAGAAGCTCTATGAGAACAAACCAAGAGTGGTCCGCCCTCTTGCCCTCCGTTTGGAGGAGCACATGACTCTGTACTCTTTCAAGATATTCCCGCGAACTCTTCTGAGTTTCTCGGACGCTTTAGCCCCTCGGGACTATAGTGCTGTCAAATGTGACCTGTCGCTGTTAAAATACCACAAGAAAGCTTTTCCACACCAGCTTTTGCGCCAAGAATTTCTTGCACTTAAGGATAAATACAGTAGCTATTACCACTACTTTACTGATGGTTCAAAAACTGCTGGTCACACCGGTTATGCTTTTGTAAACTCGTCGGCAGTTACCGTAGCTGAGAGCATAGCTGATGAGGGCAGTGTCCTCACTGCAGAGGTTTTTGGTATAACCTCAGCTATTGAAGACGTAATAGCGAATGGACTACAAAAAGTGGCAATTTTTACAGATTCCTTAAGCGCCATACGTGCTTTGACCTACCTTGTCCCTTCAAAGAATGCGGCTGTAGGTATGCTAAAAAATTGACTGTGCTGCCTCACATCGGCAGGGGTTAGTGTCGTCTTTTGTTGGGTACCAAGCCACATTGGCATTCCAGAAAATGAAACTGTCGATAGAGCAGCATACCATACTAAGCATTGTGCAATAACGAAGTCCAAGGTTCCTCACCAGGACCTTCGGAACACCACACGAAAGTCCATTACAATGTACTGGCAAACTGAATGGGACAGACAGATTGAAAATAAGTTACACCTAGTGAAGCCATACCTATCTGAATGGAAAAGTTGCAGACACAGAAATCGTTTTTATGAGGTTATTTTATGCCGACTGCGAATAGGTCACACTGTGCTCACACACGGCTTCCTGGTCCAGAAAGAACAGAAACCCATGTGTGACCACTGTGGAGACCACTGTGTGACCACTGTGGTTGCTCATCAGTTATCCAGCGTTCTGGCAATGATTGTTAACGATATATTCAAAAGTGGTGTTTTTCCCGAACAGCTTAAAAAAGGGAAAGTTGTCCCTGTTTTTAAGAAGGGGGATTCTACCCTAATGGGCAATTACCGTCCAATAACTATTCTGCTGTTTTTTAGCAAGCTAATTGAAAAACTTATTGTAATCGCCTAATGAACTACCTCAATAAATTTCAAATTCTAACACCACAACAATTCGGCTTCCGCCAAAATTACTCAACAGAACTTGCCCTAATAGAATTCACCGATGAATTAAAAAGTTTATTGATAACGGGTCTTGGTGCGGGGCAGTTTTCATAGATTTCACGAAGGCGTTTGATACAATAAACCACTTAATACTTTTTGCGAAACTTGAATCAATTGGAATACGGGGGCCAGCTTTAACACTTATTCGCAGTTATTTGTCTGATAGAACACAGGTTGTCAAAATTTCTGACGCGTTTTCCTGTCCCATTAATATTATCAAGGCGTTCCCCAGGGTCTATTCTAGGACCGCTTCTTTTCCTAAATACATTAATGACCTCCCGACTTGCCTCAAAACTTCGCACTGTATTCTTTACGCAGACGATACCACGATATTTGCGCACGATAAAGACCAAACAATCTAATATTAAACTGAACTCGGATTTGCAAACATCATCTCATGGTGCGAAAACAACTGTCTGCGCATGAATCCTACCAAACTAAGTTTATGATTTCCCACACCCATAACTAACGGCTTTCACCACCCCGCAAAGTAAAACTTGGCGATCTGGCTATTCCTGCATCCTGCAACTGGCGTCATTTCTTGGTGTTGTGCTTGATTCGCAGTTTAAAATTTCGTGCACACAATTAATCAGTTCAAGAAATTAGCATTCGGGATACGTGAGTAATTAGAACACGGCATTACTTCCAGCCACATATTCTTCGGTCACTGTATCACGCATTTATTAATAGTCATCTCACTTACTGTTTGTCGTCATGGGGGCAATACATACTTCACCCATTTGTCTTGCCTACAACGTCTACAAATCAAGCAGTTCGTGCATTAACTTTCAGCCACTTCAGGGCCTCGGCTACAGGCATTTATGATAGCCTGAAGGTCCTACCTCTGACATGTTCTTGGCAGCTGACATTAGGCTCCTAATTTAACCGTGCCCGCCAAAACAGTGTCGTTGCGGTGCTTTCGCCACATCTTCCCTACTAATACAAATATTACCCGTTCTCTGAACAACATAACTTATTACTGCCGAAGCTAACACCAACTACGGTAAGCAAACTGCCTTTTTTTCAGCCATAGCACTCTGGAATTCTCTGCCGGTATCAATTAAGTCATCGCCTTCTCACATACTTTTTCCAAGTGTCTGAAACTACCTACTCGAAATGTACTTAGGTGATTCTTAAAATTGTTTTTTTCTGTGTGCCTTTTGTCTTTTGGTTGTATACTTCGTTCCGAATTTAACTTCGGATTTTGGCGTTTTTTATACCGATGATTGCTTAGATATTTATGGGTTATTGTACTATCACGTGATCCTGATTTCTTGATGTTCGCTACCTGAATATACATTTGATTTGCATTCCTTGTTTATTCGTGTAGTATTGTATACTTCCTCATCTTTGCCTCAAACTCTCGCAAAAATATCAAATGTTATTCAAAGAATTGATTTTCTTCGCCTGACCCTGACATGCTAATGGTTCTTATTACTTCGTGTGCATTCCGTTCTGCCATTATATTAACTTTGTCTTCTGTGAATTTTGAGCCAGGAGGTCCCCCTGACAGTTTTTACTTCGGGACCTCCTTCTGTACTAACCTCAATAAGCATTTTGTAAACCAAACATTTATTGAATAAACCTTGAAACCTTGAATAACCTTCAAAAAGCTGCCCACACCTTCAAGCAGCACGTATCAGACATTTCAAAGCATTATACACCTTTTGCATCCCTTTACACCCTGCGCTTTTACTTAGTGATGAACCGTTGGTGGATTTTAGTAACGTTTTCCAATTTTTTGAGGACACCGGCCTTCTACACCGGTTTTAGCTATGTGCCTCTTTGAGTCATTTTAAAATGTTTTTAATCCTCACAACACCTTGAATAACATCGTTTAACCGTCGCTTAACTATTCTACCCTGCGTTTGGCGCATTATAACCGAAAGGTTGCTGTGCCAAAAAACCACAACTTACCTTCAAATAAAAGTTGTGTGTTATTTTCAACGAGCCCCTCATTTCCTATTCTGATTCGCTAGATGCATAGCGAGGGCCTCTGTTCTGGCAGTCTTGGAGCCCTAGGAAGCTTAAGAGGGTTCAACGCTGGTCGACCACTCTCGACATGTCGTAGAGGCACGAGTCACGGCCCGGGGGTTAAAAAGAAGGTCCTCTTCACCCCGAGTAGTCTGCGTGGTGCTGGCTACCGCCCCCAAGCACAGGAAACAAAAATACCTAAACATAAATACCCCAGAAAGTGGGCTGGGATAGTAGGCTGCGGATAGTAGGCAGAAAATGGGCTGGGCTGGGAAAGTAGGCTGCGGATAGGGCACACCCATGCAACGCACTCGTATCTTCTGACGGGATCTTCTAGACCCCAGTGCAGCAGGTGCGGAGAGGCCCTATCCGTAGTGCACATACTAATCACATGCAAGGCACTTCACACAACACGTCACAAACACTTCAGAGAACTGTACAGACAACATATTCCCCTACATCCATCGTTTTTTCTAGGTGACGATGCCATTGTTTTCATGAAACGTGTGTTTGAGTATTTGTCAGACGTCAAGTTTTTAAACCTCATTTGCTATCACGCATAATGAAATCTGGCCCTATACACCAGCCATGCTCATTGTCGTTTTGTGATTTTACTTTAATTTTTGCTGACTTTACTTAGTGTTTAAGGATTCACCCCTCATATATGACTATTGTTTTCGCGCTCTTTGCCCCAGTTGGCCTTGCGCCATAAACATCCAACCATCATCATCATCATCCCAGAAAGTGGAAGGGAAAATTGCCCCGCCGGTAGCGTAGTGCTTATAGCACCAGACTGGTATTCTGTAGGTCGTGGTTTCGGATCACACATGGCGGGCATTTTTTTCGCCACTTTCTTTCTTTCTTTCTTTCTTGCCAAATTCTTTATATGTTTCAGAGACCTACCACATCCACCCCTTTGCTTTCCGAGATTTTATTGACTGCCAACTCTTATTTGTTCTGTGTTATTTTCAACGAGCCCCTCATTTTCTATTCTGATTCGCTACATGCATAGCGAGGGCCTCGGTTCTGGCAGTCTGGGAGCCATAGGAAGGTTAAGAGGGTTCAACGCTGGTCGACCACTCTGTCGTAGACACTCGAGTGTCGTAGAGACTCGAGTGTCGTAGACACTCGAGTCACGGCCCGGGGGTTAACAAGAAGGTCCCCTTCACCCCGAGTAGTCTGAGCGGCGCTGGCTACCACGCCCAAGCACAGGAAACAAAAATACCTAAACATAAATACCCCAGAAAGTGGAGGGGAAAATCGCCCCGCCGGTAGCCTAGTGGTTATCGCACCAGACCGGTATTCTGGAGGTCGTGGGTTCAGATCCCACCTGGCGGGCATTTGTTCTCCACTTTCTTTCTTTCTTTCCAAATTGTTTATCTGTTTCAATGACCTACCACATCCTCGCCTTTGCTTTCCAAGGTTTTATTGACTGCCAACTCTTTTTTGTACTGTGTGATTTTCAACGAGCCCCTCATTTCCTATTCTGATTCGCTACATGCATAGCGAGGGCCTCTGTTCTGGCAGTCTTGGAGCCATAGGAAGCTTAAGAGGGTTCAATGCTGGTCGACCACTCTAGACATGTCGTAGACAGTCGAGTTACGGCCCGGGGATAAAAATAAGGTCCCCTTCACCCCGAGTAGTCTGAGTCGCGCTGGCTACCACCCCCAAACACAGGAAACAAAAACACCTAAACATAAATACCCCAGAAAGTGGTGGGGAAAATGATTGATTGATTGATTCTGGGGTTTAACGCGCCGACGCAACGCAGGCGATGAGGCGCACCGTAGTGGAGGGCTCCGGAGTAATTTTGACCACCTGGGGATCTTTATCGTGCGCCGAAATCTCGTACACACGGGCGTTTTTGCTTTTCGCCTCCATCAGAAAAGCGGCCGCCGCGGCCGGGAAACAAACCCGCGACCTCGTGCTCAGCAGCGCAACGCCTTAGCCACTGAGCCACCGCGGCGGGTTGGTGGGGAAAATGGACCCGCCGGTAGCGTTGTGGTCATCGCACCAGACCGGTATTCTGGAGGTCATTGGTTCGGATCCCACATGGCGGGCATTTTTTTTCTCCACTTTCTTTCTTTCTTTCCAAATTCGTTATCTGTTTCAATGACCTACCACATCCTCCCCTTTGCTTTCCCAGGTGTTATTGACTGCCAACTCTTAGTTGTTCTGTGTTACATATATATATATATATATATATATATATATACCAGTGTTTCGAACCGAAAGAAAATACCGGTTCAGTTACCGTTCTGGTTCAGGCGAAATCATTTCATAATTTCGTTCCGGCTCCGGTCCGGTTCGGCAAAATTACGTACTGAACCGGTGCGTACCTGCCGCGGTGGCTCAGTGGCTAAGGCGTTGCGCTGCTGACCACGAGTTCGTGGGTTCGATTGCCGGCCGCGGCCGCCGCTTTTCTGGTGGAGGCGAAAAACAAAAACGCCCTTGTGTACGAGATTTCGCCGCACGTTAAAGATCCCCAGGTGGTCAAAATTAATCCGGAATCCTCCACTGCGGCGCGCCTCATCGCCTGCGTTGCGTCGGCACGTGAAACCCTACAGTCAATCAATCGAAGCGGCTCGTGAAGCCGGTTCAGGAGCTTCAGCCGGTTCGCAAATCGGTTCGATGAGTTGAAATGTCCCTGAAATTAGAAAAAACAAACAATTGGGAGTATAAGCGACAGTCAAATAAGAAAACAAACAAAAATAAAAAGGCTGCTGTTCCCCAAGCGCAGTGGCACAGTTGCAAAGCAAAAACAATTATGAGATATTAGAAAAACAGATGAAGTAGCGACGATTTACCACCTACTTTCTCGCCCAGACTTTGTTGCCGTAGCGGCTATTCATAAAGCCACCGACAACAGATATTACAGCTGGATATATTTTCTGCCCTTTCCTTTTGTGTTGAAATCGCGATCGTCACTTTGGAATCGCCATCACGGTAACCTTGAAACCTTAAATTTAGGCCTGCGTACTGGCGCGTTCAAATACCAGCGCTTAATACCAATGGCGCTCAATTTGTTATATTTGTAACAAAACACAAAAATCCTACAACAGGCATAAAAAATGCTACTAATGAATTAGATTTTTTGGTCACCCTAAATAATTTATTAGCTCTCACCTTGTCGAATGTGTTGCCACACTTTTATTAAAAGTAAGCTTTAGTTAACTCTCAGTCACTGCATTATTGCTCGGACCACAGCAATTCCTTTTGCGGTAGCTATACGGGATGTGTGCATTAGAATCCATATGTCATCGTACCACCTGACCTCCGGCTATCGTTCCATGTGCTACATTGCGCATCTTATGACAGATTATGCTGTTACAAAATGAAATGAAAATTTGACGCACGGAGCATGAGATGGGACTTTTTTGGGTGACGTTCTTTCATTCGTCCACAGCAGTACTCCCCTCCGGAACGATTAGCATTAGAAGTTGTAGCGAGTTGGGCAGTAAAAAAAGCAGATCTGAAAGAGAAGAAACGGCAGAACAATGGGACAGCGTGAAGTACCGGCCTCCATTTCTGCACGTGTCATCTGCTTTGTTACTGTTTCTTCTTCCAATACGAAGTCGAGGGCTGCAGTTTCTTGCCAAGGCATTAAGTGCGCATCTAAACAGTTTTCCTTACATATCGGTTGTTATTTTTATCTGTAAAAAACGGAACTTCTCCACTGTACTGTCCTCAAAGCTTACCATGGAGCTCACTTCCTTGGCATTGGTGACACGTTCGGTTGTGAAAGGCAGGGCAAATAAAAGTGTAGAGCAATATCCACGTTTTGGTGCTTTTTTTTTACTCACTCGGTTTTACTTTGTTTTTGCGTAATACTTTAAAACCTTTCGCCTTTTTTTGTTTTCCGTGTAAACACATTTAAAAAAAACTGGCGCATTTTATGCCCAGTGCTATATCTCTGCTCCGAGGCGCAGCTTATGTTGCAGGCCGGCAGACTGATTTTATCCAGCAGGTGATATTCAACGTGGATCAAAATCTCGATTCACGGACGTTCTCGATTTCGATCTACTTCAGAAAAACTGTCGTGGGGAAGAGAGATCGAGGCCACTTGTGGTAAGCAGCAAACGGCTTAGCAACTGAGCAGCTCCTGTGATCCAACTTGTCGAGTATTAACCCTTTAAAGAAGTTATGAAATGCGAAAACTTTGCACACATCGGGTGTGGCCTTTCGCGGTTGCGCAGTGGAGCACTCCTGCAGCCTCAATGCTCCAATAAAGTCGCAGCTAGGGAAGGGCTAAGCCGTTTTATATCCCCTGCAAGCTGCCGAGAATTACATTTCGTTCGTCAGCTTGCACTACGCTCGCGCTTCCAGCAGCAACAGACAATTGCTACATTGGGGCTCTTTCATTTACCTTGTTGTTACGTAGAGCGTGATAGTGAAGGGGGAGTATGCGAGCGGGTACGAAGTTGATGGTACGTGAAAGAAAGAAAGGCATGAATTGAATTGACTGTGCAATATCAACAACGGTGGGTTGAACCGTTTCGGCATGAACCGATAAGCGTTATATATTTTTTCGGTTCAGTTCCGGGTCGTGTTCAGCGTGCTCAAAAATAGCGGTTCGGGTTCGGGTTAAGTTCCTGCAAAAATACCGGTGCATCTCCGGTTTGCGTTTAGTTTCGGCACCCGAATATATATATATATATATATATATATATATATATATATATATATATATATATATATATATATTGTCAGGAAGCCAAGGACGACGCAGTTGTTTGGAAAAGAAACAAGTTTATTGGAGCGAACTTGTGCTCCTCTAACAGCTGAAAAGAATACAGAGGCGGCGAAGCAACGGTCAACAAAGTGACGTACGTGCGTCGGCGAGCGTCGCAGAATCGAAAAATGCTCCGGTGTCCGCACTGCAGGCTTTTTATCTTTCGGCGCGCGTGGTTCTCGAAACGTCGATTCACATCGAGAACATAGTAGATCCAAGAAGATTATTCTGGGCTGTTCACGTTAGATCGGAATGCTCTCCCTATCACAACAGATAACACATGCGGCACAGAAAGAAAGAATGGAACACGCGCTTCCCTTGGCGCAGAGATAACACAGACCGGCGCAGCCGGGCGGTAAAAGCAAAACACAAATAAACAAACCCAATGTATGCTTCGCGGCAATATATATATATATATATATATAGATATACCGTATTTCTTCGAATATAAGGCGAGGGTTTTTCCAGAATGGGCGGTCTCAAAGTCATACCCCGCCTTATATTCGAGGCTCAGTATCCCAATATGCCGATTTTGGTGTGACAGTTTTGGTTTCTTTCATCCAACCATTTCCAAGCTTTCAAAAAAGCCCGACGACACTCTTGGAAATGTAACAAAGAGATTTCAGAATAAAGCGCATAAAATTTTACACAAACGCAGGTTGCAGATAGTAATTACCGAGTTTCGGCAACTGCAAGGGTATTGAATAGTTCGTGATACAGCATAGGCCATGGCAGCAGACGCCTTCGACCATATCAATGAGCTGAGCCAGCAGTATCTTAACGGTAACTTTTGCGCACTTGATACGGGGACACAGAAAAAGGTGACACGAACACAAGTGCAGATTAACAACAGTTCTGCGCACAAGTGCAGATTAACAACAGTTCTGCGCTTGTGTTCGTGTATCCTTTTTCTCGATATCGCGGAAGTTCCACCTGTAATCGCTGTAATGTCGTGAATAGAGATAATTCATCGAACTAAACTGTTAAAAACTAAAAATATATGAAAAGTATAAAATAATTACGTACGGGAACTCGCTAACCGTGCAATGCCTTGCATTCCCACAATAATGCAGATTTCGCGAAAGTTCCATATGTAATGGTTATATCATAAATGGAGATAATTGGTGCACAAAATTCTTGCAAACTAAAAAATTGGAAAATATAAAAATACCGGAAATGGCAAAAGTTTTAATGCATGGCATTTCCACAATAATGCACCTGTAATCGTTGCTTGACCGTAAATAAAGATAATTCGTCGAACGAAATTTTGAGAAACTAGAATAATAACAACAAACAAATAATTTAGGAAAATGGCGAACCGTGTAGCGCCCTGCATTTCCACAATATATTAAGATTTCGCGAAAATTTCAATTATAATCCTTATAACAAGCGCAAATGGAGATAATTGGTTAGACAAAATTTTGAAGCAGTAAAAAATGAGAATATTAAACTATTACCAAAAATGGAAACTTGTATATTGCATTTCCACAATAATGCAGATATTGCAAAAGTTTTACCTGTTATCGTTACAATAGGGTAAATGGAAATAATTGTTTGAACGGAATTTTGAAAAACTTGAAAATTCGCTCCAATCCACGCTGTAAAGGTAGTTGGAAAGCAAAGCTTTAAACGACACCCACAACAATTGCCCATGCCGCATCACTTGCATTCACACACGTGGCTCTGGAAATACTAAAACCAGAGATTCTGCCAGCCGTTTGCTGGGATTCGTGGGGGCGCTTCTCGAATGCAGGAGCGTTGGCGACGGCCGGGTTACAGCAGCGGACGCCGCCAGTGTAGCCCTGCCGTGAGTCGTATGAAAGAAAACGGGGAGAAGCGTGTTTCGAAGGGTGAGGCAGCGGAACTTAGCCATCCTGATGTTCTACCTCGGGGCCTACCACCACACGACACAATTGCAGGCACCGAAACAAGCCGGCATATGAGCTTAGTAATATAAAGATTGTAATGGTATGCAGTATTATACCGTTTATGCAGATTTAAACTAAATATTTTCATCAGTTTCAGAATTGCGAGAAAGCTGACGGAAATTTTGTTATCGCTACTTATCAGAACCACTTGCTCCATTCGTCTTGTAATACCTGTGAAAACACAACCGAATTGGCGTTCACGAGTTTAGAAAACGCAGTCCCATTCGTGACAAGCAGTGCGCAAGAGGTGGCTTTTCTCTAGCGGCCGGATGCCTGTAAGTGGTCTCTACATTTTGTTTTCCCGCCCGCCCTGCAAACTAATCCTTAACGTATTGTTGCCGTACGACCACCTAATTTCGTCGGGTTCATGTTACCGAGGAGGTGCTTTTGAAAAAGTTTATCAAGCCATGCGAAGTGAGCCCGCAATGGAGGCGAAGCTCCAGCAAAACAGGCCCAACCCGTTACTAAAGCAGACCACGAAGCCGACGGAAGGGTCCCGCCGACGCGCCCACCGGGGTGAGCGCGGGGAACGCTGGGTAATACCGCCTTATCGCCGCGCCATCTACACTGTGCTGCCATAGTGAAGAGCGCCTGGCGCATCCCCAGCCGCGTTGGGAGTTTCTTGTCCCGCACGCCACGAAAGAACCGTTGGCTGGTAGAGGTAGAAAGCCGTGCTCTAAAAAATACGAAAAATATAGAATAATTACGGAAACTGGGGAACCGTGTAACGCCGTGAATTTCCACAATAATGCACATTTCGGGAAAGTTCTAAATGTAATCGTTGTAACAGCGTAAATGGTTACAATTGGTTGAACGAAATTATGAAAAACTGAAAGATAAAAAAAACAATTAACGAATTACGGAAAATGGCAAACTGCATAACACCCTGCATTTCCACAATAGTGCAGATTTCGCGAATCTTGCAAATATAATTGTTATAATAACGTAAATGAAGATAATTCGTCGGATAGGATTTAAAAAAACCAAAAATTCGGCTGTAAAAAACTACCGTCAAAGATAAGCGGCAGATGAATGCTACGCATCTGTAGACAATTCGCTGAATTTCTGCAGAACATATCGTTTTTCGCTTCCCGCGAACCAAGACCATGACCACTTGCCTGTAAGGCATGCTAGTTTTGTTATGTTTGGCATGGCTGCTTTGGAAGTGGAGTTACTGATGGCGAGCTGTGGGCTTTCTATAAAGATCTGTAGTCAGCTTTTCATCCTTCAGTGACACTGTGACATCAAGAAAAGTCGATTGTTTCAGCCGAGTACTGGTGCGACAAGGAGATGAGCAGGTGTTGAAACCGGAGATAAGAAAAAAATTTTCTGTCCGCCGTGTTGGCAAATTAGAAATTTGTCGTTCATGAAGCGTTATAGCGGAACGGTTTAAGAGAACATTTATCAAAGTATGCGTTCTTATAACTTTCATAGAGTATGAGAATGCATTTCACTCGGTCTAATCTTCAGATGTCATGCGGGTATTGTGCAGTCATGGTGTAGACAAGCATTACGTCAGAATACTAGAGGGTATCTACAATGGGTGCACATCTACCACAGTCCACCATAAGAAGAGCAGTGTAACACTTATAAGAAAGGGCGTCAGACAAGGATACGTCGAAGGTTGTTGGAGCTATGTCGGGCGACAGGGCTGGGGACACATCTGCGGTTCCTTTCGTCACGGCTGGTCTCGGCAGGTCTTGATGGGCGCCTGACATGCTGGGGGAACGCGGGGGGGAATGTGGGTTGAGTGGTGGCCGCTGCGGGGCTGGGGCTGCTAGACATGGCCCACGTGCTATCGGCGATTGCGTCCACGCCGAGACGGCGCGAAGCTGTGGCCGGGATGGGGATGATCAACCCGCACACTCCACCCAAATGTTACGTGGTGGAAGAATTGATAAGGCGCTCCACAGATCGATGGGAAGAGTCGCCACGTATGGTCGGCCATAAGATAAGGCGCGTAGATGCACAACCACATTTTTGTCGTCCGCGTCTTCTGGTCTTAAGCCATGGCAGTATGGGGGCATTCCCCGCCTAGTGTTTCGCGACCGTATCCACTTCGACCCGGGATACCAAAGCGAGGCAGTGATAATTAGAATTATAAGAGTGGGTGAAGTGCATTCGGCAGGCTCTCTCAAATAATAAACGGCAGCGTGCCATTGTTTCTGAAGAAGAAAACGTATGTTAGCTCCACCTTACGGGTACTCACCTATAGGTGAGGAACTTGGAGGCTCGCTAAAAGGGTTCAGCTTAAATTGCGGACTACTCAGCGAGCAATGGAACGGAAGATGATAGGTGCAATATTGTCACGAAGCCAAGGACGACGCAGTTGTCTTGCAGGAGAAACAAGTTTATTGGAGCGAACTTGTGCTCCCCTAACAACTCAAAAGAATACAGAGGCGGCGAAGCAGCGGTCAACAAAGTGACTTGCGTCAGCGAGCGTCGCAGAATCGAATGCCCCGGCGTCTGCTCTGCAGGCTTTTAAGTGCGAATGCACTTTATAAGCGACCCCAAACCTTCCACCGCCGGCGGCGGCGGCGGCGGCGGCGTCCGCAGTCCTCCTCTCCCTAGCAACGGCGTGGAGCGGAGAGGAGCGTCGGTAGCAACGGCGCGGTGACGTCACTTCACCACGTGACCGCGCTCGCTCCGCCTCCTCGCCGTGGCTGCGCGGGTGCGCGCCGCTCTCCGCACCGCTCCTCGCGCCGTGACGTCATGGTATGACGTCACAGCGCGCCTCCTCTCCCCAGCAGCTGCCGCGCGCCTCTCTCTCCACCGTGACGTCACACTCTCTCCTCTCCCCCTCGCTCGGCTGCAGCTGCCGTGCGCCGCTGTCCCTCTCCCCTTGCGCTCGCCTCCTCTCTCAGCCACCTGGCTCGGCGCGCTCGGCGCGGCGTACCCCCCTATATATGCAGCGATAAACTGCCAGACCTCCGTGGGTCGGCTCGCGCGCGCTCACGGGCGAATGCCAACGGATTTTAACTTTACTCCCCCTCATAGCATCACCCCGTGCATTCGCACTTAACCATGTTCACCCTCGGGGAAATGCTTGGGAGTTTTTTTATCTTTCGGCGCGCGTGGTTCTGGAACCGTCGATTCGCATCGAGAACATTGTAGATGCAAGAAGATTATTCCGGGATGTTCGCGTTAGATCGGAATGCTCTCCCTATCAGAACAGATAACACATGCGGTACAGAAAGAATGGAACACGCGCTTCCCTTGGCACGGAGATAACACAGACCGGCGCAGCCGGGCGGTAAAAGCAAAACACAAATAAACAGACCCAATGCATGGTTCGCGGCAATATTAATCCTTTGATGCCCGAAAGTTTATTATTTTGCTTAAGCGTGAGAAGTTTTTTATGATCTAAAAGGATTCCGACATCACAAATGTGAAGTCAGAAAACAATTAACGAATTACGGAAAATGGCAAACTGCATAACACCCTGCATTTCCACAATAGTGCAGATTTCGCGAATCTTGCAAATATAATTGTTATAATAACGTAAATGAAGATAATTCGTCGGATAGGATTTAGAAAAACCAAAAATTCGGCTGTAAAAAACTAACCGTCAAGATAAGCGGCAGATGAATGCTACGCATCTGTAGACAATTCGCTGAATTTCTGCAGAACATATCGTTTTTCGCTTCCCGCGAACCAAGACCATGACCACTTGCCTGTAAGGCATGCTAGTTTTGTTATGTTTGGCATGGCTGCTTTGGAAGTGGAGTTACTGATGGCGAGCTGTGGGCTTTCTATAAAGATCTGTAGTTAGCTTTTCATCCTTCAATGACACTGTGACATCAAGAAAGTCGATTGTTTCAGCCGACTACTGGTGCGACAAGGAGATGAGCAGCTGTTGAAACCGGAGATGAAGGAAAAAATTTTCTGTCCGCCGTGTTGGCAAATTAGAAATTTGTCGTTCATGAAGCGTTATAGCGGAACGGTTTAAGAGAACATTTATCAAAGTATGCGTTCTCATAACTTTTATAGAGTATGAGAATGCATTTCACTCGGTCTAATCTTCAGATGTCATGCGGGTATTGCGCAGTCATGGTGTAGACAAGCATTACGTCAGAATACTAGAGGGTATCTACAATGGGTGCACATCTACCACAGTCCACCATAAGAAGAGCAGTGTAACACTTATAAGAAAGGGCGTCAGACAAGGATACGTCGAAGGTTGTTGGAGCTATGTCGGGCGACAGGGCTGGGGACACATCTGCGGTTCCTTTCGTCACGGCTAGTCTCGGCAGGTCTTGATGGGCGCCTGACATGCTGGGGGAACGCGGGGGGGAATGTGGTTGAGTGGTGGCCGCTGCGGGGCTGGGGCTGCTAGACATGGCCCACGTGCTATCGGCGATTGCGTCCACGCCGAGACGGCGCGAAGCTGTGGCCGGGATGGGGATGATCAACCCGCACACTCCACCCAAATGTTACGTGGTGGAAGAATTGATAAGGCGCTCCACAGTCGATGGGAAGAGGTCGCCACGTATGGTCGGCCATAAGATAAGGCGC
This sequence comes from Haemaphysalis longicornis, assembly GCA_013339765.2. NCBI lineage: Eukaryota > Metazoa > Arthropoda > Arachnida > Ixodida > Ixodidae > Haemaphysalis > Haemaphysalis longicornis. Next base: position 189,221,104 of record CM023453.1, read on the forward strand.
GTAGATGCACAACCACATTTTTGTCGTCCGCGTCTTCTGGTCTTAAGCCATGGCAGTATGGGGCATTCCCCGCCTAGTGTTTCGCGACCGTATCCACTTCGACCCGGGATACCAAAAGCGAGGCAGTGATAATTAGAATTATAAGAGTGGGTGAAGTGCATTCGGCAGGCTCTCTCAAATAATAAACGGCAGCGTGCCATTGTTTCTGAAGAAGAAAACGTATGTTAGCTCCACCTTACGGGTACTCACCTATAGGTGAGGAACTTGGAGGCTCGCTAAAAGGGTTCAGCTTAAATTGCGGACTACTCAGCGAGCAATGGAACGGAAGATGATAGGTGCAATATTGTCACGAAGCCAAGGACGACGCAGTTGTCTTGCAGGAGAAACAAGTTTATTGGAGCGAACTTGTGCTCCCCTAACAACTCAAAAGAATACAGAGGCGGCGAAGCAGCGGTCAACAAAGTGACTTGCGTCAGCGAGCGTCGCAGAATCGAATGCCCCGGCGTCTGCTCTGCAGGCTTTTTATCTTTCGGCGCGCGTGGTTCTGGAACCGTCGATTCGCATCGAGAACATTGTAGATGCAAGAAGATTATTCCGGGATGTTCGCGTTAGATCGGAATGCTCTCCCTATCAGAACAGATAACACATGCGGTACAGAAAGAATGGAACACGCGCTTCCCTTGGCACGGAGATAACACAGACCGGCGCAGCCGGGCGGTAAAAGCAAAACACAAATAAACAGACCCAATGCATGGTTCGCGGCATTACCCCCCCCCTCTAAGAGTGCATCGACCCGATGCTAACATAAGCGACAGTCCGAAAAAAAAAAGTTCGTCATCGTTCGTAGAAAGGTTTTAAGCGAACCACGTGGACGACTTCGGGCCGCGTACGTCGTCGTGATGTGCCGGAATCACCATCGGGGATCACTTCGTAGGTAAGTTGGCCAACACGTCGCAGAATCTGGTAGGGTCCGAAATACCGTCGCAGAAGTTTCTCGCTCAGTCCGCGTCGTCGGATGGGAGTCCAAACCCACACGCGATCCCCTGGTTGGTACTCGGCGTCTCGGCGTCGGAGGTTGTAGCGGCTGGCATCCACCAGCTGCTGGTCCCTTATACGAACTCGAGCGAGCTGGCGGGCCTCCTCCGCACGTTGAAGGTATCCTTGGACGTCGGCGTTGAGGTCGTCGTCTTCTACATGCGGAAGCATGGCGTCGAGCATCGTAGTCGGTCGTCTTCCGTAGACAAGCTCGAACGGTGTCATCTGCGTAGTTTCCTGCGTCGCTGTATTGTACGCAAACGTGACATACGGGAGGACTTCGTCCCAAGTCTTATGTTCAACGTCGACGTACATGGACAGCATATCCGCAATTGTCTTGTTCAGACGTTCTGTTAGTCCGTTCGTTTGGGGGTGGTACGCCGTCGTTCTTCGGTGATCCGTGTTGCTGTAGCGTAATACTCCTTGCATCAGCTCCGCGGTAAAGGCCGTTCCGCGGTCCGTGATTAGGACTTCAGGGGCTTCATGTCGCAGCACAACTTGGTTTATAAAGAACTTGGCGACTTCTTGTGCAGTCCCCCGCGGAAGAGCGGCGGTCTCTGCGTAGCGCGTCATGTAGTCTGTCGCTACGACAATCCACTTGTTTTCCGATCGTGACGTCGGGAACGGGCCTGGAAGGTCCATTCCAATTTGTTGAAAGGGCCTCGATGGGACGGTGATCGGTTGTAGAAGTCCGGCGGGTCTTGTCGGCGGCGTTTTTCGTCGCTGGCAGTCCCGGCAACTCCGAACGTAGTGGGTGACGTCGGATGTAAGGCGGGGCCAGAAGTACTTCGCCTTAATTTTTGCAATAGTGCGAGCTGTGCCGAGATGTCCGGAAGACGGGTTGTCGTGGGACGCTTCCAAAATTTCGTCACGAAGGTCTGCGGGGATGACAAGTAGATAATTGGTTCTTGTTCCGGGGCTGAAATTCTTCTTCACGGGGACGGAGTTTTTTTGGCTGAATGCTGGTAAGTTACGCTTGAACGCTCTAGGCACGGAGACGTTTCGTCCTTCGAGGTAGTCGATCATTACTCGCAAGTCGGGGTCGGCACGCTGCTGGGCGGCTAGGTCGCTCTCCGTAACAACCCCGAAGAACGCACTGTCTTCATCGGAGTCTTGTGGTGGTGGGTCGACAGGGGCGCGGGACAGGCAGTCGGCGTCGGAGTGTTTCCTGCCGGATTTTAGACGATTGTAACGTCGAACTCTTGCAGGCGCAAACTCCACCGCCCAAGACGGCCAGAGGGGTCCTTCAAATTGGCGAGCCAACACAGCGCATGGTGCTCTGTTACAACCTTGAACAGTCTGCCATACACGTATGGGCGAAATTTTGAAATGGCCCATATAATAGCCAGACACTCTTTTTCGGAGGCAGAGTAGTTTTTCTACTCCTTCGACAGACCACGGCTGGCATAGGCGATTACGTTTTCGCACCCGCTTTGTTTTTGGACAAGGACGGCACCCAAGCCTATATCACTGGCGTCCGTGTGTATTTCCGTTTCGGCGTTTTCGTCGAAATGAGCGAGCACGGGCGGGCTTTGCAGGTGTTTTTGCAGCTCGCAGAATGCCTTTTCTTGGTCGTCTTCCCAGCTGAAAGCGGTGCTATCTTTCGTCAAGCGCGTGAGCGGCGGTGCAATGCGTGCGAAGTTTGCGACGAAGCGCCGGTAGTATGCGCACAGTCCAAGAAATCTGCGCACGCCCTTCTTATCTTTCGGCCTTGGGAAGTTCTGTATGGCTGAACTTTTCGCCGGGTCAGGCAGGATTCCCGCGGCGTTGACGACATGGCCCAAAAACTTCAGTTCCTCTTACGCGAAGCGGCACTTTTCAGGCTTCAGCGTTAACCCCGACGTACGGATGGCCTCGAGTACAGACTGCAACCTTGCGAGGTGTTCGTCGAAAGTCCGGGAGAATACCACAACGTCGTCGAGGTATACGAGGCAGGTGTGCCACTTCAGGCCAGCTAGCACAGTGTCCATGACTCTTTGAAACGTTGCTGGTGCCGTGCATAGCCCAAACGGCATTACCTTGAACTCGTATAGGCCGTCCGGGGTTATGAATGCAGTCTTCTCTCGATCTCTCTCGTCCACTTCAAATTGCCAGTAGCCGGTCTTCAGGTCCATCGATGAGAAGTACCTCGCATGGCACAGGTGGTCGAGGGCGTCATCGATTCGTGGCAGGGGGTACACGTCCTTTTTGGTGATCTTGTTCAATCGCCGGTAGTCAACGCAGAACCTCAGTGTGCCGTCTTTTTTCTTCACGAGTACGACCGGGGCAGCCCAGGGGCTTTTCGACGGCTGTATAATGTCGTTGCTGAGCATGTCGTCGATTTGAGTCCTGATGGCTTCGCGCTCGTGGGAAGAGACGCGGTACGGTGACTGTCGGGTAGGTCGGGCTCCATCCTCGGTTATTATCCGGTGCTTCGCCAGAGGTGTTTGACGTAACTTTGAGTTCGACGAAAAACACTCGCTGTAGCGACGCAGCAAAGCCAATAACTTGTTCCTTTCTTCTTGCGGTAGCGCCGGATTAACGTCGAAGGGGTGCGGAAGCTTGAAGGTATTGTCGGGTGCGCGTTCAAAGTCGGCGACTGCTATCACGTCACTTGCTTGTTGCGTTTCTTCGACGAACGCAATTGCAGCGCCCTTGTTTAAATGCTGGTACTCCTCGGTGAAATTGGTGACCAAAACGTGGGATTTGCGCTGCTTAAACCGCGCAATGCCTCTTGCGACAGACACACCGCGGTCAAGAAGCAACCTTCGGTCACTCTCCACGATAGCGTCGACGTCGGGAGCAGCACCTTCACAGTAGACGGTGATCATCAAGCTTGCGCGGGGTGGCAGGGTGACGTGATCATCGGCGATCCTTACAGCTGCACGGTGTTCGGGGTTCGATTCCGGCGTCACGGAGTGGTCGGAGGAAAAAGTTATCGACTTCGTCTGCAGATCGATTATTGCGCCGTTGTCCGTCAAAAAGTCCATTCCGAGAATTACGTCGCGGGAGCAGTTGGGCAAAACGACGAACACCGCAGGGTACGTCGTGCCGTCTATGGTGACGCGCGATGTGCACGTTCCACTTGGCGTCACGAGGTGGCCTCCTGCTGTGCGTATGTGCAGACCGTCCCATCTGGTCATAACCTCCTTCAGCTTAGACGCAAATGGTCCGCTCATTACGGAGTAGTCAGCTCCCGTGTCTACGAGGGCGACTACATCAAATCCGTCGATGGACACCTTGACGTCGGATGCCGCCTTCCTCGAGTTCCGGGTGCGTCGGGGCGTCGCATCTCGGCTTGTGCGTGTTGGCGGTCGGGCACTGTGCGTCGTCGTTGTCATCGTCTTCTCAGCGGACGTCTCGGTCCGGTCGGGTACGCGTCGCGGCGTATAGCTGTCGTCGTGTACGGGAGTCTCGTCAGGTCTGGGTCGGGTCGTCGGGATGAGGGCATGTTGTGAGTCACTGTCTTCCGCGAGTCGTTGCGTCGTTGGAGGGTTTTCATTTTTCCGCGATCGTGCAACTTTACCTCCAGAAGTTGCTGCTTTTAGTTTCCCCCGCGTGGGCTGGGGGGACCTTCCCGGGCGAAGTCAGCATTGCTACGGGCGGTTCGGCGATTGGTACGGGTAGGGCGATGGCGAGCGGTTGAAACGGGATGGGCCACGGCTGGTTTCAGATAGATACTCGTTGATCTCACGTGGTCGTTGGCCAGGGAGAGGGCGAGGTGCGTCGACGGAGAAACCACGCAGTCCGAGTCTCTTGTATGGGCAGCGATGGTAGATGTGGTCGGGCCTCTCCGCAGTGGTAGCACAGAGGACGATTATCGGGAGTTCGCCATACGTCCGTCTTCCTCGGCGTCTGGTTTCGGGCTACCGGGGAATCGGGCGGGGTGACAGTGGGCGGCGGTAACGGCCGGGGCCTCTTGAACGGCGTGTTGGGGCAGGGCGGGGTCGACGAACAGCCGCAGAGTAGGTCATAGCCTCGGGCTCGCGGGGTGCTTCGGACGGCACAGAAGTTCCCAAAGCCTGCTGTACTTCTTTCCCGGATCACGTCGGTCAGTGAAGTGACTTGAGGTTGTGGTGTCGTCAATCGGGAAAAGTTTCCGCAGCTCCCTCCCTTACCACTGCGCGGATAGTGTCGCGTAGTGAGTCGGAGCGTAATAGCGCTGGCACCAATCGTCTCCGAACACCAGCGCATTGATTGGGCGGGTCGTACTGCCTCGTTCGGATTTCGAGCGTCTTTCTCCATCGCGGCGGCCCTCAGACGCGAATTCGGACACGTCTTGGGGGGTTGCGAACAAGGCACGCGAAGAGCTCTTGCTTCACACCTCGCCATCAGAAACCTAGTTTCTTTTCCTCGTCATTCCGGTCCGCACGGCGGAAAGTCGCTTCATTTCCTCGACGAAGATTACGACTCCTTCGTTCGGGTGTTGCGTTCGAGTTTCCAGTAAAATCGCAGCTCGTTCTTTTCTCACCACGGTCGTGAAGGTCTTAAAGGAACTCGCTTTTTGAATTGCGTCCAGTCGGTCAAGGCGCTCTCGTGGTTTTCAAACCAAGTTCGAGCTGCATCCTCCAAGTAAAGAAAACATTGCCGGAAGGTTTCTTCTCGTCCCACCTGTTGAAGATCCGCACGCGCTCCAGCTTCTCCAACCATTCCTCTGGGTCTTCAGCGGGGGCTCCCCGGAACGATGGCGGTTCCCGGGGCTGCTGCAGCATGATTGGCGACGTTGTTTCTTGGACCATGGTGTTGGTTGCAGCGTTTCCTTCTCTTGGGCCCTTCTGGCATCAAAACGAACTCGGGTGGGAAATCTTGCAGGCGGGGGCTGGCTCTTGTTGGACTGGCTTGGCGGCTTCCCGAGGTTGTAGTGGGCATGAAGGGTGCGTACCCAGCACCTCTACCAGATGTCACGAAGCCAAGGACGACGCAGTTGTCTTGCAGGAGAAACAAGTTTATTGGAGCGAACTTGTGCTCCCTAACAACTCAAAAGAATACAGAGGCGGCGAAGCAGCGGTCAACAAAGTGACTTGCGTCAGCGAGCGTCGCAGAATCGAATGCCCCGGCGTCCTGCTCTGCAGGCTTTAAGTGCGAATGCACTTTATAAGCGACCCCAAACCTTCCACCGCCGGCGGCGGCGGCGGCGGCGGCGGCGGTCCGCAGTCCTCCTCTCCCTAGCAACGGCGTGGAGCGGAGAGGAGCGTCGGTAGCAACGGCGCGGTGACGTCACTTCACCACGTGACCGCGCTCGCTCCGCCTCCTCGCCGTGGCTGCGCGGGTGCGCGCCGCTCCCGCACCGCTCCTCGCGCCGTGACGTCATGGTATGACGTCACAGCGCGCCTCCTCTCCCCAGCAGCTGCCGCGCGCCTCTCTCTCCACCGTGACGTCACCTCTCTCCTCTCCCCCCTCGCTCGGCTGCAGCTGCCGTGCGCCGCTGTCCCTCTCCCCTTGCGCTCGCCTCCTCTCTCAGCCACCTGGCTCGGCGCGCTCGGCGCGGCGTACCCCCCTATATATGCAGCGATAACTGCCAGACCTCCGTGGGTCGGCTCGCGCGCGCTCACGGCGAATGCCAACGGATTTTAACTTTACTCCCCCTCATAGCATCACCCCGTGCATTCGCACTTAACCATGTTCACCCTCGGGGAAATGCTTGGGAGTTTTTTTATCTTTCGGCGCGCGTGGTTCTGGAACCGTCGATTCGCATCGAGAACATTGTAGATGCAAGAAGATTATTCCGGGATGTTCGCGTTAGATCGGAATGCTCTCCCTATCAGAACAGATAACACATGCGGTACAGAAAGAATGGAACACGCGCTTCCCTTGGCACGGAGATAACACAGACCGGCGCAGCCGGGCGGTAAAAGCAAAACACAAATAAACAGACCCAATGCATGGTTCGCGGCAATATTAATCCTTTGATGCCCGAAAGTTTATTATTTTGCTTAAGCGTGAGAAGTTTTTTATGATCTAAAAGGATTCCGACATCACAAATGTGAAGTCAGAAAGGAATTGGTTCATTAAGACAGACGCGGGGCACTGGAAAACACTGGACACTGGCTGCCCATATATCACTTGATCATGAGAGCTACCTTGATCACCACGATTCATGGTTCGAGGGAAGACGTGAAGTTTGTAAAGCCAACGTTTGTAATGACAACGAAATTGCACAATCTCGGTTACGTGTCACTATCCAATTGAACCACCGGGGCTCGATGTGAGCTGACCCACGTAAATAATATTTTTTGAACCCCTGCCCTCTCTTCTTTTTTTTTGAAGGTCCCGGATCCTTTGTCTGTCGATAGATGGTGTTAAATGTCGAAGAACCACAGAGTGCGGGAGAAAAAAAAACATGTTTGAGTTGCTGCTCCTGAGCAACACTGGGCATCAAAGGCTTAAGGGACAAGAAGAGAGCGGCGTGGGTCAGGGAACAAAACGCGTGTGAAGGGCATATTAGTGGAAATTTAGAAGACATAGGCATGGGCAGGGCATGTAATGCGGAGGGCAACATAACCGTTTGTTATTCAGTGTAACAGAGCAATGCTCGGCAGAGCGCGGCAGAACATTTGTTGGGCAGGTGAGATAAAGAAGTTTGCGGATAAATTGGTCGCAGTTAGCACAGGGCCGGGATATTTGAAAATTCATGGGAGAGACCTTTGCCCTGCAGTGAGCATAGAGAGGCTGATGATGATGGTTATGAGGATGCTGTTGCAAGAGAACAAATGCAAATATTGGCATAGTTCGATCCCACTCTCGTGGCCACGGAGTACTCGTGGGCATTGAAGTGGCGATGACAAATGTTGCGGCTGCTTTATCTGTTGGCTTAATAAGGATTTCAGGGTGTGCCGGTAACACTTTCAGAGCATTGCTTTGATCCGCCGACAGGATCTTACAGTGTGAAGCCAGTTCAGATATTACGGTTATTTTAGTGTTCGTTTGCTTGTTGGCTCTTCGTTGCATATCTTATGCTGACTTCGTTGTCAAGTAGTAATGTTTGTTTCCATTGTTTACGCTTTTCTTTTCCTTTCTTTTTTTCCTGTTAATGTTTGTCTCCTACTTTACGCCGCATACTTCACTGCAGAGCTGTTTTGGCCGAAAAAATCCGCGCGGCGTTGACAGAAAACCCCGCCTGCGCGTGAGCGCGTTCTTGTGATGCGACCCCCCGGCATGAGTAGAATGGATTTTCAATAAAATGCTGTAGACACGAGTATTTCTGCACGAGTTTGAACTGGAGGTCTCATACAAAGCACTTCATTTCTTTTCGACAGGCTTCGATTCGGGGCCGTCATGATTCTACGAGCGACTACTTCCTTGGAGGCCGGAACATGAACTGGGTTCTGGTAAGGCTTTCGGATTGAAGCTTTCACGCTGTAAAGCAGCTTTCAGAAATATACTGATCTATGCAACCTGCGGACTCGAAATTCTACTTTTATTTATTATTTCTGGTGTACCATTCACGTGAGCTGTTTGTTCATTGTAGAATTTTTTCCCCGCTGATGCATGCAGTTCGGCTTTGATGAAACTCCAAACCGGACCAATTTAACCCTACTCGAATCACGTAAACCAGTTCAACTCACATTAATGTTCTTCACATTGGTTAAGAATAAATTATGATGACACCAAAGCAGTCACTAAGGACCTGTTCAGCTTGTTGGTCCGTGTCAACAATTTACAGCGCATGCACGCGAAGGAACAAGAAAAAAGGCAACCTATTCGTTGAAGCAGTTAATCGACACAGGAGGTTAGAGGAATGGGGCGGCGGCTATCAAGATGAGAATACTTATTCAGCTTGTGTACTAATTGGATCTCAGCTGCTTTCTTGTGGGGAGGGCGGCCAACTGAGTTCCAGTATAAATTCGTGTGGCGGAGCAGATGATAGAGACAGTTGCCATCGACTACAGACGCCGGTAAGTGGCCAGGGCTGGAGCGGGGGCGCCATTTTTATTCCACTAAATAAGAGCTGCTTCCCGTCTAAAGAAAACAAATTGCTTGGCGGAACTTGCTGTTGGGAAAGTTGGTTCATGATTCGAGAAAATTGGTTCACGTCCAGTTGATACATAATTCATGATTCGAGCGCTAGCCTCGTCTGGTATTTCAGTGGGTTCAGTCTATTTGTTTACGCACACTTCTTTCTCAAAAACAAATTACCCTCACCTACTTAGTCGTGCATAGCTGAGTTTCCGAACTCAACGCCACCCTCTTATCTTTGTAGGAGACGTTAAACCCAAGCCTATTGCAAAGTGGAATCAGGGCAGTTGCCAAGTTTGCGCCATCTGCCCCCTCCTCTTGCTCTCCAGGACTTGCCCCAGCAACTTGAAGCCATCCCTGGCATACATCATGGGCTTTACGCCGTTGGTATTGTTACGGGACTAAGGTGGGCAATGCCTCACAGCCCCTTGACGGAAGAACGATTATGACGACGGCGACGTTCCTGGCGCGCATATTGCGCGAGGTCCGTGTCATGGCCCATTCGGTAAATAGATCGCTTCACCCCATCCCATCGTTCGTCTCATCTGTGTCCTGCCGCCACGTAACATTTTAGTGGAGGTGCGGGGTAGGACTAACCTCAGCTGCCGAAGCAGGGCGTAAGGGGAGATCCTCACACGACAAAGTCGCGGCAGTGTGGGGGAGGCTGGCGTACTGCGGCGCGATGCGGCGACTTTTTGCCTGCTCGAAGCGACGGCACTCTTTAATAATTGCGTAGATACTCGTGCAGTCCTTGCAGACAAGCAGGTGGAAAGCGTCATATGCGATGCCCCTCAAACACATTCGCTACTTTGTCGTCTTCAGACATCTGGTTGTCGACATTTTGACACAGTGCGAGAACATCCTGAATATACGCAACATACTGTTCAGTATACGTTTGCGCAAGGGATGCCAGCTTGTTTTTGGCAGCAAGGCGGTTAGTTTCGGGCTGCCCGAAGCTGGCGTGGAGCTTCTGCTTGCAATCGTCCGAGCCTGGTTTACGTGGCCTCATTGGTGTCGAACCGAGTCTCTGCTACGCCCCGCAAAGAATAGGAGACGGTCGCCAGCATCAAAGTGTCGTCCTAGCGGTTGTGAGAGCTAACGCGCTCGTACCGGCGGAGCTAGTCTTCAACGTCGAGGCCATCTGTGCCATTGAACGTACCGGGTTCTCTTGGATGAGACACGATGACGATCTATGCCGTGCCAACCAGTGCTTGATTCGATGACATGGTCTGAAGACGGATGTGGCGACCGCTACGGAGCTCCGTGTCCGGTGAATTTGACTAATAGGGATCACACCGCAACCTCCACCATAAGATGTTATGAGGAAGATGTTACGAGATGTTACGAGCCGAGAACAGACCAAAGAAGACGCCGTGTCCCCAGCTCTTTCGTCCAACGAGGTTCAAATTCCGCAGACGGTTCGTTTCTGGCTTGAAGACATCGCTTCTGTGGGGCCAGGCATCAACAGGGACGTCATCTTCATCTGTGGCGGCAGGCAAATCTCCACTATATGTTTTCATCGCATCGCTCACCGCATGGCAATCCCCACGTTGCCTCGGCATCGACCGGGATGGTCGCCCTCGACCAGGGGGTGATTTTACGGGACTAAGGTGAGCAACGCCTCACAGCCACTCGACCGAAGAACGATTACGACGACGACGACGTTCCTGGCGAGCATCTTGCGCGAGCTCTAGCTGTGTCATGGCCGCTATGCCCATTGTGTATAAGATCGCTTCACCCCATCCCATCGTTCGTCTCATCTGTGTCCTGCCGCCACGTAACAATAGCACCACATGGGATACAGTCAAGACTGTCTTCAACATCCCCACAAAAATTTTTCCGCAAAAAACAGAACTGATCATCATCGTCCGTGTAACCCTCGGTTGTCAGACAGGGCGACGATCAACATTTTCCTGGGCCTTGCCATGAACCCTTAAGTGGCCGTGTTCACCGCCGTAAAGGGGACAGAAAAGAAAGGAAGGAAAAAAGAACGGGGGAGAGGCTGATGTCGCCCAGCGTATCTGACGAGATCAGAAGTCCGCTTCTGTTAGATCTTCGGTTTGCACATTTTCGCCACAGTGATTTGTGTTGCCCTCATTCGCTTGATGGCCCATAGTAAATTAGAACTTCGTTTCGCTGCGCTGGCGCTCTGACCTGCCAGTGCGCTGCCTGGAGTCTCTGGTGAAGTGGTGGCGTTAGATGCATCACCTGGCTGAGCAGGTTGCGGCTGGTGGGTTGTTTGGCGTGACGATGCCTCGATGTCCATCCCTGAACTCTTTGAGGGCCTCGTATCGGGGTGCGGGTTAACCTCGTGGCTGACGTCGCCGTAAAAGTTTTCGTCCGTTCGCAGCAAGTGCTGCCGGTTTCGTCTCAAAAGCCCATGGTCTTCCGTTGGTGCAGTCTTTTTTTGCATTTCGCTCGGCCTGACCAGCTCCCGTTTTGGTTTAGGCGTTTTGTATTGTAGGCCCATGGTTTTAAAAATCTCCAGAAATTTAGAGGATTCTGTACCCGTGCGTAGCGTACTTTTACCGCATGCCTAGAGTGCCAGTTCTTTGCAGCGAAATGTAGCTGTAAGTAGCGGAAGACGTCGAATTATTTGAGTCATTTTACAGTTTTTCTTTGTTTTTTTTTATAGCGATGTAGTCTCATTATAGCGATAAAATGCCTTTGCTTCGCTAGTGATGTATTTTCTCAGAAGAACCAAGGCTGAGTGCATGGCTGGTCAGTTCGCGCTATTTTTTAACGTATTTCCAACGTTCTTTTGCGACTTGTCTTGTTTAATCTTGGGTTTTGGGAGAGATATATCAGACGCTTTTTTTATTTTTTGGGGTAATTTTTGTGGAAATTTTCATTTGTCATAATTATTTCTTTCAAAATTCTATTCGACCATCTATCTCCCTTTACCCTATTTTAATGACCGCAGATGTTACTTTCTCAAAATCTGTTTTTCGCTATTTTTATTGGTACAATGAACTTTTATGCTGATTTATTTTGTTTGTTCTTGGCTTTTGGGAGGAGATGTATAAGATGAATATCTGCTCCGACAGCCCGTGGGCGTCTCCTGTAGTCCCGGTAGAGAAGAAAGACGGTAGTTTTCGTTTGTGCGTGGACTACCGTAGACTGAATGCCCTCACCCGGAAAGATGCCTACCCGCTGCCTATGATCGAGTCGATAGTGGGGAACCTGGGGTCAGCTAGGTATATAACCATTCTGGATGCCTCAAAGGGTTTCTTGCAGGTGGAGATTAATTCGGAGGATCAGGCTAAGACACCGTTCACCTGCCACCGGGGTTCGTTTGAGTTTGGCCGGTTTGGCTGTGTAACACCCCTGGAACATTTCAGAGGCTGATGGACCGGGTTCTTGGGGAGTAAAGGTGGTCACATGCAATGTGCTACCTTCACGACATTGTAATATACTCGCGTTCACTGAAAGAGCACGCTAGTTACTTGGAAGGTGTGCTCGGTAGGCTCAAGGCAGCGGGTGTGACATTGAATCCGGCGAAAGCGCAGATAGCGCGAACTCAAGTGCAGCTTTTTGGGTTCACGCTGGGCGGTGGCTGCTAACCCGAGCCAACGTGGAGAAACTCCAGGCCATCCTAGGCTTCCCTGCGCCCACAGAAGTACGCGGCCTGCGCCGCTTTCTGGGAATGGCCAATTTTCATTCCGTCCGGCACTAAACTCCAGGCTCCTCTGATGCGGCCGTTGGGGAAATATGTCGAGGGGAATTGGGGCGGTGAGCAAGAAAGTGCGTTTCACAGCCTGTCCCACAGCCCAGACAGCGCAGCTCAGGTTGCCTGACCTGAACAGGGAGTTTGTCGTACAAACGGACGGAAGCGACCTGGGATTGCGGGCTGTCCTTCTTCAGGAGTACGATGGTGTGTTGCACCCCCTGGCTTTTGCCAGCCGATCCCTCCTCCCCGCTGAGAAGAATTACTCAGTGACTGAGCGGGAGTGCCTCGCTATCGTGTTTGCGCTGCGCTAGACGGGACGAAATTTGTGGTGAAACTTTGGCTGATGCGGCTCCGAGGACCCTCGCGGCGGTTGGCACGCTGGGCTCTCCTCATACAGCACTACAATTTTTCTGTGCAGTTTCGGAAAGGAAGCAGCAATGTGGTCGCCGACGCGCTTTCACGCACCCCGCTGTCGCTCCCGGCCAGCGCCGAGAGGAATGTTTCGCCTGCCAACGCAGGCGAGGAGGCGGTTGCGGGGGAGCCCGCAGTCGGAAAGCCGTGCACAGCTGTACGGAAGAACACAGCCATTGCATTGTCACCACCCGTAGCAAGCGTGGCGGGGTCCTCTGTTGTTGCCGCCAGCGCATCTCGAGCACCGAAGGGGAAACCCGTCTGTGTCATTCCCAGCGCCGATTAAGAGGAACGCGCTGCTGTTGCGCTGTGCGCGGAAGCTGGACCCTCTCGAGGGAACGCCTGCAACGCGCGTGAGCCGAAACAGCCCCCCGAATTCGGGAAACCCAAGGCCACGACGCAGGAGATTCAGGTCCGTGCCTGGCCTCCATTCGGGATTATATTCAGCCGGGGAGAGCTAGTTCAGGCTCAGCAGGACTATCCTTCCTGCCGAGACATTCTCGGAAGCCTAGGGGAGGCGGAGCGCCGTGACGTTGCTGGCTTTGCGACGGGCGCAGAGGGACCGGAGCCAGCTTGAATTGGTGGTAGTCCCGAGGATACGTACCTGCTGGACAACGACGAGCTCCTGCTGAAATACACGACGACGAGTCTATCATCCCGTTCAAGGTGGCGATACCGAAACGTCTGAGGTGCGCACTACTGCGCTACGCTCACGACGAGCCACTGGCCGGACACCTGAGCGGCTCGAAAGACTTTTCAAGGATCAGTCGCACTGTCACCTTGCCCGGCGTGAGGCGGGACATTTTGCGCTATTGCCGTCATGCCATACCTGTCAGTCTGTCAAATCGCGCGGTGGGCGCCCTCCACGGCTGATGAAACCGACTGACAGCCAGCGGCCGTGGCAAATAGCCGCCTGCGACCTTATGGGGCCTTTCCTGAGAAGCAAGCACGGCTATCAGCACCTGTTGGTAGTGGTCGACCACTTTACGAAATGGGTGAAATTGTTTCAACTGCGTAGGGCGACATCCCGGGCTGTGCTGGACAAGTTAATGGAGGTGTTCATTCACTTCGGCTTCGCGGAGCGCCTCATCACAGACAATACATCCTATTTTACTGCCCGACCTTTCCGTGAAGCCTGCTCATCCTTGCGGATCGAGCATTGTCCCACGTCGCCCTACCACCCTCAGTCCAATTTGACAGAACGCTTCAATAGGAGTGTGAAGACAATGCTCCGGGCTTTATCCACGAGCCAAAAAGGACTGGGCCGACCACCTGAACGAGCTCGCGTTCGCTGTTCGGACAGCGGAGAGCCGTTCAACGGGATTCTCGCCCGCAATCCTCGCTTTTGGGAGGCACTTGGCCAACACCCTGAGCAGTGTCACGCACCGCTAAGACTCGGACTACCGCGCGCACCCGGGTCGTTCCTCGTACCCGTCGCAACTCTGCACCCAGCTCAATCTGTCCTTCGACAAGCCGCGGAAGAGCCTCGGCGTAGCCCGAGCCCATCAAAAGGCTCAATACGACAAGAGTCACCATAACGTTTGCTATCAGGCGGGTGACTTCGTGCTCAAACAGAGCCACGATCTTAGCGATGCCAGCAAGGGGTTTCCGCTGCATTGGCTCCTAAGTGGGTCGGCCCTACCAAATTGAGAGGCGACTCTCACCGCGTGGGTATGAGCTCAAGGATCCCCGATCGGAGATAACCAGTGGCCGCGTTCACATTGCCGACTTGAACGCCTACCATTGTAGGCCGGCAGAGATGAAGCCGGGGTCTGATGACCTTGCGCCAGGGCAAACGAGCACACCCGGTGTGTCGGGCCGCTTCCGGACCCCGCATCGGGGCGCCCTCCGCCGACGCCCAGAATTGGGAAGTCGGCCAGCTTAATACCGGGCTTTTTCCGGTTGAAAGCCCTGCACGCGGAAATCAGCCTTCTCACAACGAGCTTCTCTCCGTGGCATTCCCGGGTGAGCCAGTGATCATGCCTCCAGCCCCTTCACGAGAGTGTAAAATGGGCATGTTTCTCTTAGTGTAATGTATTTTGTCGCGTTTAGCAAAGTGTGATGTTTTTTTTTTAGTTAAGGTGTGTCGCATTGCGTTGAGAAAGTAGTGGTTTGTTCTTGCCATGTATGCACTTTTGTAAAGGAATGTCTTATTTCTGTTGTCTAGCCACCCGCATTCGGTGGGAAGTAGAATAGCGGGGTTCATTTTAAACTGTTTGAAAAGAGGAGCGTTTCCTCGCGTTTTCCCAGCAGCCGTGTTTGAGAGGGTGAAACTTCGCTTTTTGGGATCCGGCTGAGCCCGACTACGCCGCCGTTATTTTTTTTTCTGTAGTTGCTTTGCGTTACGGCGTCCTCTACGTGCGACCGAGGGCGCGGGAAGCTGGTCGAAATGGGGCTTCCTTTTTTCCCCTGCTATGCGGGTGAGGCTCCTGCCTTGGCAGCCGGACTGGCGTCACGTAGCTAATTTAGTGGCCCTAGGCCAGGACACCGCCGGTCGGCGGTGCTTCTCTATGGAACTTGTTAAGGAACGACGCAGCAGTTCTTCCGTCGGGGCCTGTTGCAGGGTGTTTGTTATGTACGTGTTGGTTGATTGTTAGGTACGTGTTAGTGAGGTTCTAACCGTTGCGTCGCTCGCTGCACCTGTTCGGTGGTCAGGACGTTTCCGCCTGATGGATGTTAGGGGCACTGGTGCGTCGTTTTTTTCTTCCTCTTATGTAGCTGTGTGTTTTGGTACAGTTCGTTGGAATGACGAGTGTGGTGCCTGTGTGCCTCCGCGGGTGTTTACGAGGGACAAGTGGGGTGTGCTGCGTGTTCTTTCCGCGCGGCAGCGTGAGTGCGGCTTGTGATTCCCCCTCGTGTGCATCGGCGGGCTGCCAGTCTTCGTTCGGAGCAGCGAGGAAGCAGTCATCGCCGCAGACATTCTCCGCACTTTGTTCACTTTCCGCCAAAAACAAGGGACGTCCGGCCGGCAGCACAACGGGCGAGGCGGCACCCCAGGAAGCTGTCGTGGTGGCAGACCGTTCCGGGGGGACGGGTGGCGGCCGAGAAGGACAGGGGCCAAAAGAACTTCTCCCACCATCACCCCAGGGGCCCCGGGGCCGCTACGCCTGGCGCGCGGGCTGACTCCGCCTCTGGGGCCTCGGGTGCCGCACAGCAGAGCCTGGCCGCGGTGACTCCGAGGCCGCCCGTGCAAGCGGTGGCGACCTGCACCTTCCAGGAGGGACGGGAGGCTCCCCTCGCCAATGCATCGAGGGCTCCTTGGGGAGAGCAGCGACGGGTGTAATCGGGGCAGCTGTCCGTTCCATACCCCTTCATCACCGATCACGACGCGGCTGCTGGTGGCGCCCACCTGCCGCTCCCGCAGGATGCGGTGTGCTGTGGAAAATGCGGCCAGGTGGTGGTGCACGTCTCACACAACTACGGTAGTCTCCATCCGCCGTCGGCGAAAATTACGCCCACCTCCCCTCGCGGGAACCATGGTGTGATGCGACGCTGAGGGGGTTCAAGCGCAAGCGGAGAGCGACAGTCGACCGAAAGGCCGCCGGAGAGCGGCACACCAGTTATATGCGCAGCGCGCCCGAAGGACAGGAGACCGCGGAGAGAGAGAGTACTGCACATGCGCAGCACCGCGCGCAGCGCGGCCCACCGGCGGAGTGAGAGCGCGCTGGGCCGCACACCCGCAGATGTTGAGAGAGAGTGTTCGCTCTCACCTGGGCATGCGCCGGCGCCAGTGCGTCTGCCCCGGCTATGATGCAACACAATCCAACACAATCCACTTAAATCCAATCCAATCCAAATCCAAATCCAAGCCAAGCCAAGCCAGTCGAATCCAATCCAATGCCCCTCGCGAGACAGTGTTCGCTATCGGAGAGGAGAGGGGGTGAAGGGAGGAGAGTGCGGACGATGGCGCCGGCGTCGACGACGGACGCGCGCAGGAAGGACAGGGCCGCCGACAAGAGATGCTCTCAGCGTGGCATCTAAAAACGCCTGCGAGCGTCGGAAACAAGCTCTCCGTTGCCTCAGCAGCGGATCTATCCGGACGCGGAGCTGGCGGCGTCGTGCCGGCGCCGCATGGTGGCCGACCCGGGTTTCGCGGCAATGGTCGCTCCGATCGTCCACTCAGCACAAGGCACTGGCACCGAGTCGGAGATGCAACACCCGACATCTCCTCAGGACCCGAGCCAGCCAGGCGAGTTCTTCGGAGTGCAAGAAAACGTTCAATATTGTCACGGGCTCCGTTCCTTGGCTCCTTACTATAAACAAAACCAGTGTCCAACCCCGCTCTGCGGGTATGCGCCCTCTGGCATGAGTGAACCCATAGGCTAGAGAAGAAGACGACGCTCGCTGATGTTGGTGTGCGTTCAGTTCCTGGGACATCGCGGCTGCCTTGTCTGCCTTCACTATCCCGTCTATTTTTGTAATTACAATATCTGAATACATCTCCTTCGTTAACACGTCACAATTGCACTGACAAAATTAAATATGCAATTGATTCGGGAAATTATGCTGGAGCCCTCTTCATTGATCTAACAAAAGCTTTTGATTCGATAATTCACAGCATTCTCTTTCATAAACTAACTACAATAGGCGTTGTAGGACCTGCTCTGTCACTGATTCAAAGCTACTTATCTGATAGAAGACAAGCAGTCTGTGTTTCACAAAATCTTTCAAACTTTAAAACCACAAACAAAGGCGTGCCCCAGGGCTCAATACTGGGTCCTCTCCTCATCTTAATATACATCAATGATCTGCCTAATTGTGTTTACAACTCTGAACCCTTCTTGTACGCCGACGATACTACAATATTAGCTACTGACAAATGCCTTCATTCTCTGACAGAAAAACTTACCTCTGACATTAACAATATTTTGCTGTGGTGTCGCCAAAACTGTTTGCATATCAACGCATCTAAAACAAAGTTCATGATCTTCCATTCGAGTCAGCGTCACCTTACACATGAACCAATTACAAGTATTAACAATCATGCCATTCAAGTAGTTAACCAATGCATGTTTCTTGGGGTTGTTCTTGACAG
Source organism: Haemaphysalis longicornis (assembly GCA_013339765.2). Lineage (NCBI taxonomy): Eukaryota > Metazoa > Arthropoda > Arachnida > Ixodida > Ixodidae > Haemaphysalis > Haemaphysalis longicornis. The sequence continues at coordinate 189,239,190 of CM023453.1, forward strand.
TCATTTAAAATATGCTCAGAACATTTCATATTTAAGGACAAAAGCTGCTCATGGCATCAGGATATTACTCAAAGCACGCCATTTCTTTAGTGTGTCAACTTTACTTTCTCTTTACTATGCTTTTATTCATAGCCATTTTACCTACTGCTTATCTTCATGGGGTAACACGTACCCCACTCATTTGATGCCATTCCAACATATCCAAAATCAGGCCATTCGCATATTAACTTTCAGTCCATTCCGCTCCCATGCTTCTTCACTACTGCAGCAGTTGAGTATATTATCTATCAATGAATTATTCAAATATAACCTAGCAATCCTGTTGTTTAAGTCATTACATAACATGGTACCTCTGAATGTTTTCACCCGGTCAAGTCTTGTTAACGTAAATTCCACTAGGTTTGCTCTAATCATAATTTGCTGTTACCTAATGGAAAACAAACTGCCAATTGTTTTATGGAATTATGGAAAACAAACTGCCAATTTTGCCGCTTCGTGTTTTTGAATTCCCTGCCAACTAACGTTAAACTCTCTTCGTCGTTGCATTTATTTAAAAGAGGCCTTCTTGAATTTTTTCTACAGCCGTAACCACATTGTCTCTTGTAATTGTCAATATGCAACTACCTGTCTTCTGTTACCCTTGACTATGTGTTAATTTTGTTGATTTATTTGATCTACTGACAATATTTCATGTACCATTGACTATGCGCTTACTCACAGGAGGTCCCCTTTCAGCCCTTGGCTCTGGGACCTCCTTCTGTATTGTCACTCATGTATACAGAATCAACGAACAAATAAACTCTTTTTCTGATTCTGATATCTTTCAACGGGAACCCCCATGTTCTATTCTTTTTTTCTTGTTTTTCTGTGTTCATTGTAAAACTCCGTTTTGGTAATGGTGGTATTCCTAAGTGCACCTCTCGTAGTCCTTTTTTTAAGGGGGGAGGGAGGTTTAGTGTTTCTTTTAGAATCCTGGTGTTTCTATTGGTTGGTTTTCCTTGTGTAAGCGTGGAACTATTTCAACATTTCAAGATACATTTTTTTCTTTTGTAGCGAAGCCTTACGGCACATAAACGTAGAAAGTCTGCATGTTTAAGTTGTTTTCGTTTCTTTTGTTCTCCAGCTTGGCGTTTTAAGCCAGTAGAATTTTAAATCGTGCCTTGCGTATAGTTTTCCCGCGTAGCGTATTCTCCTTGCAGCATATTCCTTTTGGTGGGGGGGGGGAGGGGAGGGGGGGGGGGTATGTACAGTGCTCACGGATTGAAACGCGACACTGCGAGCGCGTGGCCTGCGGTACATGCATCGCCGCCCGTGGACGCCCGTGGAAGTTAGCTGTTGCATGGTGGTATACCACGAGGATGAGAGCATTCTAACCGTAGGCTTGCTGCTTCCGGTTGCCAATAAGCGGGGCTGTGGTTCCCCGCAGCGACAACGGTGCGCTGCGAGCCTGGAGCGCAGGAGCGTGCCCTTCCGCGTGTCCTTCCGATGTGACACAGATAATGTGCATGTAAGTCATGGTCACGCTTATCGGAAAAAAAAAAAAAAAAACGAGCGTCTGCACGAAAGAATAGCCAGCTTTATTCCATGAAAAAACATAATAGGAGGAGAGCCGACGAAGTACTAATGCGCACCGCACAATTCGCGAACGTGCCTGCAAAGGCGTCTTTCCTTTTTTTATTTTACATCCTGGAACAAAGTTTGCTGTTCCTTCGCACAGAAGTATCTTTTTATTTAGATGAGCGTGACTGTGCATTACATGAACATTACTGTGCCGCATTGGAAGGGTACGCGTAACAAGAGTATGCACACACGATGTCGTGAAATAGGCTGCGTGCACAGCCGGGCTACTACCGTCGGTGCACAAACGCGTTCCAGCGCTACTAACGTCATTAAATAAAGGTTAGCATAAATAAAGCATAGCTTATTTAGTGGCTCTAGGTGCTACAGGCTCGCAGCGCCCCACTGTTGCTGGGGGGAACCACAGTCCAGCTCATTGGGAACCGGAACCGGAAGCCTACGGTCAACACGCTCTCATCCTCGTGGTATACCCCAATGAAACACCTAGCTTCCACGGGCGTCCACGGCCGGCGCTGCATGTACCGGAGACCACGCGCTCGCAGTGTCGCGTTTCAATCCGAGAGCACTGTACATGTGTGTCGTTTAGCTTGCTTTTTTGCTATTGTATATTGGGCATGAAGCAATTTTCTGTGATAGATTTTGTAGTAACACAGGCGCGCGCAGCGCAGCAGCATGGACGATGGCCGGGCAGTCAACGACAGCGTTTATTGTCAGAAGCGTGATTATATGCGTTGGCATCAAGAGAGGGTAAGGGAGGGGGAGAGAGGGAGAATGAAGGCGCACAGGGCCAAAAAGAAAAGGTGAGCGCGCAGCTGGTTTTGCTGGCCGGTACAAAACGAACGAATACAACATTTCTTTCCTCTTAAAAGTGGAACCATTGTACTGGGTTCCTAACTCTTGTCGATCGCCTCAGCGTGGGCTATTGTGGGACTGCCTCAGGAGGCTGTCGGCCGTGACGACTGGAGGTTCCGTAGCAGCTGGTGTGGGAAACCCACTCCGACCATCCGCTGCCGGTAGCTCTGGGCTTCGCTCTTGCTCTTTCCGCCTGGACGTACGTTGCAATGCAGGAGACGGGACAGGAGTAGTCAGGCTGTCAGGTTCCCCTTCAGCCTCCGCGCCTTCAGTCGCCCCCGCAGATGCAGACTCCGGCGTCGATTCGCGACGGCGGCGGACTTGGTCGATATGACGCTGCACTACCCCCGTTGGCGTGTACACGGCTATCATTCTCGCCCCCGAAGCAGATTTTACACGTCCAGGCGTCCATCTTTTGCCGGCACCGTAGTTTCGCACGTAGACGCTGCTTCCTGGTGAGATGGTCCAGTCGTCAGCGCACGGCGAGAAGTTCTCATCCCTGGGCGGCAGGCATGTGTCGAGACGGGAACGGAGCTGGTAGCCGAGAAGCAATTCCGAGGGTGACTTTCCTTCCTTTTGCGGGGTCCTCCTTTAATGGAATAACAGGCGCATGAGGTTTTCTTCCAGTGGGTCATCTTGCATTTTCCGCAAGCCGTCTTTAATGGTTCGCACTGGTCTTTCCGCTGCTCCGTTTGACTGAGGATGGAAAGGCGCTGTACGCAGGTGCACAATATTGTTTCTTGCTACAAACGTGGCGAACTCCTGACTCGTGAATTGCGTGCCATTATCGGACACGATTGTGCGTGGCACACCGAACCGAAAAAACATACTTCTTAATCAGCGAATGGTACCTGCTGTGTTCGCTTGCCTCATTGGTACTGCTTCAATCCACTTCGTGTGGGCATCTACCACCACAAGTATCATCTTGCCGGCTAACGGGCCCGCAAAATCGATGTGGATCCGGGACCACCTCTCGGCCGTTTTCGGCCAACTTACCGGTGGTGGTGCCGCAGGCATGGGCAGGTTTTCTACACAGCTTACACACTGCGCCGACAATTCTTTAATCTCCCTGTCCATCCCCAGCCACCAAAACAGTGACCGCGCCACCGCTTTCATTGACGAGGACCCCTGGTGTGTTTCATGTAGAAGCTGCAACATCCTTTCCTGCGCCTTTCGTGGTATGACGACTCTGTTGCCCCAGTAGATTAACCGGGGAGCCATCGACCGCTCCATTTTGCGATCAAAAAACGGCAACAAGTCGGGCGCCATTCCACTTGTGGTTCGAGGCCAGCCATGCAAGATGTATTCTGCGACACGGGCTAACAACGTGCCATTGGCAGTGAGCTCCTGCAACTCGTGCGTCGTCACTATACCTTCGTCAAGGGCTTCCAACGACAGTACGTACTCGGGAGGGTCCCCCTCAACTACCGGTTCCGCGGCCGTCGGGGCTGGTAGTCTGCTGAGGGCATCTGCTGTCAGTAGTTGTTTCCCAAGAACGTATCGTAGCTTGTACTGGAGCCTCCCAGGAACAGTGCCCATCGTTGAATGCGCGCGGCGGCCATCGGCGGCGTTTGGCGGTCAGGCTTGAGCAGTCCCAGCAGTGGCTGATGGTCGGTTACCAGGGTGAATTGCCGACCTAGGAGGTAGTCACGGAAACGAGAAACGCCAAAAATCAGTGCCAATGCTTCTCGCTCCAGTTGAGAGTAGTTTCGCTCTGCTTTTGTTAACGTTCTGGAACGAAACCCAATTTGTCTGTGCTCATTTCCCACCGAATGAAACAGAACAGCACACACGCCATACGGGGAAGCGTCACATTCTAGCTTCAGTTCCTTGTTGGGATCAAAATGAACGAGAAGTTGCGCATTCTTCAAAATTTCTTTCGCTTTCTCGAACGCTGACTGCTGCGGTTCCCGCCATTCCTAACGGGCTCGTTTTTCCATGAGCTGATACAAGGGGCTGAGCAGAGTCTACATTGTCGACACATCGAAACGGGCGTAGAACGTGAGCATGCCAAGGAACGAGCGCAATTCGCTAACGTTACGTGGGCGCGGGGCTTGCATGACGGCGTCTACGTTCTTTTCAATGGGGTGGAGGCCTTGCCGATCTATACGATGGCCAAGGTAAGTGACGGAAGGCTGTCGAAACTTGCATTTGTCGATCCAAAATTTAACACCGTGCTCTCGGAACCGCTCCAGCACTCTCTTGAGCTGCTCTCCGTTATCACTCTTGCCTTCTGACACTAACACGTCATCAAGGTAGGCTTGGACACCCGGCAGCCCGCCGAGTACTGCATCCATCTTTCTTTGAAAAATAGCCGGTGCGGAAGCTATTCCAAACGGAAGTCTGTTATACCGGAAAAGCCCACGGTGCGTGTTAATGACACACAGCCTGCTGGTCGCTTTGTCAAGGGGCACTTGATTGTATGCATCCTTTAAATCCAAGATGCATCCAAGATGCCTCCGTTTAAGCTTGCGAACATGTCCTCTATAACCGGAAGAGGGTAGTTCTCCACCTGACATGCCGGGTTAAGGGTGACCTTAAAGTCACCGCATGTCCTCACGCTTCCGTTCTTTTTCAAAACGACCACGATAGGCGTAGCCCATCCTGCATGTTGCACGGGCGATAGAAAACAAAGTGACACCAGCCGATAAATTTCACGAGAGACCTTATCGCGGAGGGGTAAGGAAGAGATCTGGGCTTACAGAATTTCGGTGTCGCCGTCTCTTTGAGTTTCAGGCTGGCTGGTGGACCTTTGATTATTCCAAGTTCTGTTGAGAAAACATCCTCCACCTCGCCGAGCAGTCGGTTCAGCATATGTTCGCTTGGCTCGGCACTTGTTGTAGGGTCCGGCGCAGTGAGGTCTCCAATCGGAACGCCCGTGTTGTCAAGCAAAGCAATGAGATCGCGGCCACATAGGCTGGGTCCTGCACAGTCAAGCACGATCAGCGGACAAGTCACAGATACATTTTTATACCTCACTGGAAGTTCGAGTTCACCCAACACCGGAAGCTGTCCCGCGTAACACGACAGCTTGATTCGTGGTGGTTGTAGGCGCGGCCACTGTGCGTGATGTCGATCGTACACTTCGCGCGATACGACGCAGACCGGGGAACCAGTATCGACTTCCATGGCCAGTTCTACGTCGCCCCATCGAAACGTGCGGCGTATGGGTGGTTCCAAACCGTTTTTTCTTCCCGAAATCAACGTCCAAACGTGTGGGCTATTCATGTCGTCGTTGCTAGACGCGCTTTCAACTGTCAGTGCCTTTACACTCGCTGCCCGCCTTCCAACCTTTGAATCAGTTGCAGCACTGCAGCACTTCTTTGCCAAATGACCGCGTCGCCCACAGCGATAGCAGCGTGCGTTAGCCCAGCGGCAGGCGTTTTCTTCGTGCTTCGTGCTTCCACATCGGCCGCAGTCATTCGACGCGCCTCGTGTACGGTTACCTCGAGAGGGTGAGCGTTGATGAGCTCGCATTTTAAATGCAGAGCATTTCTTAGCCACGCCTGTTCCTGCGTCGGACGGTGTCAACAGTTTCGCGTCCGCAGCAGGTGCGCCTCTCCTTCCCTCCTCTCTCTCTCTCTCTCTCTCTCTCAACAGCAGCTGGCGCGCGCATGCGTCGTAGTCAGCCCGTTCGCTCCGTCGCGGTCTCGGCCTAACAGGTGCGTGATAGCAGCGCGGTGAGTCGTGGAAGGGCACGCGCTGCTTGCGCATGCGCGCTCTCCCCCCCGTACTGCTCTCCATCTACTGCGCGCGCTGCAAATATAGAGGCTAGCGGTCGCTCGTGTTTCAGTCACTGCGTTGCTCCTTCCTTCCTTGGTTGACGCTGGTGCCCACGTTTACTCGTGTCTGCTACTCCAGCATCACGGAAGAAGCGATGGAAAGGCCACACTACTGCCTTCAATCAGTAACTGAGGCCCCAATGCTCGGCATTTGCTCGTGTTCCCCCTCGCGGGTAGGCGCGGGAATTTTTGTTTTAGCACAGTCGGCGGTTCTGCACGCAAATCTTTCGCATCGCTGTCGGTTGCCTCGGCTGCAATGGCCATTGTTTCAGCCTCCTTGAGGGTTAAATTTTTCTTTGCCAGTAACTGCTTGCGCAAGTTAGTTGAGCGTACGCCGCAAACAATCCGGTCCCTCAACATCCGGTCTAGCGCACTTCCAAAGTTGCAATTGTCTGCTATGCGTCGTATTTCGACTAGGAACGCGTGCACCGACTCCCCTTCTTGTTGGCACCGGGTGAAAAACTTGCAGCTTTCTGCTATCTCGTGACGCTTGGGATCGTAGTAGTCATTTAAGGCTGCGACCGCTTCGGCGTAAGTAAGGGAATTCGGCGTCCGAGGTGCAATTAGCCCCGCTAGCACTTGCAGAGTCTGCGTGTTGAGTGCTGCCACCAGAAGTGCTCTCTGCCTTTTGGAGTCAGTAATAGCATTTGCTTCAGAATACGCTTCAGCCCGAATAAGGTACGCTTTCCACTTATCTCTTGTGTCGTCGAAGACCGGGAGCTGGAGGCTGGTCATGGTCGTCGGTACTTGTTGCGGCAGGCCATCGGCTTCAACTTTTAGGGCAGCATGGGCGGTTTCCGGACTCGTCGCCACAGGCGCGCGCAGCGCAGCAGCATGGACGATGGTCGGGCAGTCAACGACAGCGTTTATTGTCAGAAGCGTGATTATATGCGTTGGCATCAAGAGAGGGTAAGGGAGGGGGGAGAGAGGGAGAATGAAGGCGCACAGGGCCAAAAAGAAAAGGTGAGCGCGCAGCTGGTTTTGCTGGCCGGTACAAAACGAACGAATACAACAGATTTAAACTTGATTTACTTTTTTTTTCGGGTCGTTTGTATTGTGCATGTTTTCGTTTTCAGGTTGAACTTGTTTAGTTTTTTGCCAGTAGCGTTTATCGCTCATGCAGTATCGTGCACTTTATACCTGTTTTTGTCTCTTTTGTACCGTTCTTGTGTATAGTGTTGTTTGCATACGGTGTTAAAGTGTTTAATAGTAGGGTTGGCTTCGTTCGGAGAAATGCATGAAGTGTATTATTGAGGGCTGGAGGAGAGGCCATGGGCACTATCCTTGTTACCTGCATGAAGATTGTCCTTTTTGTTAGTAGTAGTCGGCCTGCTTCCACGTCGGGAAGGGCATTTAAGGAGGAGGGGATGTGGGGATATTAATTGGGAGTGTTTCCAAATACCCGAGCATGCTAGCCCGCGATCCCCTCTCCCCGAGGGGCGAGGATAGCCCCTCGCGCCCTCTCACTGGAAGGGGCATGGGTTGACCAATGCGCGCCGGTACATGGGCCACGTGGGGCGTGACGTAGTGGCCACGCCCAGGGGCTCGCGGCGGCGGGTGCACGTTTCGGTCTGACCCGGGTGAGACTGGCTGGGTGTCGGCTCCGTCAGGTACTTCGTGCTCGCACGCTGCTCGCTCGCTTCGGCCTGAGTGACCACCGTTGTCTCACTTCCGTGAGGTCGGCGAACGTACCGGGAGTCGGATTTGCATGCACCCTCTGGCTCCGCGCTCCCTGCTTCCGCAGGTGACTTGAGTTGTGGTTCGTTGCTCAGTCAGTCTGGTGGCCGGTTCCGGTCATAGCCGGGCCCTTCACCCCCAGCGCTTCGGTGGGTAACGCCACTGGACCAACAGCTGCCGAATACTCGCCGTGCGAGTCGGGCTGTGTGGCTTGAAGCATACGGTCGGCGGGTTCCACCCTCTCTGCCCCTGGGCTAGGAGTGTTATACCAGGGCTGGTTGCTGTACTCTGGAATACCCGGAAGTAAAGCAGTTCTGAGGAGATACTTCGTCTTCTCGGAGGACTGCGCACGCGTGGCGAGGGCCGCCGAAGCCGTTTACGGCTTGGCTCGCTCGAACCCATGGTGGGCACCATGGCAGGATAGACTGCATTGCACAGGTGAGGCCCACACCTCGTCTCCATGTTCCTTGAATGAATCATTTGCAAATTTTTCGATGCAAAAGAACTACGAACAAGCGAAGTGTTGGTTGAAGTGAAGACGCAGCAGTACGCCACAAATTCCCTGGCCCAAACTCGCATGGCTGATCTGGACATCACCCGCCGCGGTGGCTCAGAGGCTAAGGCCTTCTGCTGCTGGGGACAAGGTTGCGGGTTTGATTCCCGGGCGCGGCCGCCGCATTTCTGATGGAGGCGAAAAGCAAAAACGCCCGTGCGTACGAGATTTCGGCACACGTTAAAGATCCCCAGGTTGTCAAAATTAATCCGGAGCCCTCCACTAGGGCGCACCTCATCGCCTGTGTTGCTTCGGTGCTTTTTAAACCCTACAATCAATAAATAAATCAGAACTGGACATCGGTGTCACATCCCACCGGAGCCTCAACAGCTCGCGGGGTGATATCTAACTATGTTGTAAGTGAAACAGACGCCGACCTCCTGGAAGGCCTGAAGGATCAAGGCGTTACAGCTGTTGGGAGAATCACCATCCCATCGCGACAATGTAGAAATACCAACAAAGCACATACTCTTAATATTCAACAGATCAAAACTTTGCGAGTACATCAATGCTGGATACATTACGTGTAAAGTACGTCTGTACATACTTAACCCGCGCCGCTGCTTCAAGTGCCAGCGGTTCGGGCAGGGTCGCTGCCGCTGCCATACAACCTGTGCGAAGTGCGCCGCACAGGACCACCCCACGTAAAGCTGTGACTACACCACGTTCAACTGTGCAAACTGTCAGGGCCCTGGCCGCACGTGGCATGGTCCCGCAGCTGTGGAAAGTTCCAACAAGAAAAGATCAGCAATGTGAAAGCACCGAAAACATCTCCTTCCCAGAGGCGCGAAAGAGGCTCACCTCTGTCCCTCTGCTGATGCACGCCGGCGGGCGTACATCAGCATCGGGGGCGGGCGCCGCTCCGCCCCCGGGGGGCGGAGAGGCGTCTGGTTTCGGTAGGGGCCAAGTACCGAGAGTCGGACTTGGACCACTTCCCCCCCCCCCCCCCCCGGGTTGCCCCAGGCAGCCCAACCCGCCTCCGCACCGCTCGCTGAGCCAGCAGTGGCTGTGGTGGCAACCATGTCGGTTGGGGATGCCGCTGTATCCACTGTTACCTCTCCACCGGCTCGAAGCACACGAAAGGAGGCACCCGCAGCAACCCCCTCCACCGCCTCACTTCCTGCCCCATCTGTGGTGCTCCCTACTACCTAGGCACTGGCAGCGCAGGCAAAGAACACCCGAAAGGCTGCCAAGTCCAGTGGGCCCAGTCGGCTGGGCACCCCCTTGCCTTCGGATGACGGCATGGACGTCGAGCCGTTCCGGCTTGCATCACAGCGAAAGGAACAGGCTGTGGCGTCCAGGTCAGTCGAAAAAGTGAAAAAAAAACCTTCCAAGTGTTCAAGCCCCGAAAGACCTAAACACGCACATATTCGAGTTGCTCTAAACTTAAATAATGGGAAGAGAAAATATGCAATGGAACTGCAGAGGCCTTCTTAAAAATCTTGATGTCTGTGAGATATTGATTTCGAACCAGCCAAGTGTAATGGGTCTCCAATAAACCCTTTTAAACTCTAAACACAGGAATTTCTTGAATAGTAATATGGTATTTAGGAAAGACAGGGATGGCGGTGGGACATCTTCAGGTGGTATGCCCATCACTGCCCGAAAATTGTTGGCGTGTTACACAGTCCAATTATGCACAATCCTTGAGGCTGTTGTTATTCGTACAATAATATTTAATAGGTGAATTACGGTGTGCTCTCTTTACATCTGTCCTGATTTCCAGCTATCCAGTTCTGATTTCGAGGCGCTGGTAGATCAGCTTCCAGAATCCTTCATTCTTATAGGTGACTTTAATGCACATAATCCTCGTTGGGGCTTTTTGTGCACGGATGCCTCTATTAGCCTAACTGGGAAATTCCTAACATCTTCGGGAACATGCCTTTTTAATTAGCTACAGCGTTTATACCATAATGGACAACACAACACTTTCTCACATCTTGACATGGCAATTGGGGATGTTGACACTAACCCATATGGTAGTGACCACTTCCCTACCTCACTAACATACATAGGTATAGGCCCAAGCAGTCCATCTTCCCAGAGCAGGTTTAATGAATCAAAAGGAAACTGGAATATATGCACAGATACATATAAACTACAGCCCAAAGCCATAGCACACTTACACGTAGAGGAAGCCGCCCAACTCCTCACGTCGCACATCCTTGATGCTGCCAGAAAGTCCATTCCCTAGATGTCCAGTGCCCCGCCCAACCCAAGGAGGCCCTGGTGGAACTAGGACTTCAGGCGAGCACGAGAGGCCCAGAACAAGGCGTGGGGTGTCTTTCGGCGGTACCCGACGTCCAATAACCTTATCCTCTTTAAACGGGCACAAGCACTTGGGGAGCGTGTGCGCCGTGAGGAAAACAGGGAGAGTTGGCGTGCCTTCCTCATATTCATAAATTCATACTTCGACACTCACAAAATCTGGGCACGTATACGAAAACTCAAAGGACAACAAGCACACACCCTGCCCCTGGTTAGTGCAACAAGGGACACTCTCGATGAGCAGGCTAACACACTTGCACAATACTTCTACACGTGTCCAGTTCAGCACACTACAAAAAGTTTCACTAAACAAAATGTCTTGCGAAAAAACGTCCCTGCGTGATAGCAACAAGTCGCACACTTTCTAGCATTCTCCTTTTTCAATTCATGAGCTGAAGGCTGCTCTGACCACATTCTCCAGGTACAGCTCCAACCTTCAGCTCCAGGTGCAAACAAAATTGCATACACTATGATACAACGCCTAAACTCCGACACCCTTGCAACACTCATACATCTCTACAATAAAATATGGCTTTCGGGGCGCATTCCATGCTGTTGGAGAGAGGCCATAGTAGTGGCTTTCCTGAAGGAAGGCGAGGACCCTTCCTCTCCTGCCAGTTATCGTCCCATTGCCCTGACAAGCTGCGGTGTAACACAGATTGTAGGCGGGCCAGTTGAGTCACAAACAGCGCAGGAAGAAGACGATAGGAAGATCACACAAACACGGCGCTGACTCTGCTGTGTAGACTTCTTCAGTAGATCATTAACAGGAGACTCGTGTACTTTTTAGAGTAGAACAGTCTTCTGTAGAGCTGCCAGGCAGGCTTCAGGGTGAGACGATCTACCAACGATCAACTCGTTTCATTAAAGTCATATATGAAAGATGCCTTCCACGACAAGCACAACAGTATGACAGTATTTTTTGACGTCGAAAAGGCGTAAGGATACTGCTTGGCGGTATGGCATCCTCAGCTATTTGAAGTTTTTTGCCATGTCGGGTAGCCGGATGAACACGCTTGCCATTTACATGTCTGAAAGAACATTTCGCGTGCTAGTTGGAACTGCACTCTCTAGCGCTTATGAGCAGGTAAAGGCGTGCGTGCCACAAGGTGGAGTTTTGCGCTGCACCCTGTGTATTGTGAAAATGAATTCTCTTAGCTAGGCGCTGGCACCATGGATTTCCTGTTCAATTTATGTAGACGACGTTAAACTCCCATTTAAATCTTGTAACTTCTCTGTCAGTAAGCACCAAGTCCAGCTTAGTGTTAAAAAGCTAGCCGGCTGCACAGAGAGCAATGGTTTCAAATTTAATCCGGGAAAGTGGACTTGTTTGTTTTCCGACAGACGTGGCATCAAGCCGAATGCAGACTGTCTGCATCACATCGCTTTATGATCTTAAAGCCCCCCTAGAGGGGCTATTACATAAGGGGCGGGAAACAGATACAACAAATGCAACACATATGCAGGATGGGTATAAGTACGAACAGGGGTAAACACTACAGAAAAGAAAAGAATACATATGCAGGATCGGTATAAATATTAACAGGCGTAAGAACTTGCAGAAAGCAAACCAGAAAAAAAGGCACAGCTAGAATGAGGGATACAAAAAGGAACACTCTTGAGTATTCAAATTGAATAGAAGCCAGTGACATTTTGTGCAAATGTTGAGTGCACGTCATGGTGGCAGTATCAGCGGTGGCGCCATTCCAGTCGGAGGCTGCGCGAAAAAAGGAGGCGGCAAATGTCGTGGTACGGGAACGTGGCCGGGCGGCATGAAAAGAGTGAGTGGTGCCAGGAGCCAACATCCGCCAGGAGGCAAGATATAGGGCGGGTGACCGAGTGGACTGTGATAGAGCTTGCGGAACAAACTGAGGCTGGCAGCCCGGCGACGAATGTTAGGGTTTAACAGACCAGATTCTAGTTTGAGAGATGAAACACTCCCGTTGTACGAATATGAGGAATGAATTAATCTAGCTTCTCGATTCGGGACTGATTGTAGTATGTCGGTTAAGTATGCTTGATGAGTGCTCCAGATAGGCGACGCGTGTTGAAGTTGGGTGTGAAATAAAGATTTGTAGGTAGCAGTTTTACATGAAAGGGTGCATGGCGTAGGTGTCGTTTTAAGAAAAGAAGCGATCTGTTGGCTGATGATATGATGTTGATAATAGGGGCTCGCATGTTAAATCGTTGGTCAAAGTGACTCCCAAGTACATATAAGTCAGGACATTTTCCAGTGTAACATTACCGATTTGATAAGAATAGGTGAGGGGCTGCGGCGACGGTGAAAAGAGAGGGATTTGCATTTGTTAGGGTGTAGTGTCATCAGCCAACGATAGCACTAGTTAAGCACGTGGTTAATATATTCTTTCAATGCAACTTGAGGTTATGGGTTAGTAACGGTAGGGTATATTAAAGAATCGCCTGCAAACATACGAATATTGCTGGATACATGGAAAGGTAGATCGTTAATGTACATTAGGAATAATATGGGGCCGCGAACAGATCTTTGCGGGACACCTGATGCTGCTGTCAGAGGGTAAGAGTTATGTCCATTAGCAGTAACAAATGGGGAACTATTAGTCAGACATTCTCGAATCCAAGTTAAAATTTTAGTTAAAATACTTGAGGAGCCTTTCTTGTTCCACCCGGTACGTCATTGGGTCTTTAGCAATTATAGTCGGTTTTTCTTTCTGGCGTTCAACCGTTATAAAAGGTGAAAACCAGCCAGAAAAGAAGAAATTCATAGTCCAGCGTGTCTTTTGACCATAGAATTCTCGGGGGGAACTCTCTTTAGCGCATTACGAATGTTTCTTATATTATGAATATTTTGGCATGACACTCACTGGCGTTACACGCTATTTTGGTCGGCCTTCAATGTAGGCGGTAATTTTTTTCCAGGTCGGAGCGTCACTGTTTGCCAGCAACGTGGGTACGGACCACTTTGTGGGCCTCGCCGGTTCCGGGGCAGCGACTGGCATTGGCATCGCTGGTTTCGAGCTCAACGTAAGAACAGCTACTGTGATTGCTAAGTAACAGTACAGCCTTTGTCAACATATTGTGGGCCAAGCCGTAAACGCGGAGCCTGCAAAAAATTTATTGTAGAAGGTTATGTTTCGAGCCAGGCTGAAACTTTTCATGCTAGAAAAGACACCGTTCTTTCTTACTGCCTCAAAATATTTTCACATCAAAAGGTATAGCCAATTCTTCGAATTCTCTGTGGTCCAGAAGGCTCAGGATTGACCCACAAAATTTTGAGAAAGGGTGTACTCACAGAGCCAATGTAGAATTGGTCGAGTATCTGCTTCGCACGGCGCAAATAAATTGGAAAATGACAGCGCGTCTACAGACCCTGCGAAGTGCACCTTTACACTTTCTCCTTCACACCTTCACGCTATTTTGTGTTCTCCAATGCCGTGCTTATGTCTCACTAATGCCGCTCTCTCTCTCCTGAGGCCGCTGGCTTTCCCTTCCTCCTTTTCCGTCTGTCCGACGCTCTGCTCCTTGTCCACTCTACTTCTCATCCTTTACCCAAGCGTCGCGATCACAATTTTCCCCTAGGTTCCGATCCTGGTTCTTCTCCCGTGTCTTCTTGCTCGCGTCATTTCCCTCGGCTTCCCCCACTTATCGTACTCCTCTCTCCAACCCATTCTTATCACCTGTTCTCCCTCGTCGTTCCGTTCCCTTTCTCGTACCTCTCACTACTACCTCACTAACGTCTCTTGAACTTTCTTTCCCTTCCCCTTGTGCCTCATATTATAAGTTTCATTGAATTTCTTTGCGGGTTTTAGTATTCTGTGGACGTGGACACACAATCGCAGCTTACAAAACCTTTGCTGTAAACGGCAGCTTTATGCTTTACTTTCTCGGTAGTGACGGCACGGGAGCCTAGGAGCAGATTCCGCACTGCCGCGTCGGTCTCCGGCACTTTATCGGCAATAGGAATAATCCGACAGTTCAAGCTACAACCGAACATTTCTAACTTAGTAGAAGAAAAGGCCACCGCCGATAGACAGCCAAGGGCATGAAACATGTAACAGCAGTGCACAACCTAACGTGACCTGGGCGTCTAAATGCGCTAAAATTCTTTGTCGAGTACTGCAACTCGAACAGTGCACCATTGTCAAGCAATTAATTCATTCCAATGGTTCGAGTGAGCGCGACGGCATTCCATGCTTATCTACGACGCCTGACAGCTCCGCTGCCAGGTCGAATCGGCTATCTATGCCGGCTTTGCCATTTAGCCGGAAGGATGTCCCTCGATGCGCCCAAGTTCATTCATGTTGCTCGTAAACTTTGCTTTGTGCAGAGCACCGTTAACACGGAGGAATTAATTTGCACCTCCAGCTGAACATCGTAGCTTGGCGCATTGGGAGTCGTCTGTTGGACCGCTGTTTATATGCACAGCCTCCATTCGGCACGCACGCTAATCGTATGCGTGACGTGCTTTTACAAAATAAATCGTGTTGTGTGTTGATGTATTTCTGTAGAGTTTCATCTTCCGCTTGTATATAGATTGTGTAGAGTCTGTGAAGAATTTTTTTGATGGACTGTTGACGTGTTTCAACAAGTATTTGGCCACGGAGTTTCTGTGGAACTGCTGATATATTTTTGCAGCCTTTTAAAGTAGATTTATGTGTACTTCTTGATTGACTTCGTACGGAGTTCCTGTAGAGTTTGACGAGTGATTTTCTAAAGAACTTGTGATGTACTTTTGCAGCCTTTTTGAGTAGATTTACTTCTTGATTCACTTCTCTGGCTTTAATGATGACATCTTCCGTACTTCATGACGCATTCTTACGGAGCTTCCTCATTTATTTCTGGCGTACTTCCTCGCGTGTTCTTTCCATTTTTGTAAGGCGTTTCTGGAACTATGTAAGTGGTTTAGGTCATACTCTTATTGATACATAATTACACATCATTTTACGCTTTGCTGCAACTAATGCTGTATTCGGGTGGTCGTTTTGGAGTGCTGTGGAGCACTCCGGAAAGGAAAGCACTCCGAGTCGGAGTATCAGAGCGACCACCCGAATACAGCATAAGTGTTGCAGCAAAAGCACATCATTTTGGTCTTTTACGCTTTGCTGCAACTAAGTGTTGCAGCAAAATAAGGACATTTTTGGCAGTGTCACAAGATGTAAATCGGCAGCAGTAATAGTCATGCATAAATTCAGTCATTGACAGCTAGCTAAAAGGCCTGGCAGTCAAAGCTGCTGAAATATATAAGCAGAGACGAAACTCAGCGACTCACGACAGATTTAATTTTGAGACAGAACTGCGGCTGACTGAGCCTTGATTTCCAGTAACACTAGGGACAAGAGGTTCACCTTGATTAGCTTCTGTGGCACAGCAGACGTGGCACATGTGCAGGCTGGAAAGAAAGAAAAGCAAGCTGATAGTAGAATACACCATACCAAAAGTGACATGTTTTTAAAATATCCTTTTTTTGGCTATGCTCTGTATTTCGTTTGGCTCTCCTCGATGTCGATATGTAGCCAATTTTTTATTTCCTTAAAAGATAATCTGATGATAAATTCTTAGCAAGAATACACTAATTCACATTGAGTACTTGTGTCTTTGCTTGAATTTTTGAAGGCTGCATGTGTGCAAAAATGATTTTACATGAACCGTACCAGCAATGGTAGTAATTCAGAAAGATTTTTCTCAGATATACAATGATCTTCTCTCCATATAAAAAGCCACCTCATGTCACTAGGCGTTTCGCACCAGCAAAAATGACTGAAGGCTAAAAACCTGTCATCTGAATTCCCAGAATGCCAGGTTACTAGCCAAAAAAATATGCTGTAAAATCACCAATGACTTGGGTTAAGGATTTTTGGACTCCAAATAGCTTGTGTGCCTGCATACACAGGACACCTATGTTGTTGTCATTCCTATTCTCTGCCTATGTTCGCTGTCATGTCTTGTGTAGTTGTAAATAGCTGCTACACATGAGAAGCCCAGCAATACGTTTTCGGAAACATAGATATCCACAGGACCACTGCTGTACGAGGGAGGCTCATTAACTTTAAAAAGTACTGATATATATTTTGTAGTAAGCAGCTATTCTGCAGCTTCGATCGCTGATCTCTCTCAATTACCATCAGATAATTTCAAATGCTTTTTCAATGCCTTGAAGTTTTTTCAGCTTTGAAATTCCTTTATTGCTGATATGTGTGGATCCCCCGCTTAGTCCTTTGATAGACCAGAAAAATCCAAAATACTATCCACATAAAAAAACACTGATAATGATGCGCCGGGGCAAAAGTTGCCGTAATTGATGAGGAATTTGGGCTAAGATGTCAGCTAATTTTAATGCATAGTATACTATAGGGTACTACGTATACTATGAGTACTATTTGTTGCTAGCCATAGTATACTATGGCTAGCAACAGGTAGTGTTGTAGGGCTTCGAATAAATTTTCGTTCGTGGTTTTTGTAACACTGAAGCTTTTTCTAGTGCGAGAAATCACTAATGCCTTGATGGACATTCCATAATAGAAGATGAAGTACATATCAGCAAAACTCTTCCAACCTACCACTGGTTGTGTGGTTCACGCCAACACTGCTTAGTGTGCTGGCAAGTTGGCCTTGGGCAGATATACAGGAAAACACAAATGCGTAAAGTTGCAGACCTTCCTTAAAAATGTTCGGTTCGTTTCGACGAAGAAATAACGCAGGT
Organism: Haemaphysalis longicornis; assembly: GCA_013339765.2. NCBI lineage: Eukaryota > Metazoa > Arthropoda > Arachnida > Ixodida > Ixodidae > Haemaphysalis > Haemaphysalis longicornis. The sequence goes on from CM023453.1 coordinate 189,256,579, forward strand.
TAAAAAACTAATAATACCCGAGGCTTTTATCGGGCTAAACTTTTGTTTTTTTGTGCGTATACTAGCTGCATATTTTTGGGTAACTTCAATGAGTTTAGTTTAGTTGAAGTTCAGAGCCTGCCGTGTTTTCTTGTCCCTTTGGGCTGTATTTTTGCACTGTGGATATGATCTTTTACCAACATTACTCAAACATGAGAGACAGAGCGGCACAGAAAAAGACCCTGCCTCGTACTGCCGTAAAGGGGGCCACATACAACGAAAATAAAACAGAAAGGACGTGGTCTCTGTGGGAAGACGTGAGCCAAAGCAGAGCAAAACTATGCCGTGGGGTGAACTATTTTGTCATGAGCAGCGCAAACAAACCAAAATGTACAGCTGCACGAAGCTGTACCACAAGGTACAAAAATTAGTGTCAACGTGTCTATGTAAATAGCATTTTACAATGTTAATTTGGCCCACTGCGGCATTTGGTGCGGGGTCCCGCTACGGTTATAAAACTTTATCGCTGTGTAGGATCAAGCAGAGCACGACGAAGGCTGATAGCAGAAGCACAAACGGGCACCAAATATGGTGGGGGGGCGAAATCAATATTTTCACAGACCGAACAGTGCCCTCTGAACACGGACGTGCAAGTTGGCCTAACTGGGAGTATACAATACGTTAGATAAAACTGCACGAAGCTTATCATCACTTCCAAACCACCCGCCTCAACCACCTACCAGACGAGACACCCTTGAACTCCTTGGATATCCAGTACCGCCCTTAGAACAGCTACAACGTGTCCCCCTCCACATCCGTCAACACATTTGTGCAGCTCCCATGCCACGATATACGCATCAATACGCTCGTCAGGAAAGAAGTTGTCTGGAGACCAACGACCTAATGTGGATAATCACAAACTTTTCATTTTGGCGCGCCAAGAGCCCTCTGCAGGGATTTAACAAGAATAAGCAGCAGGACAAAGACCTCCTGAATATAATGTTCCGGAGCTTATGACAGCAAGCAGCGATTAGAAGACACGGGGTTCGACGAACCAAAGCGACGCGCAGGAATCAACAATGTAGGTTGCAACAGTCTGGTCTTGTTTTTTCTTAGTTAACGAACGTGTGGTGTGCGACAACAGTTTCGTGCGAAAGATCGTTTGCGGCTGGCCACGATAGCGGCGCCGTTTGAAATTGAAGGCATACGCGCACTCGCACGTCGGAGACGAAACGCCCAGCCTCCTCAACACATTGCTCTAATAAGGCGCAGCCATCTCTATGAAGCAGCGCAAACGTTTGTCGCGAGTGCACTCATCACTCTCGCAAATAGAGGCGGCACAGTTGCTGCAGAACGCCCATGTTCACCGTCGCACTACGCGCAAATTAGGCGCCCGCACACACTCAGCGTCCCAATCACATGCTGCACACCACCGTGAGTGCTCTGCAGAAGTTCTCCGAGAGTGCCTTTATCACGATCACAAGTCAAAAGCCAAACACCTATGCACCGCTGCAATGGCAGGCAAAAATCACAACGAGAAGACCGCAGCGAGGTAACCGCACAACAGCTGCCATTTTTCGTAAACCATGACGTCACATGCGGCAAAAAAAGGTCGCTTTCTTTCTTGTTGGCGCATGCGCAGTAAGGCTCGTCCACCGTTCCTGAACGTCAGGTCTGCTTCCGCCGCCGCCACCGTCGCCTTCAGAGTTTATTGTCCCGCATGCCACGAAAGAACCGTTGGCTGGTAGAGGCTGGTAGAGAACCTTGGCTTTAAAAATTGGCGAGGTAATGTACATTGCTTGTCCTGTGCTCTGCTATGTTGGAATAATGACTTGGAACGCAACTCTGCAGGAGCGCAATTTTGTCTTTAGACACTACAGAATCAAGTACGCGTTTCGACCGAAACAAAAACACTGAAGGTTCACTCTGGTCTAGCTGCGCTTAACATCATGCTGAGCCTAAACTATCCTAAAACTATCCTAAAACTATCCTAAATCTATCCGTCTGTACGATAAAGGAAACTACGAAGCAACAAGTAGCGAACTTGTAAATTTTTTTCCGGACTTCGAAGCAGACTTTTGGAACAGATCAGTCGAAGACAACTGGACGATTTTCAAAAACCAAATAGGGGAATTGGCAAGAAAGTACATACCACAATTCGCGCATCTTGTCAAAAACCATGGTTCACAAAAACGGAAATAAACAGAAATTTGAAGCGATGGTTACAGCAACATAGTAAGAAGGCAAACAGTAGATTAGTGTCCTTTTTTGCCTCACCAAATACACGCAAGTTTCGAGCCAGAAAATATACTTGGGCAAGGCATGTATTGCTGCTGCTGCTAAAGGCCTGACTTATCTCCAATGATGCACACACAAAAAAGGATACTGGACCTACATGAGAACCCCTCCTACCTTCAAGAACACATTCACGGCAGAGTTTGGCTAGTCGGTTAAAGAGATAACGTTCAATAATCTTCAATCTAACAACATGTATGAGCCACATTTTTTATGCGAGTTAAAAGTGCGACTTTTGATAATTTATCTTTCGATCGCGCAAGTTGTGAAAGAGGCATCAGCGGTGGCAAGTCGTCGCCTCCGGAAGAAAAGGCCGGAATTTCTATAAAGCTCTTCGCTGCAACTTCATTCCCCCTTCCCTAGTAAGTTCCTCGATCGATGGGTGCACCCAAAACTCAGGGATATCTCTGAGTCCCCTACACATGTAATCATGCAAGATTCTTGCATGATTACATGTGTGGGTGACGAAGCATTATTTAATCCCTTCAATAACCTGCAATCAAAATCCTGCTCTAACACTATCAGTGTCCTGTCTATCGGAGCCAGTAAGGTGCATTTATTTAGAGCGCACACACTGTGATTGTGGACCAGCCGCCTCAAAACTTGCCGGCCGGCAAGCCAGCGTTTATAGAACCAACGCTGCAGGTGCAATGAGTTGGTAACAGATACCGCCGCGCCCCAATGTCTTAGCAAGTTCACATACACCTGCGGACATTTTATCCCGCGCGCGCAAACAGAGAGAACCGCAGGCGACGGTCATATATATGTCTTTTCTTGAGTAGTTTGCTCAACGGGTCAGCTGCGTACGCGACGCCTCACGTACGCTTGCACGCATGCACCAACAGCGGAGGAGCGCATGTTTAGGAGAGCGGTTGCTTCCGTCGGGAAAGCTAGCTTGATCCTCTCTCGTTGTTTCTGAGGCAATGTCTTTCAGAGTTCTGGACTCAGCCAACTCAGCTTTAATGAAGGCACTGCAGAGTCAGAAAAGCCCGAAAGCATTGCCGATGCGACAAACTCCCACTTTCGGACACGCAAAATGGCTGCAACGCCAATGACTTAGAGTTTGTTTAAAAAACTGCAATCAATAACGTATCTTTGTATTTTTAATTAAACAACAATATAAAAATGTGTACTTTGTATTGCATTACTCAAAATAATTACAATTCTTATTATTATGACGTCATGATGACGTCACGCGTGGCAGCAGCCACCGCGAGGCGGGCGTGTCTCGTACCACGCGCTTGGTACGAGACACTGCCATAAAAAAAGGCCCACACGCAATTTCAAACAGATTAAAAAAAATGACCGTCGTATACAGCCAGGTACAAATAAACAGACTGAGTTTCCGACATGCTGATGCGATGCAACTGAAATATTTCGGGCGGCGGAGGGCCAGGATAGTATTTCAAGCAGTTCGGCCCAGCTTCTACCGGCAAGCACCGTGCGCTGAAACTGTGGTTCAACAACACGGCGGTTTTTTCGTTGCTCGCAACCACTGAAGCCTTATCCTTGACGACTTGCGTCAGGCGCGATCATGGAAGACCGAAGAGTCCTTGAGGAAGCATGGGCGGCGAAAGCGCGTTCACCGCCGGCGCTGGCTGTCCTTAGCTCCGACTACCGCTGCTCTCACCAGGAACCGTGCCTGAAGACAGGTATCGTTTACACGGGTCTCACGGGGTAGCCCGTACGGCGGTAGACCGGTGCAACAGACGACTTCCTAAGACCAGGAGGTCCTTGCACAAGGCCCATGAGCGGCAGTGTCACGCCCGTGCGCGTGCTGCGCGAAAGTGGCTTCCGGTGCAGTCGGCGGTGGTCGACTCTCGAAAAAATACCTGGGCGCGCCAGCACGCATTATTGTCTCGGTCAGTGCGTATCGTGGTTCGCACAACGATGCGCAACGCATTCCTGGTATGTGCCATCATGATCGCATGTGCTATCACGCTATTTTCACACTCGCACATAAAGAAAAGCACGTTTCCAAACACAGGTGAGCAGCGTCAGTTCCTACAGATATTAGGTGACATTCTCAAGGGTCATATCAGGAGTGATAAAAGCATGTCCTCACAAACATCTGGTGGACTTAGCCAGAGACTGAATCATTATGCAGTCAACTTATTTTACGCCAGCCACCGAAACAATGGCACTAATGGCCACACTTGGCCACAGATTTAGTAAAGGCCAGAAACTTTGGTGTCGCTCTTGCTTTTACGATAAAAAAATAGAAAATACATTTTATGCTATTCTTCTGAACGTAGAGACGTTTTAATTAGATATAAAACTGTGACGTGGCATCATGGTTATACCAATCACTAACGAGTGCAGAGCCGTAAAGCGCCATGAACACAATCGACAAAAAGTATCCCACTTTCTTGCTTATCCTTCTTGCGGCAAGCTTTGTTTTGTACAAAATATTGTTACGTGGTGGCAGGACGAAGGACAGGAACAATGGTTCAATGCGAGGCGATATATTTACATGATTTTGTCCAGGACAGCACGAAGCAGAGACACGCGCAACGCTCACAACTTCGTCACAACTTCGCTCACAACTTCGTGACATGGCCCCCTCGTCTAAGCGTCGACCGTTCCGGTGGAGGGCGCAGTGCATGGGCGAGTGCACCGAATGAAAAACGAGATGACTATAAACAGTGACGAAGTCCATGCCGTCGCGGATGAAGGAGGCGTACTCGATGAACCCCGACCCACGAACAGAGATGCCCGTCAATGCAGCTGAAGCGCCGAAGGCCCTTGGAAATGCGCCGATCTACTGGGCGGGGGAGCGACATCGTCGTCAGTTCTGGTCACGGCGGGTTACTTCTGGGCTCGTCGCCGCGGATCATCGGCTGGGGACACGGGGCTGGGGACGTGGACGTGTCCATGCGGGGCTGGGGCAAGCCGACGCAATCCAGGAACCCTAAGGAAAACGCACCAGGAGCAGAGGCGGGCAGTGCTTGAATGTCGGTATGGGGATGTACCTCGCACCTCACCAAAATGTTACGTGGCGGCAGGAAAAACGACAGGAACAATGGTTGAATGCGAGGCGATATATTTACATGATGTCGTCCAGGACAGCACGAAGCAAAGACAGGCGCATTACGGGGCATTAATTAAATTCCCCACAAAGAGGACGGCATACATGTACTGTGCTAGCCGGGATCGTCACAAAGAAGAGAGATGAAGAGGATGCTGACGGTGAAGCGCGTTCGTTCCCTGGCTTGCGTGGGGCTCTCTTCCACCGTGGTTCGTAATAACTAGCCTCTGAATGAGCATCGTAAATACAGCATTGTATATACAGCTGTACCTTGTATCATTTGGTGGCGAGTGCTGCATTGGACCGGTCCTGCTCTAACTCACCCCTTCCTTGGCACAAGTGAGCCGTGGACACGGCTGACTCAGAGGTGCTGATCACAGATCTCCGAGGCCGCACAATGGCACCGCCTTCTGAAGCAACGAGCGCCGCTACGCCACTGGTTATCGTGAGCCAGCCTCGAGATCCTCGTTTCATCTACGGTACCGGCGATGTCGACATGGAAGACTGGATCAGCCCCTAAGAGCGTGTGAGTGCCCACAACCGGTGGAATCCCGCTATTATGCTGGCGAACCTCGTGTTCCACCTGAGAGGTTCGGCGCAGACCTGGCATGACACCAACGCAGGCAGAATTACCAGCTGGGATAGCTGCAAGGCGGAGATGATTACAATTTTCAGCAAGCCTGCTGGGCGCGAGCTCGCGGCGAAACAGGAGCTTGCGTCTCGAGCGCAGACGTCGACCGAGCCGTACGTCAGCTACATCCTAGACGTGCTGGCCCTTTGCCGCAAAGTTGGTGCTCAGATGCCCGAGCAAGATAAAGTCGACCACATTTTGAAAGGCATAGCTGACGATGCCTTTAATTTGCTCATGTGCAAGGACTGCTCTACCGTACACTCAATTTTGAGTGAGTGCAAGCGTTTCGAGCTGGCCAAAAGCCGTCGAGTTACACAACAATTCAATCGCCTTCCAAATACCGCCGCCACTTCTTCGTGTCAGGCACCATTTGTTCCTTCCGGTAAATTACCCTCGGAGACAACTGCGGACACAGTGACACCCATTGTCCGCCGCGAGATCGAGGCGATGACACCGGTCGCCAGCCACCACTCCACGTCTGATGGCAATCTTCCAGTGATCTCGGTTCGAGGTTCATCTCCATCACCTGTCCGAAATACTTGCTATTTTCTGTCAAACGAATCTACAACTTAACTCCGCGAAATGTCGATTCGCCAGGCGCGAACTAACTATCTTGGGCCTCCTTGTCGACGCTAATGGAGGGCATTCTGACCCCGACAAAATAAAGGCGGTTAGAGATTTTCCGCTGCCCCAGTCATCGAAAGACGTTCGAAGTTTTGTGGGCCTGTGCTCCTATTTCCGTCGCTTCATCCGAGGCTTCGCTGAGATCGGCCGCCCTCTCACCGACCTTCTCAAAAAAGGATTCCGTCTTTTCGTGGGGCAGTGAGCAAGCTCACGCTTTCAAGACCCTGATATTTCTCCTAACAACTTCGCCCATTTTAGCTCGCTTCGATGTGGCCGCTCAGACGGAAGTACGGACTGACGCTAGTGGTGACGGCATTGGAGCCGTCTTGGCTCAACGCCAAACCGGCCGCGACGGCGTTATTGCCTATGCCAGCCACGTGCTGACACCAGCTGAACGAAATTATTCTATTGCGGAACGGGAATGCCTTGCCCTAGTGTGGGCTGTCGCCAAATTTCGCCCATACCTCTACGGTCGACAATTTTCCGTCGTGAGAGATCACCACACGCTATGCTGGCTTGCGTCCCTGAAAGACCCGACCGGACGCCTCGGGCGCTGGGCTCTGCGGCTGCAGGAGTACTCGTATTCTGTAGTCTCTAAATCCGGCCGGCTCCATCAAGACGCTGACTATCTATCGCGGTACCCAGTCGAGCCTCCCGATCCTACAAGTTGCGACTCACTCGCCACCTCGGTCTTGTCTATTTCCTCCTTTCAACAGCTTGCTGCTGAGCAGCGCCTTGACGTCTCCTTGAGCAGGATCATCAAGCGCTTAACCGCTGCCCCTTCCGACCCTTCACTGCGCTTGTTGCGAATGAAGGATGGCGTCCTCTATCGCCGCAATATCCGCCCAGATGGTCCTGATCTGCTTCCTATAGTACCTGAGCACCTTCGTAACCTTCCAACCGCTGGCTATCTATGGGTTTCCCGGACCTATGACCGCGTGCGACGCCGTTTCTTCTGGCTGGGGCTCTCCCGCTCGGTTCGCCGTTACGTCGGCGCCTGTGGCATGTGCCAACGCAGAAAAGTGCCTACCACGCTACCCGCCGGTCTTCTTCAGCCACTCGATATACCGATTGAGCCATTCTTCCGAGTCGGTTTAAATCTCGGTCCCTTTCCCCGGTCTGCGAACAGCAACAAGTGGGCTGCAGTTGCCACCGATTATGCGACAGGATACGCAATCACGCGGGCTATTCCAACCAGCTGCGCAACCGATCTCGCCGCTTTCCTCCTGCACGACGTCATCTTACACCACGGTGCTCCTCGGCAGCTCCTGACAGACCGCGGACAATACTTCCTTTCCCGAGTAGTCTACGACATCCTCCGCTCATGCGCAACCGTTCGCAATGTTACTACCGCCTACCACCCTCAAACCAACGGCATCACAAAGCGCCTTAACAGGACTTTAACAGATCTACTTTCAATGTACGTTTATGAGGACCTTGGTAACCGGGACATTGGCTTGCCTTACATAACGTTTGCCTACAATTCGTGGAGCCTTGATACGGCGCGATTCTCTCCCTTCTACCTGCTATTCGGCCGAGAGCCGACGTTACCACTGGAGCTTGAAATGGGGCTAGTTGGTTTATTACTCGGAACATTGCTGGCGCTAGGCGGGACAAAGGACGACGAATTACACACAACTGGAGCGCACACTACCAACTGATTTATTAATCACAACAAACACAACTTATAAAGGAAAAATTCAGATGACGTGAAGGTGGAGTTAATCAATCTCGCTGAAAATGAATACAATATTTGTCATGCGCATGCGTTTGCCTACGAACTGTCAAGTAGTGCCATCTCAGTTGTCGACAGTGCAATCGATGGCGAACTGATACAGTCTTTTTCTTTTCGTATGGCGTAAGCTTCCCATATCTCGCGGGTGATCGTTTCTGAAGATTCAAAGAGGGTCGTGGTGCTTTCAAATTTCTCAGAGCACCCATGTCTGGCGCAGTGGGCAGACATGGCAAGTGCCCTGGGGCTGAGACTTGCTTGCATATATTTTTGTGTTCTCTGAGTCGTTCGTTAACGCAGCCTCCAGTTTGGCCCGCTGGTCTTTGTCCCGCCTAGCGCCAGCAATGTTCCGAGTTACCACTGGACACTTTATTTCAAGACCCTCTGCCACCTTCTATATATGCACAAGACGCCACCGCCCGCGCTGACTTTGCCCGCAACATTGCTCGCTAAGGCTCCCTTCGTACCAGCGCTCTCAAAAGGATCGCTACGGCTGCCGCCACAGCACCCGCCACTTCATACCTGGATCCCTGGTGCTACTCTGGTGTCCTGCACGCCGTGTAGGGCGTTCGGAAAAGCTTCTAGCCAGGTATTACGGCCCCTACCGTGTCGTACACCAAGTGACTGAAGTCAATTACGAAATCGCCCCGCTGGTTCTGTCAGACTCATCCCGCTCTCCTCAAACAGACGTCGTCCACGTCGCGCGTCTTAAGCCATACCGCTCGCAACCTACAGCTTTACCCTGACAAAGCAACTGCGCTCCTACCACCGCGGGGGGGGGGGGGGGGGGGTTCTGTTACGGGGCAATAATTAAATTCCCCACAAAGAAGATGGCATTCATATACGGAGCTAGCTGGGATCATCATGAAGAAGAGAGATGAAGAGGACGCTGATGGTAAAGCGCGTTCGCTATCTGGCTTCCGCGGTGCTCTTTTCCACCGTGGTTCGTAATAACTAGCCTCTAAATGAATATCGTAAATACAGCATTGTAAATACAGCGTTACCTGTATCAATATCGTCTCTGAAAAGACGGCACGACGATAAGAAGGCATACTTTGCTTAGCTGAGTTTCATCTTACATGATCGGGTTCGCACATTAACCAACTTTTTTATTCGCTTTCATTCTTCCACCAGGCACTTTTCATCGTCCTTCTGCTGGCGTGGGTCTTTGTACCGGTCTACTTGGCCTCTGGGGTGAGTACTTGTACCTTATAGCGTCCTCATTACCTCTTTGTCAGCGCCTGCACTACGGTGGTAACCGCGAAGTGGGCGCCTTGATTGATTAATCAGCGTGCTGAGTAACACCTTTAAGCTGGTTGGCTCATTTCTGCTTCGAAATAATATGGCCCCAAAAACACCAAGGCGAAGGAAGGCACGAACGACACATATAGGCGCCTCTGTTTGTCATTCATGTCTACCATGGACCTGGTCTTTTTAGCACCCTCTCCTTTTTGTGCTTGTAAGCAGCGCCACCACGGTTCCGACCTCCTCAGGAATTGCTGGACCCGCAAGCATTGATTTTCTTGGCTAGTGTGTATTTTAAACCCTCCCAGCGAGGCCCTGAGGGACTCCACGTGCCTTCTCTGGCCGGCGGCTACGGCCACCGCATGTGCTGCGCAGGAAGCGTCAGCAGTTGCCTCGGCGTCCCTTGATGCCCGCGCTGGGCCCGTGGCACGCACCACTGTCCCCTTCAGCAGAGGGGCAAGCTGCCGAGAGCAGCCAGTCTAGGTCATTTGTGGGGTCTTCGCAATGTGACTTGGACACACCGCCAACCTCTTTCATGCCTGAAACGCCAAGGGGGGCAGAACGAAACCAAGGGCCTCAGGATGTCGACTCCTGGAAATGTGTCAATGCAGTACGGTGACATATAACAAACTTGCAATACAAGCGTGCGCCGGAGGATTTCAAAATGAAAATCAAGCGTACAAACAAAAGAATTGCTTGGGTTTGGGTGAGTTGGTTTTCCATATCGACTTGAAATTTCAGCTCGAACAAAAAAACGACAGGACTTAGGTCCGTGTTTCCTTCCTAAGACCTGTCGTTTTTTTGTTCCAGCCGAAATTTCAAGTTCAGAGGACATGCGTCGCGTAACATGCATTGCGACTCCCCCTCCGCGTACCCCAGTGCGATTTAGAAAGTAGTGATTATAATCATTTAGGGACAGCATGTCGCTGTCACTTTGGTACCAAGTTTCAGAGAACATGATTACATTGAAATTAAATTTGAATTCACAAAAAATATTTTTATTTGGTCGTGTTTAGGAGAGAGAGAGCGGGCATTTTTGTGAATGGCAGATAAAGTGTGTCTATTGGGTTCGGGCGCTATGACGTCTGAAGGTAAGCAGTATTCCTGATACTGCATGCTTCTGGTCAAGAAAATCTAAAACTTTCACGCCAAATGTGTTCAGCTTAAACGATCTTCTGCAGGTCATTTTCGGATTCGATGCGGACGAGATTGGCTGATTCCATTTTCCGTGCAAAACTTTTTCCGTTTCGTGTCCACACAAACCGCCATTTGAACTCGCGTTTTTTTGCCAGTGCCAGGGAGAGGAGGCGTTTCAGGGTTGGACATAAGTGGTCGTTTAGATAGATTTGCTCTTCACTTTTAATTCCAACTTGGCTATTTTTGATGCACTTTTTTCGTGCCATCTCAAGAAAAGCGTCTCTTTTTTGCCTGCTTTTTAACTGCACGACAACAGTACTTTTGCCAGCTTCTCGAGTGGGCACACGGTGGCAGGCTTCTATTTCGTCGCATCTAACGGCTTCGCCCACTGCGTCACTGATTTTCATCACTAAGTCAGTTACGTTTTCGCCGTCTGTTTCTACGAGCGCTCTTATTTCAATGTTGGATCGACGCGAATACTGCTCACACTGCACAAGTCTCTGATGAAGCTCCCGTATCATGTTCACGCTTTCATCGCATTTCAGCCGCAACTCGGCATTTTCTTTCCTCACTGCATCCCTTTCTTCTTGCGAAGTAACGAACTCCTTCTTGATGTCTTCGAAAGTCTTGTTAAAGAAATTCATGCTATCCTTTTCGGCCAGCAGGCCAAAGTGAAACACAGGCTGCACAATAGGTTTATATACTCACAGCCAAATCTAAACGTCCAAATCTGGTGGCAATGTTTATACCTATCAACATGGTTGAAAAAATACAATACATCACGCAAATATCAGGCAAAAAAAATCAATAAATAAGTGATATTTAGTATTCATTTATGGATGCTTGATTCATGGATGCTTGAATTTCGGATAGCAAATTCTACATCTACTGCAGAAAAAAAATAACGCCATCGCCTGCTGTCGCCGGCACGACAATAGAATCTGGCGTCACCTTAAGAAGTCAAACGGCGACCGCTACGAAAGGTTCCACTAGACAGGCACCACGTTCCGCCTGAAACGCCCGTGGATAAGGGCAACGTGGTTCCATAGACGTCGAAGTGTGGCGCCTCGATTCAGGCGCGCCTCCACCGTACGGTAGCGCTGGCATCGAGGCACCCGGCCTGGTACACTGGAACACGGTAAATTTAAATTTAGTTAAGCAAACGTCTAGCGTTTTTACCTTGGGAGGAGCGCTACGGGAGAGGAACAGAATGAGAGGTGAGCGGGAAAGAGAAGGGAGGCAATTACGTGACAAATATCGACGAAATGCTATCGTCTTTTGTCGACATTTGCAACGAAAGGAGCAAATACCCAGCCATTTTTTTATTACTACGGTGTCGTTAGAAAAGACGGACGGTTGAGTACAACGATGCATGCAGTCGTCGGCGGTCGTGGCAGTTGTAGCTCACAAGTCACCCTTATGCCATTACGTACCCCTCTAGACCAACCGTGAACCCGTACCCCATGTTTTTTAATAATTGGTAATAGTATACCAAATATACATGCCCGCAGCCCATGCCATGCCCTGTAATGCTTTAAATAGGGTTCAGCTTGCACAGCCATATCGATTGTCTGGAAATGCTGATTCTCAGCACTAACTTTGCAGATCTGCATCACCTGACATTTGAGGGCGCCTGTGTTTGGCGTTGCTGCCATTCTTAGCAGCCTGCCCACTGAACAAGACAAGCACAGTACACTATAACTAAGGCACCGGGCTTTCGATGTTTATTTTTCGTCAAATTCGGGATGGTGTTTATCGGATTTTATTGTTTAGCAAAATTGTGGTGCTTTTCGGAACTTATATGTTTTAAATATCGAGTTCTCCGAAATTCGCAGTTTATTCTGCTCTGTTTTAAATTTTCAAACTCGTCGATGACATGATATCTCGTCACAAACACCTCTTAACAGAGCACCTCTAAACAGAATGCTTGGAGCAAATTTTTATTGCGTCAAAGATTGCAATGACACACACACACACACACACACACACGCACACACACGCACACGCACCACACACACGCACACAAGCGCGCGCACACACACACGCGCACACACGCGCACACACGCACACGCGCGCACACACGCACGCACGCACACACACACACACACGCACGCACGCACACACACACACACACACGCACGCACGCACGCACATTTTCGCACACAAGTATTAAAAGTTAAAGACGAGACATGTACGGTCCCTTATTACAACCGTTGTTGCGGAAACGCGCCCCTTTCGATTGATGATTCTGAGCAGAGCCCTTTCAATTTCGCGCTACCAGATGGTTGATCGGGAGGACTCATCGTGCGGCGTAATGCAGTGGCCACTCCTCAGTGCAAACTTTCTTAAATGAGAGGAGTCCAAAAATGTCACTTATTTCATAGGTCTGCAAGGTTGTAAAATCTTTTGTGAGCTGGCTTATGTCATCAGTTTCAAGACACACTAAGTTTCAAGACGCATTAAAAGATTGTAACTGCGCACGTCCTGCTGAGAAATGCTAAAATAGTGAAAAAGCAGGCATGTCACGGCACAGGATGTCGCAGAAGCTTTTTGTGTTCAACTAAAGCAGCCCTTGTTTACACAAGTGCACTGGTCCAGAACGAGGACAAACGACCCTCCTTGTGGGACCAGTGGGCATTCGTAGCTATCACCGAAAAGTGCGAACGGCCAGTGGGGCAATAACTTACTGAATATTCTGAAGGCTGAACATGAATCGGCATTTTTTGCCGCCGTGTGCTCTAAAATCGGTGTTTAACAGATAAATCTGAATTGTCCAAAATTTTACCAGCGAGTGTTTTTCGGAATTCGTTTTCGGATTAATACGAAAACCTCGAGCCCTAACTATACCACAACACACTATACATACTCTTGCCCAGTTCCTGTTATAGCTTCTCCACTCCTTGGTGGCCTGCCCAATTTAATTTGAATGTCCTTTACAAGCTCCACAGAAGGAAACACTTTTCAGTTAGCATTAGTTGCCGGGAGGATTCAATAAACAGATACAACTCCCCACGTCGACCAGAATTCATGGATAATTACCTCAGGAATGGGTCGCAGTTGTTAAGATTGTCTACAAGCTCCACCATTGCCCTATAAAGCACATCGGTTGGTAGTGTAGTGATTAAGATGGCAAACATTTCTGAGCGCATACGTAACCAAGCAAGGATTGCAGGCACGGCTCGCGTAGGTGTCTCGCGTAGGTCTCTCAGCAGGTGTCTCGCGTAGGCACCGGACCGCCGAAAACAGGTTGCCATTCAAGCGTGCGAAGGCCGCCGGGAAGCGGATCCGTCGTATAGGCCTCGAGCTTCGCGATTGCTGTGCCGCCTGCCGCGCTTCTCCGCGGCGTTTACGGGATGTTCGATGCGTGGCTGATAATGGCTCGCTCAGTGTTTTGTTCCTGTTTCGCTTCTTTTCGCCTTTACGCGCCCTAAAAAACTTGCTATGGTGACGTCTATATTCAAAGCGTACGTTTAGATCACTTAAAAAGCAGCTGCGTCTTTGTAGAGTACTCGAACGCCAACAAGAGCTACCGGGGACGCGGTTCTGCGCGCTCCTTCGCCGCTCTTCCGGGCGATCGCGACGGCAGCAGCTTATCACCTCTGTCACCTCCAAATGCACCAAGGCACAAGCGAATTTTACTGCCGCCTCGTTTAGACCTGATGCTGGCACAGTGAGAGGTTGTTTCGCTTTTCGGCGCGGACAACGAATGCGGCTTCGTTTAGAATGTATATACGTCGCACAAATATATGTGTAGGGGATGTCATTACCGAATCCCGGACAATAACTTATGCCTTTCATAAGAATATACGTCATGCGAATATGTTGATTATATTGCAAGGCTGTTCGTCGTTAAATATGTGCCCACTCACACCTTATAGCAAGAACCAAGGAAAGTTAATGAAACCACGGGAAAATAAATGCTGTACAAGTTCGGAAAAACAGAATGGGTCTAACAGGAATGAAACAATAATCTAGTGCAGCTTCTGAAATGCTAAAGGCGTCCGTCGAATCTTAAGCCAGGTAGGATCGACTAGACGCGAAACACACTGCTATTTCGCGAGACATAAGCGGGGGAGCGGGGGCGCTGTGTACAAATGCGGAGCGAAATCCAGCTGTGAATGTTTCAGAGAGAGGGAGAGAGAAACATCTTTAATGGACAAGTGAGGTCAGCCAGGCTGCGCGCACGACTTGCTACACCAAATGCGGGTGCAGGTGTGATGAAAATGTATGAATACTCTCCCTTGCACATGAATTCTCAAACACACACACGCACACAAAAGTACACACACAAGCAGGCAATATAGTAATTTGTCTGAGAGTTCATAGCTCACTCACAAGTCCAGTGCACCGCAAGAACGCTAAGAGCGCATTTGTTGCGCGACTTGCCATGACGGTTGTAAGCCCGGGCCCAAGGATGTGCCTCGAAGAGATTTGGGAGGTCGCGGGCAGGCCCAGAGAAAGCTTTGCCGAGAAACACTCAAGTTCGTAGCGAGGCATTGCGCAGAGAACGTGTTTCAGGTCCTCGCGAACTGTACAGGTAGGGCAGTGAGGTGAGGAAGCCTGGCGAAGTTTAAAAAGGAAATTCTTAGTGTAAGCCACATTAAGTCGGATGCGATGCTGGACAGATTCATCTCGCTTGCACAGACCGCTTGGCACCCGAAATCCGCTTCTGAAATAACTTCTTACAAAACCCTTATCCGTCCTGTACTTGAGTACGCTTCAGTGGTATGGTCGCCTTGCTTTAAATGTGATTTTGGCAAGATTGAATCTGTTCAAAAGACGGCAATTAGGTTTGTACTCCGTCGCTACAATCGCAACTTTTCCCCTACGTTTCACGCTGAGCAACTGTCACATCGGCCCTCATCTCACCGGAGTGACTGTGACATTATGCTAAGATTGTACATGGTTTCACTTGTTTAGCACTACCAATTTCTTTCGTAGATTCCTGGCGGCGCACAACAAGACGCGCTTATCCCTTGAATATTGTCCCTTTAAAGGGCACTTGGATTCTTTTAAGTATTTTTCTTTCCACAAAAACTGAACGATGGAACAATCTAGAGCCAGCCCTCCGACGTTTGCCCGGTGAACTGTTTCTGAAAGGCTTGCCTGAACATGTTCCATGAAATTATGACTTTTAGGTGGTTTTTCATGTGTATATGTGTGATGTAACATTTTTGTTGGTTTTATACATTTTAGTCTTTAATATTTGTGGTGGCGGTGGTGGTGGTGATGTTTATTGACGGTTGGACCTAGCCTTGCGTGGTATGCCGGTAATTGCTCACGCGATCAGCATGTTTTACCGCTATGCGCGGGAATTCACCATGATTCGCTGAGGCTTGTGACCCTTAAAAATTGCAGCATTAAACGAAAGGTGATCGAAAGGTGATCCAAACGAAACGGTGATCCAATGACCTTCCGGGAAAATTAAATCGTTCAAATAGGCATGCGGAGCGGCTTTCCTTTGCAGTTCTTTCAACAAAGCCAACCGCTCCTCCGCATGCTCTCGGCAGTTCATAATAAAATGACCGATGTCGCCTGTAGCACCACACGTTCCGCATAGAGGGGAAGAGATAATGTTCAGCTTTTGAAGCCACGCCGCTGTCCGCGCTGAGTTGGTCCGGATGCGGAGCAGTAAGGTTGCCTTTGTCCTCTTTATTCCTTTGGTAACACAAGGTCGATGTTGTGGTCGCCAAGAGAGCGGGAATGATCTTGCATGATTGTTTTTAAAATGCGCCGTTCATCTGGGGCCACCTTCACAAGACGAGTGCACGATGTCGCTTCACGAGCCAACTGGTCCGCAGCTTCATTTCCAAGCACTCCTACGTGGGAAGGGACCCACTGGAAACGAACGCTAAATCCGTTTTCGTTTATCTGCTGAAGAAGACGCAGAAAGCGTTGGCAAGTTTTATCTGCGGGAAATTGAAGCTGCAAGAGTTGTAGGGTCGACTTGGAATCCGTGAGAATTACCGGATGATGCACCCGAGGCGATTTCATCTTTTTCAAGGCCGCCTCGATCGCTATGCACTCTGCCGCTGTTGATGACGTCAACTAGCCAATGCGAGCCGCCCAGGAAACGTTCATGCCGGGAATCATAAAGGCCGCTGCGTTGGTATCTGCTTCCCTCGACAGATCCGTCCGTAAACACATGAACACAATCCCTGTACGACCGGTCCAAGTGCTCAAGTGCTAGCATTCTCGCTTCCGATGGTTAGCTGACACTCCAAACTCTCAAAAGACCACCGTGACTCCAAGCGATGTTGGTTCTTCCGCCGTTGCGGGTAGAGAATGCTGAGAGTGTTGAGCGCCACGTGTATGCGAGATTCTACCCTTAGGCAGAGACGCCTGAGCAAGGCCTTTCCGGCTGCAGACTCTCCCAGACGGACAAGCTGCAAGAGCAACCGCTGAGACGCCATCAAGCGAAAAGGTGGAAAATAGGACTTTTCCGGGACTTTTTTGTTTGCCGCCGCCTGGGGAACTCCTAGGGATATCTTAACGCCCTGTCGGTGCACCGCTTCCAGACGAGCATACTGGTACTCCGAGGGAGACAAAACAGGTAGTTGGTAAAGAACCCGATTCAAGATGAGCGCCGAGTGAAGCCTAAGCATAGATGATGGGTGACTCCCTCAGTTAGATACAGCAATTCGTCGTAGTACATTTAAGCGGGGAACCATGGACGTGAATGGAGAATCCACGGCCTGCCTCCAGAATAATTTATAGTCGATGGTGACGCCGAGAAACTTCACACGAGCGCCTTGACGGATTGGCAAGCCACCTAAAGTTAACTTGAGGCGCTAGCCCCGCACGGGGCACCTTGAGTAATCTTGGTGACGGTACTGGCGATACCGCGAACCCCGAGCTCCCCAACATAAGCTGTGACCTACCGGATGTGTTTTTAAGGTGAAGGGTAGAAACCTCTAACGGTGGCCGTCGGAGCCTTGGTCCAAGCTCCGGCCGATGGGCTCCCTGCCTGTCTACCAGGCAGGGAGCTCCGGGACCTCTTTGACTACAGGGTAAGGTCAAAGAAGAAAGTACCCCAGTCTCCCTGCTTTTATACTATTCTATATGAGCATTTTCAAACCCCCCGCCCCCCCCCCCCCCCAAACGTGATCGGTCCCTGAAAAGGGGGGCCGCCCCGAAGTATCTTTTCCCCCATTGCCATCTTTAACATTTCCTGAACCGTGATAATTTTTCTCGATTTCTTTGTGATGGAATCGCTCAATCCAACCCACCCATTAGCATCTCAGTCAGTCTTGGTCGCCAAGTATCTTGAAGCCATTAGTAGGAAAATCATATAAGTGCAAAAAACAAAGGTCTGGTGAACTCCTCATCGAAATAAATGACAAGCAGCAGTCACGAAGCTTTCTAGCTCAGACTAGACTGGCTGATCTAGACATCAGGGTCACACCCCATCGGAGCCTCAACAGCTCGCAGGGTGTGATATCCGAGACAGGATCTCTTGAACGAAACGGATGCGGATCTCCTTGCCGGCTTGAAGGATCAGGGCGTCACTGCCGTGGACGCATCACTATCCGCAGAGACGACAAGGAGATTCCCACCAAGCCACATTATCTTGACTTTTGACCGCGCAGTACTCCACAACACATAAATGCAGGGTTTTATCCGTTGCTCCATCCGTCCGTACATCCCGAACCCGCGGCGCTGTTTTAAGTGCAGCGGTTCGGGCATGGTACAAACTCTTGCCGTGGCCGAACGACGTGTGCGAAATGCGCGGCGCATGAACATCCAAGCGACAATTGTCCATCCGATACCCTGTCTTGTGTGAACTGCGGCGGGCCGCATGCAGCGTACTCCGCAAGTGTGAAAGTTCCAACTGGAGAAACAGATAATCCACATCAAGGTAACTGAGAACCTTACCTTCCCAGAGGCGCGAAAGTGGTTCGCCTCTTTCCCCCTGGGGAGTACACCGACGCGGCTAGCCGGGGGGTGGAGCGGCGTCTGGTGTCCACAGGGACCCAGTTCAGCGAGTCTGACCTTGTCCCGCCCCCGCCCCCGCTGGGTTGCCTCACGCAGCCCAACCCGGCACCACGCCGCTTGCTGAGGCAGCAGCGGTTGTGGTGCAAACCACTCCTGTCTCGGGACCGGTGCCGCTCCCAGCCTCTGTCTCCCCGTCCTCCAGTGCGTTGGAGGGTACGAGGTGATGGACACCACGGGCCCCGCACCGGCTCCCACCGCCACCGCACCGCCCGTGCCACCTCTGGTGCCCCGGACGCCCTCGGCAGTGGCGGCTCAAACGAAGGGCTCCCGAGGGGGGGCCAAGTCCGGGGGGCCCGGTCCGTCAGGCACCCCTCGGACATCCGACGACTAGATGGATGTCGGGCCGTTCCTGCCTGCAACGCAGCGCAAGGAGCGGCCACCGACTTCCAAGCCTACAGACAGGCCTAAAAAGCCTAATCCCAGAGTAACAGCCCTGAAAGACGACACATGAATAGACACACACACTCCATTCATTCTTAAACGTAAATAATGGGAACAGAAAACATCATTCAATGGAACTGCAGAGGCCTCCTTAAAAATCTCGATGATTTGTATGATATCCTGCATGCCAATCAGCCAAGTCTCATGTGTCTCCAAGAGACACACCTCGATTCTAAAGACAAATTTCTTAAGTAGGTACATTCTATTCAGAAAGGACAGGGTTGGCTGCACACACTCTTGTGGGGGTGTGGCTGTAATAGCCCGGAAATCCTTAGCATGCCATCCTGTCACTTTGAACACTGTCCTTGAGGCTGTAGCAATTCGCACAATAATATTCAATAGATTGATAACGGTGTGCTCCATATACATTCCTCCTGATCATGCACTTTCGAGCTCTGACTTCGAGGCTCTGGTCGACCAGCTGCCCGAACCATACATCCTAACAGGCGACCTTAATGCGCACAACTCTCTTTGGGGCTCCTCCATAACGGATGCCCGAGGTCGCCTGATAGAGAAATTTCTTACATCTTCAGGAGCATGCCTTTTCAACAAAAAACAGCCTACATACCATAACTTAGGACATAATACGTACTCACATCTCGACTTGGCTATTGGTTCTGCAATTCTCTTTCCATGTCTTGAGTGCGGCGTGGGCACGGACCCATATGGTAGTGACCACTTCCCCACTTCCCTAACATACATAGGTAAAGGCCCATGCAGTCCATCTTCCCATAACAGGTTTAACGAATCAAAAGCAAACTGGAGTACATTCACAGAAACATCTAAACTACACCACACAACCATAAAACACCTACACGTTGAGGAAGAAGCCCAACTCATCACGGCGCACATACTCGACGCTGCCGAAAAGTCCATTCCCGAGGCCTCCAGTGCGTCCCGCAACCCAAGGAGGCCCTGGTGGAACGAGAGGCCCAGAACAAGGCGTGGGGTGTACTTCGCCGGTACCCGACGTCAGATAATCTCATTTTCTTTAAACGGGCAAAAACTCTTGGGAAGCGTGTGCGCGTCGTGAGGCGAAAAGGGAGAGTTGGCGCGCCTTCCTTACTTCCATCAACTCATAAACCGACACTCACAAAGTCTGGACAGGAATACGCAAACTAAAAGGACAACTGACACACAGCCTGCCCCTGGTTAGCACAACAGGGGACACACTCGAAGACCAGGCCAACACGCTTGCACAACACTTCGAACACGTGTCCAGCTCAGCACACTACACCAACACTTTCATTAAACGCAAAGCATCATGTGAGAAGTCCTTGCGAGACAATAATAAGTCGAAACTCATCTTATACACCCCCCTTTTCACTTCATGAGCTGAAGGTCGCACTCGTTACTCGTAAACCTTCAGCTCCAGGTGCAGACAGGATTTCATACACAATGATACAACACTTACATGCAGACACACTTGAAACACTTCTTCACCTCTACACTAAAATATTTCTTTCGGGGCACATTCCATGATCTTGGAGGGATGCCATAGTAGTGGCTTTCCTAAAAGAAGGGAAGGACCCTTCCTCTCCCGCCAGTTATCGTCCCATTGCCCTGACAAGCTGCCTGTGTAAGCTCTTCGAGAAGATGATAAACAGGAGACTCGTGTACTTCTTAGAGTACAACGGTCTTCTCGAGAGCTGCCAGGCAGGCTTCAGGGCGGGGCGATCTACGAACGATCAACTCGTTGCGTTAGAGTCATATATTAAAATGCTTTCATCCACAAGCAGTACTGTATGACGGTATTCTTTGATCTTGAAAAGGCGTACGACACTGCTTGGCGGTACGGCATCCTCAGCGATTTGAAGTCTTTTGGCATGTCGGGTAACATGATGAACACGCTTGCCAGTTACCTGTCTGAAAGAACGTTTCGCGTGCGAGTTGGAGCTGCACTTTCTAGGGTTCATGTGCAGGAAAACGGCGTGCCGCAGGGTGGAGTTTTAAGTTGCACTTTGTTTATTGTGAAAATGAATTCTCTTCGGAAGGCATTGCCACTGTCGATTTCATGTTCAATTATGTAGACGACGTACAATTATCTTTTAAGTCTTGTAACTTGTCTGTCTGCGAGCGGCAAGTCCAGCTTGGTGTGAACAAGCTTGCCGGCTGGGCAGATAGCAACGGTTTTAAATTTAATCCAGGGAAGTGCACTTGTGTTTTGTTTTCCAAGAGGCGTGGCATTCGGCCGGATCCGGACATTCAACTCCACTGTGTCTCTATTCCTGTAAAAAAGGAACACAAGTTCTTAGGTACTATCTTTGACGAAAAGCTGACATTCATCCCACACATAAAACAACTAAAACCTAAATGCTTAAAAAAAGTGAATATCCTGAAGGTTCTGTCGCACATCTCTTTTGGTGCTGACAAAGCAAACTTCTCTTACGTGTTTTTACCATGCTTGATAGGTTCACGATTGGACTATGGTAGCGTTGTTTATGGGTCAGCAAGTAAAACATCACTCAAAATGCTGGACCCAGTGCTCCATCTCGGGCTCCGCCTGGCGTGTGGCGCCTTCCGCACTAGCCCGGTCAAAAGCCTCTATGTGGAGTGCAACAAATGGAACCTACAACGTCAGCGAGTATACACAGATCTCCTTTATGCTTTTAAAATTTCATCCATGCCTCACCATCCTTTTAAATCAGTTTTTCATGATACGTCCATGACTGAACTCCTGTTAAATCGACCATCGTTCTCTGCGCCCTTCTCTTACAGAGTTAGAGAGGAAGCGTCAGAGCTTGCTGTCTCCTTTTTAGATACTATCCAAACCTCTCTAACAGGTTTTATAGCACCTAGGCATCTCCGCCCTGTATCATGCGACACATCTTTCGCACAGGTAGATAAAAACCGAGCTCCCACATGTGCAATTCTGCAGCACTTCTTGTATTTGCAGCAGAAGTACCAATGTTCTGAATTTTATACGGACGCCTCTAAAACTTCCACCTCGGTGTCCTGCGCAGCGCATGGGCCCGGCCTTAGTGTCACGAGAACTCTTAACAGTAATACAAGTATCTTTACGTCAGAGGCTTATGATGTACTTCTGGTTGTTAATCATATCCTTCAATGCCACATCCCACAATCCATTATATATACAGATTCCTCTGAGTGTTGTGCGGGCGTTGTCGTCAACAAAGTCTTCAAAAATCACGTTATAAATTTAATAGTCAAGGGTATTATGTCTGTGTATGTACGCAAATTTGAACTGGTTCTTTGCTGTGTCCCTGGCCACTGTGGTATAGCCGGGAACGAAGCAGCGGACCGAATGGCTGCTGCTGCTGCTGCACTCTTGAATACAGTAGACATAACCACATTACCCTACACCGACGTGAAACGACACATCAGACAACAACTTCGCAAAACATGGCAAACACACTGGAGTGAACAAACAAACAAGTTACACGTAATAAAACCTCACTTGGTACCATACCCCACCGACACACGCAATAGATACTCTGAAGTCGCCTTGGCCAGATTACGGATAGGGCACAACCCATGCAACGCACTCGTATCTGCTGACGGGATCTTCCAGACCCCAGTGCAGCAGATGCGGAGAGGCCCTATCCGTGGTGCACATACTAATCACATGCAAGGCACTTCACACAACGCGACACAAACACTTCAGAGAACTCTACAGAAGACAGATCCCCCTACATCCATCGCGGTTTCTAGGTGACGATGCCAGTGTTTCTGTGAAACGTGTGTTTGATTATTTGTCAGACATTAAGTTTTTAAACCTCATTTCCTATCACGCATAATCAAATCTGGCCCTATACACCAGCCATCACCATTATCTTTAACTGATTTTACTATGTTCAGTTGACAAGTTTTTTTTTTACCTACCTTTTTGTGGTAACCACTTCACTTCATTAAATAAACTTTTCTCTGGCGCTCTTTGCCCTTAGTCGGCCTTGCGCCATAAAAAGCGAACCATCATCATCACAACTTGAGGCGCGTCGCTTTCCGTTTCTTTCCGGGAAACAAAAGAAAGCAACACTTTTCCGCGGAGACTGTTAGTCCAACGGGCGAGAGATATGCTTGTGCCGTACGAATCACTCCTTGAGCAATCAGCCAACCGCTTGTGTTGATAACCTGAGATCCAGATGCAAACGTCGTCGGCATATATTGATAAGTGCACTGACTTGCAGTCCTTTTTTGCGGCTCGAGGGAGGCCCGCCATAGCCACATTGAAAAGTGTAGGAGACAGAACACTTCCCCGTGGCACACCTCGCGATAAACTTCTAGTGCTACTTAAAACGTCCCCTAATCACACCTGCATGGAGCCACCTTTGATGAAAGCGTGCACGAAGCGGAGAAGATTTCCTGTCACGCCCATTTGTGACAGCTTTGGGATGATGCCGCTTTGTACGACATTGTCGTAGGCTTTGGACACGCCAAAAAATAGCGCCAGTCTAAAAGATCGCTCGTGTTCTACATGACTAACAAGATCGTGGACGCTGTCTTGTGCGCATAATCGTTGCCTGAAGCCAGTCATGCATGTCGGAAGCTTTCTCTTACTTTGAAGCCACCACATCAGCCTAGCATTCACGCAGCTTTTCCATACGTTAGCGACACACGACGTGGAGTGAAACGGGCCGATAAGAAGGCGATGTCCGGCCTGGTATTTGCTGTGCTTTAGAAGCGGTGCTACCCATGCAAGCTTCCCCAAAGCGGAATACTTCCTGTATCTCATACCTCGTTAAAGTGCAGTAGCAAGTCTTTTTTGCGCTCCAAAGGCAAATTGACAAGCATTTGATTGCTTGTCCTATCAGGACCCGCTGCGCATCGTCGGCGCAAACTCTGCGTGGCGGTCAGTAGCTCCCGGAAGGTGAAGGGAACATACATGACAGACGAACGCAGAGAAGATAATGGGCAGGTCGGGCTCTTTGAATCTCCAGAAAAGCTGTCCGCAAAATCCTCAGCCAAGACTTCAAGGGTCGTGTTATTCCGTAGGGCTAGAGGGATGAACGGTTTGTGCGACCGCTGGTTTCCGGAAAGCCCGTTGACAACGCTTCAAATGCGTGTTAGACGCTTAGAGATCTGCAAAATGCAGTCATTGCGATCACCGTAACTTCTTTGTGTAGCGCCTAATGACCTTATTTAACCTGTTAAAACATATCTGTCTATCGCGTATATGTATTTTATGTAATTCTTCCACTCCTGCTATGTGTTTCGTTGATACAGCAGTATTTGTAAATAAATAAATAAATAAGGTCCACAATAGGTTTCGCCGCAGGGACTAGTGGCTCCGAGAACTCACCAGACCACTCGATGGACAGAACATTAAAGTCTCCGGCTGACAAATCATTGCTTGTCTCACATTTGCTTTAAGCACAGGAACTCAATAAGTTTTTCACAGAATGTGTTATCCCTGTTTGCAGGGCAATAAAATGCGCTGATAGCCAAACGTAGCTCGTCTAAATACAGTTTGATAAGAACACATTCAACGCCCCCTATATCTTGCCCTATCACGTGCAATGATTCCTTAACCATAATCGCAACGCCACCCCACGCTTTTCAATAAATTTCGTAGTCTGGCGGTGTTACTTCATGGTCGCTGATGTCACAATTTAACAGGTACCTGTGATTATCAGGATATGGAGGCGATGTGTAATTAGAATGCTCTCGAAATCTTCCAGTTTATCCATGAAGATACGGGCATTTATGTTCAGGCATACGATAGGCTAACCGTCTTCAATTTCATTTCATTTCTAGCGTACTCGGTTACCCCCTCCCTTACTTTCTTGTTTTTTTTGTTTTTTCGATTTTTCAGATTTTTTAGATTTTTTTGTTTTGGGCGTCATTCCATTCAATAAGCTCATCATCAATTTTAAGTTTGTCGTGTTTCAGTGTAACCTTTACTCCGGCATTCCTACTTTGAGAAGTGCTTCCCCGTCGTTTTTTTTATTATTTTTCTTTTGTCGCTAGCTAAATATCTTCGGCAATTGATATATCAGAGCCTTTGAGCTTAGAGCAGTTTTTTCAGGACTTCCGCTTTTACACAGTGATGAAACAATTTTAATACGACCGGTCGGGGTTTATTTGCTTGCTTGCGCCCAAGTGTGGGCATTCGTTCCACCGATCTCAGGTGTACGTCCAGCATATTCTTAAACACACCTTCAATAACAGTTTGAGCACGGCCACCCGTCGCTTCTTTTTCTTTCTGAGGCATACGGAACACTATAATATTATTGCGCCTGCTCCGGTTCTCTAAGTCAATCACTTTGTTTTCCAAATTTCACACAGTTTTTTCCACGCGTGACACTTTCACATTTTCTTGCAGAGCCCGCGGTCGCGGTTTTTATTCTTGGCCGCGGCGGCCGCTTTTCTGATGGAGGCGAAGCGCAAAAACACCCCCGTGTGTTCGATATTTCGGCACACGCTAAAAATCCCCAGGTGGTCAAAATCAATCCGGAGCCCTCCACTACGGCGCGCCTCATCGCCTGCGTTGCATCGGTGCGTTAAACGTTACAATCAATCAATCAATCAACTTTCACCTTTACTTTTTTAATGACCGAGGCCAATGCTTTTACCTGCTTTAGTTTTGTTTCTTTCGCGTCGAGCCTTTTTGAATGTCTTCATGGCCGGCGAGAAGCTCAGCTAGACGTTATAAGACACTATAAGGCCGGAGTTAGACTGAATGTCACCACATAGCATCAATGACGACACAGCGAAATTCCGAATAACAAAACAAGCCAAAAGACACTTTGTGGGCACGTCATCTTAAATTAAACAGCTTTTGTTGGTTTTGACAGTGGAATACTTGTTCCCTTCCGGGCGCGGAGGCCGCTTTTCTGATGGAGGCGAAGAGCAAAAACGCCCGTGTCTACCAGATTTCGGCTCACTTAAAAGATCCCCAAGTGGTTAAAATTAATACGGAGCCCTCCACTACGGCGCGCCTCATCGCCTGCGTTGCGTCGGCGCGTTAAACCCTACAATCAATCCATACTCGTTACCGAACTGTACAAAAAACAGAAGCGGATTTGTCATGTTTCTCGCCGACCAGCCGATGTGCCCACCGAAACGGTAGGATGTGGACGGTTTTTCTTACATGCTGCTCCGTTGATATATATCGCTAGAGCCCTTCAATGCATTACTGGTCACGAAACTTCGGCGCTCGTTTCATATAGGGACCGCGGGTGCCACTACAGGCTCCACCGCTGCACGCAGGGCATCCAGCCGCCGCGCCTGCGGCATATTGGCCAGCTCTTGGCGTGAAAACGCTCGCTGCTTTTGGTAACTGCGCGCTGATTAACTGTGCTTTTTTCGTAGTACTTGGCGATTCCATTCATTGTGTATAAAACCTGCCTTCAATGGGGTTTTATTTTTCCAAGTAAATGACCGTATACTTCGGCCGCGAACGGCAACGGCTGCTGCGTCCTCTGGCACAAGCGCTGCGCCGTCGTGTTTGCGATTTTTAAATCTCTGTTGCTGCTTTTCTTAAAGCAAAAGTTGTGAATAACTTACCGTAGCTCCGTAGTCACGGACTGCTGCGGGCCTATCAATAATACAATAAAAAACTGATAGAAACCAAGTACGCGTCCTTCAGACTACGCTTAATGAATCCGTTGGTTGCTCTGGATCAAAGAATGCTAAATAAGATCGCTCAATAGTATTGGCGTTTCGAAGTGTGAGTGCATACTTGAGAACATCTAAAAACACTGCAGAAACACGAAGGATCAAAACACGAAGAGATATATGTTGCACCGTGTGTCCTTACGCTTCCAGGCTTTGCCATCCTTGCAAAAAAAGGAAGCGAAAAAAGACCAATAAAAGTGACTTTATCACACGCAACAAAAAAATTTCAATATTACGAAGGGAGACAAAAGAGCGTGTTCCAGCGTACAAAAATTTATTGTTTGCGCTGCGATGTGCAGCACACGGAGGAAACAGAATATTGCCACGTAGCCAAGAACGACGCAAAGCTTTTCTGAATGAAGTTTATTAAAGGGACCTACTGCTCTACAAAAGACTATAATGAAACACACACTTCGAAGAAGCAGTCCGCAGTTTGGCGTGCACAGATGAACGTCCATAAAGTGAGTTGCGCGGCGTTTGCTATGCATTTACTCTCAGAACTTTATTAATTTCAGATCCATTGAAACAAAATCGAGAACATTGTCGAAGAAACAAAAAAATTATGTTAGCGACAAGGTGAAACCCTTTCCATATCAAACAATATTGCCCGATGGGACATACGACAAAAAGAACACACTGGCGCTCCGGTTGAAACGCCTGATAAGAAAACCGGAAGCGGCCACGTGCGGTGGCCCTAAGGGATAATTCGCGGAAATATGAAAAGTGGAAGAACAAGGGCGTCACAAAGCTTTTCTTACATGGGAGCCTGAGCGCAAGGTAATACAAGTTTGCAAACAGGAAATGAAGCACCTGACTTATATGACAAAAATCCGGTTTTAAGTTAGCCTTGTACAATTCTAGGTCCAGGATGCTGTCAAAAGGGTACATTGCTTTTTCGCTCTCACACACAGTGGCATTCCCACACACTGTCACGCACTTATAATCGAAGCTGAAATCTCCCCGTTCCTACCTTGGAATGGCACGCCTACATTTCTTACGCAGCTCCCCATCACTCAGTAAACAGAACAAGGAAACATTTTCTGTTGTGTCGTTGTACAAGGAACGACATCCCGAGACGCAACACGTGTTCGGCATCGTCGTTGCACTACTTAAGTCGCACAATAACAGTGCGAGATGCACGTTACATTTTTTCCCCGCACAAAACAAACATAACTCGCCGCGTCTCCGCCGTTCGAGCCAGCGCAACGCCGCCCGAGGAGTTACCTCAGTGAGATGGTGGCACCACATGCGCGGGTGGCCAAACGCAGGATATGAAGCTCCCCCATTGAGTTACGGAGCAGTTTCGTGACCAGTAAAGCATTGAAGGACTCTGCTATCGCTCAGGAGGCGGTGTCCACCACCGGTGGTCGGCGACAGTCGGTCCGTGTGCGCATGCGTCTTCAGCAGTCTTCGCTGCCGCAATGATTAAGCGTGGTGCATTTTGCTGTGCGCCGGCCTCCGATGATATGCAGAGCCGCAGGAACTGTACAAAAAAGAGAAACGGGTTTGGCATAGAGCAGCCGAGGCGCTCAATTATTTATGTCCTAACTAGATGACTAGAGGACCTGTAACTCATCGGCACAAAGACGGCCGCCCTCAAGTTGACAGAGAGCAGAAGCTAGACGCGCCTTCTTCGTTCCCAGCGTTCACGATGCGTCTGCCGTTGATTATCTTGATTGCGATAATTGTTTCCGTCTTGGGGCACGTATCCTCTCAAGATCCATGCCCTGTGCTGACTAGAATCCATTTGTCCGCACGGGAATGGCGCTCCCGACGTATTTTCTTACTTGTGTCACCGCCGTAAAGGAGCCGTCCTGGCGATCAGGGTGGCGAGATGGTGACATGGGTTGAGGTGCTGGATACGGCCATGGCGGTGCTGGTCGGGGAACAGGGTTACGGGATCAACGACACAATTGAGAAAACTTGTGCGTTTTACGCCACTGTAAGGACCATTGTACCGTGAATGCAGTTTACGGCTCAGCAGACGAGAAGTTGCTGGCAGCCACAGAGAAACAAGCGAGCCGGGTGCGAACCTAAGACGACATCGTTTTGTCATTTTGCGTCTTCTCACGGTGTTTTTCTCCGTTTGCGAGTGATAGTGCGAGTTGACGATATTCCTCAGCGCGTTTGGCGACGCATGATATTGTCGTGCCGTCTGAGTCTTCAGGGCTAAAGGAAGTATCGTGCTCAGGGTACAGAGAGCGCTCGCGCCTATACAAACGGAAAGATTGGCCGCGTATCTGCTGCCTTTGTTGCAAATGTCCACGAAGTCGACTGGCACCCATGGCAAGTACGTGCCTCCCTTTACTTTCCCGCTCACGTCTCACGCTGTTCCTCTCGTGTCTCGTTCTTCCTAAGATAACACGCTAGAGGTTTGCGCAAGTCAATTTAAATTTGCCGCGTCCGGCAGCTCCAAGTCGGGTGCCTCGATGCCAGCGCTGCCGTAGGGCGGAGACGCACGTGAATAGAGGCACCCTACTACAACGTTTATAAAACCACGTTACCCTTCTCCACGAGCATTCCAGGCGGAACGTGGAACCTATCTAGCGGAACCGTTCCTTGCTGTTGCCGTTTGATATTTCTAATGGCACCAGGTAGCACACGGCAACCGGAGGCGACGGCTTCTTTCTGCAGTTGATGTAGTATTTATTTGCTATCAACAAAAACCAAGCTATCCATAAATTTTAAAAAAAGGAGCACTACAAATCCACTCATGTTTGATATTCTGCCTTATATTTGCGTAAATGTCTTGTGCTTGTTACAACAATTTTGCAAGTATGAACATTAATACTGGACATTCGAAAAGTTTGAAATTTGGGCCTGTGGGTATACAAGACTAGTCCGCACTTTCTGTGTCACTGAAATCGAGTCACAGACAGACCAGGCACACATACAACAGCCAAAATTTCCTCTCTGCGTTAAAGGGCCCCTGCAAACACTTTTCCTTCGCGTCTGGAAGCACTGCGAAAAGCTATAATTTTTGCCAGCACGGAGCAGCACTGCGTGATTTCCTCTTCGCACCAGATAAGCCTTCCGTTTCTGATTTGTTTTTGTGGCCCTATTTTAAAGTTGCTATCGAAAAAGCTTCAATTGCTGCAACGGAAGGGAAAACCGGCCAACAGCCACTACGCGGCCTTCATGACTTCATTCGAGCGGTCAAAGAACGTCAAGACCGGCAAAAAGAGAAAAATGTTTTGAGTGGGTTTTGAAGTTATCTGATGAGCATAGGGCAGTAATTTTTGGCGGAGGTAATTTGCGACACCTTAATCTAAGTACTGGGTTTGTCGGGTGACTACGTTCTGCAAGCATCTAGGATTTGAAAAAACGTCGAAGAAAAAGTTGCAGGGTCCCTTTAAGTAGCGCAAGAACGACAGTCGTCTTTAAAACAAAGAGATTCCGGTTGTGTTTTGCGGGGTGGCTTTATATGCATATGTAGCAACTAACTGGAAGGATAGAGTCCAAGTTAGCACGATGTCACGTACATTACGAGAACATCACCCAGGGTCCCCCTTAAAAGTTCGGTGAGGGCATTGGTCTGTCGGTGGTACGCAGTTATGATGTGGTGAATGGTACGGCAGGCTTTAAGACTGCTTATATAAAGTCATATAAAAATTTCAGGAAAGTTTCCACTCACGCGCAATTCAATGGCGGAGCTGTTGTAACTGTTGTAAGCTGTTGTAACCAGACACATCGGTAAGTTTCAGTATGATTGTTTATATGCATAATTTCAGTGCTGGTATTGGTCGTCATATCCATCGAAGAGTGCGTCGTCTTCTTCGC
The DNA here is from genome assembly GCA_013339765.2 of Haemaphysalis longicornis. Taxonomy (NCBI): domain Eukaryota; kingdom Metazoa; phylum Arthropoda; class Arachnida; order Ixodida; family Ixodidae; genus Haemaphysalis; species Haemaphysalis longicornis. Next base: position 189,287,044 of record CM023453.1, read on the forward strand.
GGCGAGTGGTGTATGCAAAGCCATCCTCAGCAATAGAGTGAAACGGACAGAAATATTTTCAAGGAATTCTCCTCCTCAAAATATCGCTTGCCCGTTTGAACATGAAATAATTTTCGCTTATATTTACCGATTCGGATGTTTAAACGCCGCTTGAGGAATTTTACCTAAGCAACACCTAACTGGACAATTGCATTATATGTATCAAAATGTGTGACTCCGATTGTTTATATTGGCAGAATGGGCATCGCCGGGCTTCTTAGAGTAGTGACGATCAGCGCTTTTTCGCGCATTTGCATAGGAGTACACGGCAAAGTATGCCTACGCTCTGACATGTTATACCGTGCACGCCTCTTATGCAGGTTTTCACGATGCCCGAGTACCTACGCAAGCGATTCGGAGGCCAGAGGATCCGCATCTACCTGGCCCTGCTCGCCCTGCTCAGCTACGTCTTCACAAAAATATCCGTGAGCGCCTCCCTCTGTGTTCGGCTTCCCTGTCACAGTTCTCTTACGACGATTCCTTGCGTCACAGAAATCAAAGACAAAACTAAGCATCGACCCGCCGCGGCGGCTCTGTGGCTAAGGCGTTGTGCTGCTGTGCACAGGGCTGTGGTTTCGATTCCCAGCCAGGGTGACCGCTCTTCTGGTGGAGGCGAAAAGCAAAAACGTCCATGTATTCGAGATTTGAGCGCCCGTTAAAGATCCCCAGGTGTTCAAAATTATTCCAGAGCCCTCCACTACGGCGCGCGTAATCGCCTGAGTAGCGTTTGCGCGTTAAACCCCATAATCAATAAATAAAAAGAATTGGCTCCAATCCACGCTAAGAAAGCAAAGCAAAGCTAAGAAAGCAAAGCTGTAAACGACACCCACAACAATTGCCCATGCGACGTCACTTGAATTCACACACCTGGCTCTACAAAGGTGGAAACCAGAGATTCTGCCAGCCGTTCCTTGGAATTCGCGGGTGCGACCTCCCCAACGCAGCAGCGTCGGCCACGGCCGGGCTAAAGCGGCGGACGCCGTCGCTGTAACCCGGCCGTGCTTCGTAGAAAGAAAACGGAGTGGAGCGTCTTGGGAAGGGCGAGACAGCGGAACCTAGCCGTTCTAACTCGGAACTCCATCAGAAACAGTTGCTCCTTTCACCTTTTGTTAACACCTGTTAAAAGACAGCCGAATTGGTATTCACCAAGTTAGAAAATGGAGTCCCACTCCTAGGAAGCAGTGCGCAAAAGGTAACGTCTCTCTGGCGACCATATCTCTGTATGTCGTCTCTACATTTTGCTTTCTTGCCCTGCAAACCAATCCTTAGGGTATCTTTGCCATGCGACCACTTAATTCCATCTACACTCTTAGCCAAAAAGGACTAACGGGCATCCGCGTTAGTCCTTTTGGGGACTAACTGCGTTGCCACTAGAATTAGTCCTTTTTGGGACTAACGGCAAGGGTACCAACTGTTAGTCCCTCTACACTTAGTCCCTTGATGGTTCAACTGTTGGTCCGCCATAAAGACTAACTGTTGGTCCCTTGCAGATCAACTGTTAGTCACCCCTGTTAGTCGACTGGAGACCAACCGTTGGTCCTCTGAGTATCAATCGTTTAATCTTTTCCCATTACTCCCCCTAGACCAATTGATGCTTTCCAAGACTAAATGTTCATCCCTGCAAATGCTCCCCTCTGGATTAACCGTGCATACTAAAAGACGATGTGCTGGGTCGTGCATGTACTCCATGAATGACTGTCGTTCCATTAGACCGACAATTCAGAAGACAGGAGTAAACACAAGAGACCAGAAGCAGTATTTCTTGGCCACTTGTTCACGACAAGTACTCAACGACAAAGAAAATGTTACTTTCAAGCTTTTTATTGCAACACTGTGTAAGCAACATACACAACAAAAGAAAACCCGTACTCTACTCTTGAGTTGGAGTCTCTATTTGAAGGCCTGTACGCCACACCTTGTTGAGGCGATGGCCCAGTATTGGGCTATTCCGGGTATACATGGCTGCTGTCCTTGGCGCAAGCGTGCTCCACTTGTCTTGAGGTACTTGTCCGTTGAGAGGAGACAGCCATCCTCCGTGACGCTGTCGGCAATGGGCGTATGTCGTCACGCTCCTGCAGGAAAAAATAGGGCAACAAAACAAGTGTTATTCGTGGTAGGACGCAAAATTGAGAAAAACGCAGTTTCCAGCAGCCCTAACAAGCATCCGTAAAAAATACCTCAAAAAGCAAAAAGAAGCAAAATCAACGCTTTATGTAGTGCAGCCAAATGTGGCCTGTGAATTGCACTGAGTATAAGACTACGGATTAATTAAGACCATGGCCACGGTAGTTAACAAGCGAAACTCAGACATTGTTGTTTTTCTGACTCCAGCAGAGAAAAGACGGCACCCAAACCAGCAATAGAACCTGGGGACTCATGCTCCCTCACTCAACGCATTGAACCACTGTATAAGGGCAACAGAAAATAGAAAGATTGCTCATTTCTCGCATGCAGGTTCGCTATCATTCTCAGAGGCTTACGTAGCACGAAACAAGGGCCTCTTCCTCTCTTTCACAAGACATGTAGGGAAAGAGACGCTTCCCTGTCAGCACCAGTCTCTAAATCTAAATGGTTTGACTGCAATCAAAAATAAAAAGAAAACAAGAAGAAATATGTATAATTATCGGAAGAAAACCTGCTTTCTGGCGCTGATGGTGGGCGGGTTTGTATAGAACAAGGTCATTATTGATTTCTGGCTGTGATGTCAGGTGTCGAAGAGAATGCGTCTTTATTCAAAAATGTATTAAGAGCCAAATTTTCAGAATGTTTAATAAATTGAACAATGTTTAAGAAATAGCCTCGGGCGAAACAAACAAAAGGGGCGTCCTCTCAGCTTTCTGCATGGGGAGTGGCTATGGCTGCACGTTTTTATTTCCTTTTGCGGACAGTGCACACAAAAAAGGCTTTCAAAGGAAAGGGGCAAAAATGTTTGAGGCTGACCACGCTGCGAGCGCTTGGCTACCAGTGAGGGAGCAACGAAAATGAAAAAAAGTGAAGGAAGCTTTCGGCCACGTTAGATGAGTCAGGCAAGCGTGCGCCTGCTACTGTGAAATTCATGTGAAAGGCACGGGTGACGGGTGGGTGCGGGAAGGACTGCAGGACGAGAATGTTTCGTGAACGAGTTCCCCGAAAGCCAAACAATTTTGGGGGGGGGGGGCGCGTTACTGCCAGTTAGGTTCGCCGTGGCGGCCACAAGGAGGGCCGGTACTGGAAAAGGGGCCATTAGATGACGCTGTATTCTCAAAAAAAAAAAAAAAAAAATTGCCGTGAGATACATAAAGATACTACGATTTTGTTAGAGGATTTTTATTACGGCGGTCAGACCGCGCCTTCACTTCATGTTTCCGTTCTGCTGTGGTCCGGCAGATTACAAGTTCGGGTTCCGCAAAATATGAATAAAAATGCCTTACTCAGCCAATTTACATCAGATTTTAACCGTTTTTGTCTAGTTTTATTCTGGACGTAGTTGCGGTTACGAGGGTGCAACTATTTTTGCCCTACTCAGCCTCAGAGTGTACGCGTCCGTTGCAGTTCCGGCGTTCTGCCAGACTTTTGTAATTTTCCTGCCTTTAAAAAATCACGTTTTCATTTAAAATTTAAATGTCTGCGAGTAATTCTTGTGTCCTAACAGCACCATGTTGTTATTTTAGTGTTCATATGTTTGCCTAAAAAGTTAGAGCCCCTCAAGATTCTCGGCCACGTGTTAACCACGCTTTGACATTTCTGGCTATAAATGTATTAAACTGCAATTTCAAAAGAAAAAAGTTAGCGGTTAGCTTCCTTTTTGTACGCTGCTTCCCGCTGGGACGGTTATTTATGCGGTTGGGCCTTTTTTTAAAGAGAAATTGCATTTTTATTTTTTTAGGGTTAAGCAAAAAATTGGGTAAATATTGACCGAAACAAATAAAAATTAGGTCGCCGTCGGCAGTAACGCACAGCGAATCGACTGGCGTTGGTTTTAAAAAATAGCTGGCACTCTGACGCTAAGATGCAAGCTCACGAACTTCAAAAAAAGGGCGAATGGGGAAAAGCCGTCGCCGCCGCAGCTCACCTTTCGCACGTCCGTCCCCGCTGGCCCCGGAAAAAGTAGAAACAAGTCGGAGGGCCCCCGCCAGGGGGAGCAACAGCAACGTTGCGGGAGCAAAGGGCGCTGTTGGGCTTTTCCCTTGGTCCCATTCGCGTCGAGGGACCAACGTTTGGTCCCTTCATTTTGCACACGGCCCTAATCTTGGCGCGTTTGGTCTTTTGGGGACTAAATGTTCCTCGAGAGGCGTAATTGCTGCAGTTAGTCTTATTTTCTCCCATTTTGGCTAAGAGTGTAGTCTGGGTTACCCAGGAGGTGCTGTCCAACACGTTAATCCAGCCGTGCGAAGGAAGCACGCAATGGACGCGATGCTGCGCCAAACCAGGCCCCCAAAAAACCCGACGCTAAAGCAGACGACCAAGCTGAGGTACCGCCGTCGCGCCCGGAGGGGTGAGCAGGCTGCGGCGCTCGGGCAGCGCGGGCAACGCAACGCGCAACGAACTCATTCGCAGCGCCATCCACCCACACTACGCTCCGTGAGTGAGCGACATTACCGGCCCGTCGGTCGCCTCCAGAGACCGTTCTGCGTCTCCTAAGCCGCTGAATCAAAACCAGTGTCTGTGTCCCCGTTTCCACGTGCGATGGCGTAGCGTAGTCGCTAGGAGGACGAGCTGTCGCTCCGCTCCGCCCAGGTTCGATCCCTAGCGGTGCCAGTAGTTTCATTGAGCCTGCTTGGGAGTTTCTTATGGTGCACGCTTAAAAAACTGTTGTGTGGTAAAGGCTTTGCCTTTAAACAAAGCATACAATACAGAATGCAACTAAGGATTACTATATTCTCTAATGGGAAATTTGTGCAGACAGCGAACCGCGGTGTTGTCGGTCACAGCGCATATCTCCTGCGTCTCAGGACGGGATTGCGTGATCAACGAACCCATGGTGCTGTGCCCTACTCTGCCGTTACCTCGGAGCGCGGCGTCGCCGTTGAGTATGTTGTTGCAAATCGTGCCTGAACCTCCCTTCTGGATCTGGCGTGTTTAGGATGAGCGCCGAACGAAGCAGCAAATGGGGAAAGTTCGAGAACGTGGCCACTGCTCAACGGCGTCCCATCGCGAGAGGGTGTGGGAGAGCTAGTTAGTGAGATAAAGCTACATAAATACGCAGGGCAGAAGCAAACCTAAAAGTGGGGGAAATCAAAAGCCAACTTGAACGACAAAAAATAAACGTGTACACCTTAACCCAGACTCCCTTCCGAGACATGGGAGGTGAACCGGTCAGATACAATTATATCTGGGAGGGATGTAACCGTTGGTCGGCAAAACAGAAAAAAAAACCTACTCAAACTCAATCACAATTTTTTTTACTAATTACTTCAAACTCAGACTCAGAGAGCTATTTTGTTCTTAACATCACTCATACTCACTCATCCCATACTCATTTGAAATCGTACTCACTTGTACTCTAACTCATTTGTCCTCACGAGTATTCCTACTAAATCTGCACACATGATCCGTAATCATGAGTACTCAATTATTACTCACGAGTACTCAATCTTCTATGCTCATGAGTACTCAATCTATACTCATGAGTACTCAATCTGTACTTATGAGTATGAGTGCTGAATTTGTACTACTCACAAAATACTCAACTCAAAACTCAATACCCCCCGGCACAATTAAGTGTCCGCAGATTGACGTCCGTTCGCATCCAGATCACTGTCTCCTTATTCGCAGTTGCTCGGTGCTCGCGTTTGGTTTTTGTTCTGGATACTAGAACTTCGTAACAGGGCGTTTGTCTCGATGAGGTTCAGTGAATATTACCGCGAACCATGCATTGGGTTTGTTTGTTTGTGTTTTGCTTTTACCGCCCGGCTGCGCCGGTCTGTGTTATCTCTGTGCCAAGGGAAGCGCGTGTTCCATTCTTTCTTTCTTTGCCGCATGAGTTATCTGTTCTGATAGGGAGAGCATTCCGATCTAACCTGAACAGCCTGGAATAATCTTCTTGGATCTACAATGTTCTCGATGCGAATCGACGGTTCGAGAACCACGCGCGCCGAAAGATAAAAAGCCTGCAGAGCAGACGCCGCGGCATTCGATTCTGCGACGCTCGCCGACGCAAGTCACTTTGTTGACCGCTGCTTCGCCGCCTCTGTATTCTTTTGAGTTGTTAGGGGAGCACAAGTTCGCTCCAAATAAACTTGTTTCTCCTTCAAGACAACTGCGTCGTCCTTGGCTTCGTGACATCTGGTGGAGATGCTGGGTACGCACCCTTCATGCCCACTACAACCTCGGGAAGCCGCCAAGCCAGTCCAACAAGAGCCAGCCTCCGCCTGCAAGATTTACCACCCGAGTTCGGTTTGATGCCAGAAGGGCCCAAGAAAAGGAACGCTGCAACCAACACCATGGTGCAAGAAACAACGTCGCCAATCGTCCTGCAGCAGCCCCGGGAACCGCCATCGTTCCGGGGAGCCGCCGCTGAAGACCCCGAAGAATGGTTGGAGAAGCTGGAGCGCGTCCGCATCTTCAACAGGTGGGACGACGAAGAAACTTTCCGGCATGTCTTCTTTTGCTTAGAAGATACTGCTCGAACTTGGTTCGAGAACCATGAGAGTTCTTTGACCGACTGGACTCACTTCAAAAGGGAGTTCCTTAAGACATTCACTACCTTTGTGAGAAAAGAGCGATTTGCGCTTTTGCTTGAAACTCGGACACAACACCCCAACGAAGGGGTCGTGATCTTCGTTGAGGAGATGAAGCAACTATTTCGCCGTGCGGACACCGAAATGACGGAAGAAAAGAAGTTACGCTTCTTGATGCGCGCTGTGAAGGAGGAACTGTTTGCTGGACTTGTCCGAAATCCGCCAAAGACCGTCGCCGAATTTGTGACAGAAGCCAGCACCATCGAGAAAGCACTCGAAATGCGTGCTAAGCAGTACGACCGGAACTATGTTGGCATGGCCAATGCGAATTGCGTCGACAACGTGCGCATTCCCGAAGATAGCCTACGGGATACTATCCGCGAAATAGTGAGGGAGGAGCTGCGGAAACTGCTCCCGACGCCGCCGCAACCACAAGTCGCTTCTCTTACCGACGTCATTAGAGAAGAAGTGCAGCAAGCGCTGGGAACTTCAACGACGCCAGTAGCACCTCGCGAGCCGCAAGCCATGACCTACGCGGCTGCTGTACATCGCCCTCGCCCACCTGCACCCTATCGTCACGAGGCTCCGTACCGTGGTCCCCTCTTGCCGGCCCGACCACCTGCGGCGCAACCCCCTGCCCCAAGGAAGACCGACGTGTGGCGAACGTCCGACAATCGTCCGCTGTGCTACCACTGCGGAGAGGCCGACAACGTCTACTGTCGCTGCCCCTACAGGAGGCTCGGTTTGCGAGGGTTCTCCGTCGACGCACCCCGCCCCCGAACTGGCCAGCTCCCATCGGAAATCGAAGAGTACCTGTCCAACACCAGCCGTCGACCAGCCCGTTTCAACCGTTCGCCGTCACCCTACCCATACCAGTCGCCGAACCGCCGTAGCAATGCTGAGTTCTCACGTGGTAGGTCCCCCAGCCCACGCGGGGGAAACTAAAGGAAGCAACTTCTGGAGGTGAAGCCGACTACTCGGTAATGAGCGGGCCATTCGCGTCTAAGCTGAAGAAAGTTACGACAAGATGGGACGGTCCACATATACGCACAGCAGGAGGCCACCTCGTGACGCCAAGTGGAACGTGCACATCGCGCGTCACCATAGACGGCACGACGAACCCAGCAGCGTTCGTCATTTTGCCTAACTGCTCCTGCGACGTAATTCTCGGAATGGACTTTTTGACGGACAACGGCGCAACAATCGATCTGCAGACGAAGTCGATAACTTTTTCCTCCGAATACTCCATGACGCCGGAATCGAACCCCGATCACCGTGCTGCTGTCAGGATCGCCGACGATCACGTCACCCTGCCACCCCGCGCAAGCTTGATGATCGCCGTCTACTGTGAGGATGCTGCTCCTGACATCGATGCTATCGTAGAGGGTGACCAAAGGTAGCTTCTCAACCGGGGTGTCTCCGTCGCAAGAGGCATTGCGCGCTTTAAGCAATGCAAATCCCATGTTTTGGTCACCAATTTCACCGAGGAGTACCAGCATCTAAACAAGGGCGCTGCAATTGCGTTCTCGAAGCAACGCAAGAAGCAAGTGACGTGATCGCGGTGGCCGACTTTGAATGCGCACGCGCAGATGCTTCCAAGCCGCCGCAACCTTTCGACGTGAACGCGGCGCTGCCGCAAGAAAATTGGGACAGATTGCTGGATTTTCTCCATCGCTACAGCGAGTGTTTTTCGGCAAACTCAAAATTACGTCACACACCCCTAGCGAAGCACCGAATTATAACCGAAGATGGAGCCCGACCTACCCGACAGTCACCGTACCGCGTCTCTTCACACGAGCGGGAAGCCATCCGGACTCAAGTCGACGACATGCTCAGCGACGACATAATACAGCCATCGAAAAGTCCGTGGGCTGCGCCCGTCGTACTCGTGAAGAAAAAAGACGGCACATTAAGGTTCTGTGTTCACTACCGGCGACTGAACAAAATCACCGAAAAGGACGTGTACCCCCTGCCACGAATCGACGATGCCCTCGACCACCTCTGCCATGCGAAGTACTTCTCATCGATGGATTTGAAGACCGGCTACTGGCAAATTGAAGTGGACGAGAGAGACCGAGAGAAGACTGCATTTATAACCCCGGATGGCCTGTACGAGTTCAAGGTGATGCCTTTCGGGCTGTGCACGGCGCCAGCAACGTTTCAACGAGTCATGGACACGGTGCTAGCTGGCCTGAAGTGGCACACCTGCCTTGTATACCTCGACGACGTTGTCGTATTCGCCCGGACTTTCGACGAACACCTCGCAAGGTTGGAGTCTGTACTCGAGGCCATTCGTACGTCGGGGTTAACGCTAAAGCCTGAAAAGTGCCGTTTCGCGTACGAGGAACTCAAGTTCTTGGGCCACGTCGTCAACGCCGCGGGAGTCCTACCTGACCCAGCAAAAACGTCAGCCGTTGCGAACTTCCCAAGGCCGAAAGACAAGAAGGGCGTGCGAAGATTTCTCGGACTGTGCGCATACTACCGGCGCTTCGTCGCAAACTTCGCACGCATTGCAGAGCCGCTCACGCGCTTGACGAAAGATAGCACTCCTTTCAGCTGGGGTACAACGACCAAGAAAAAAGCATTCTGCGAGCTGCAAAAACGCCTGCAAAGCCTGCCCGTGCTCGCTCATTTCGACGAAAACGCCGAAACGGAAATACACACGGACGCCAGTGATATAGGCTTGGGTGCCGTCCTCGTCCAAAAACAAAGCGGGTGCGAAAAGGTAATCGCCTATGCCAGCCGTGGTCTGTCGAAGGAGGAGAAAAACTACTCTGCCTCTGAGAAAGAGTGCCTGGCAATTATATGGGCGATTTCAAAATTTCGCCCATACGTGTATGGAAGACCATTCAAGGTTGTGACAGACCACCACGCGCTGTGTTGGCTCGCCAATTTGAAGGACCCCTCTGGCCGTCTTGGACGGTGGAGCTTGCGCCTGCAGGAGTTCGACGTTACAGTCGTTTATAAATCCGGCAGGAAACACTCCGACGCCGACTGCCTGTCCCGCGCCCCCGTCGACCCACCAGCACAAGACTCTGATGAAGACAGCGCGTTCTTCGGAATCGTGACGGAGACCGACCTAGCCGCCCAGCAGCATTCCGACCCTGACTAACGCGTCATAATCGACTACCTCGAGGGACGCAACGTCGCCGTACCTAGGACCTTCAAACGCAGCTTACCAGCATTCAGCCTGAGAAACTCCGTCCTCGTGAAGAAGAATTTCAGCCCCGCAACGAGAACGAATTACCTTCTTGTCATCCCCGCAGACCTTCGTGACGAAATTTTGGAAGCGTGCCACGACGACCCGTCTTTCGGACATCTCGGCACAGCCCGCACAATTGGAAAAATCAAGGCGAAGTACTACTGGCCCCGCCTTACATCCGACGTCACCCACTACGTCCGGAGCTGCCGTGACTGTCAGCGACGAAAAACGCCACCGACGAGACCTGCCGGACTTCTGCAGCCTATCGCCGTCCCATCAAGGCCCTTCCAACAGATCGGAATGGACCTTCTGGGCCCGTTCCCTACGTCACGATCGGAGAACAAGTGGATTGTCGTAGCAACAGACTACATGACACGCTACGCGGAGACCGCCGCTCTCCCGAGGGGGACTGCACAAGTCGCCAAGTTTTTCATAAGACAAGTTATGCTGCGACATGGAGCCCCTGAAGTCCTCATCACGGACCGCGGAACGGCCTTTACTGCGGAGCTCATGCAAGGAATCTTACGCTACAGCAACACGGATCACCGAAGAATGACGGCGTACCACCCACAAACGAACGGACTAACGGAACGTTTGAACAAGACGATTGCGGATATGCTGTCCATGTACGTCGACGTTGAACATAAGACTTGGGACGAAGTCCTCCCGTATGTCACGTTTGCGTTCAATACAGCGACGCAGGAAACTACGCAGATGACACCGTTCGAGCTTGTATACGGAAGAAGACCGACTACGATGCTCGACGCCATGCTTCCGCATGTAGAAGACGACGACCTCAACGCCGACGTCCAAGGATACCTTCAACGTGCGGAGGAGGCCCGCCAGCTCGCTCGAGTTCGTATAAGGGACCAGCAGCTGGTGGATGCCGGCCGCTACAACCTCCGACGCCGAGCCGCCGAGTACCACCCAGGGGATCGTGTGTGTGTTTGGACTCCCATCGGACGACGCGGACTGAGTGAAAAACTTCTGCGACGGTATTTCGGACCCTACAAGATTCTACGACGTGTTGGCCAACTCACCTACGAAGTGATCCCCGATGGTGACTCCGGCACATCACGACGACACACACGGCCCGAAGTCGTCCACGCGGTTCGCTTAAAACCTTCCTACGGACGATGACAAACTTTAATTTTAAATGCAGAGCATTTAAGTAACTCACGATGTCACCCGCGTTGGCGTCCGTAGTCCGCATCGCTCCCCGTCGGTCTGGCATTGGATTGGATTCGATTGGATTGGATTGGATTGGCTTGGCTTGGATTGGATTGGATTGGATTGGATTGGTTTGGATTGGATTGGATTGGATTAAAGTTGATTGTGTTGGATTGTGTTGCGTCATAGCCGCGCCACGTTGCGTCATAGCCGCTCCACGTTGCGTCATAGCCGCGGCAGGGGGTTCACGGCACGTTTCACGTTTCACCATCGACTTCATCGACAATGTCTACGCGGGAAGAGAAGGCGGCGCGGCGGCGTGCTGCGGATGCTGAGCGCAAGCGCCGCAAGCGAGCCGCCGACGCCGAACTTCGCCAGCGAGAAGCCGCAGCCATTCGTGAACGTCGGGCGGCGATGCGGGAGGGAAAACAAGCACAAAAAGAACAGAACTCCTGCTGGCGCAGTTTCCGGCAGGGGGCGCGCGAGCACTGCGAAGGCGGGAATTTGAAATGCGTCGGGTGGTAGCAGTGAGCGGATAACGGCGCTACAGCCCATTATGGCGAATCAGTGCTCTGCATTTCCAACAGTTTTCACGTAGAGTGGAACGGCTGTTCTTTATTTGTTCGGACTGTCGCCCATGTTAGCATCGGGTCGATGCACTCTTAGAGGGGGGGTAATGCCGCGAACCATGCATTGGGTTTGTTTGTTTGTGTTTTGCTTTTACCGCCCGGCTGCGCCGGTCTGTGTTATTTCTGTGCCAAGGGAAGCGCGTGTTCCATTCTTTCTTTCTTTGCCGCATGAGTTATCTGTTCTGATAGGGAGAGCATTCCGATCTAACCTGAACAGCCTGGAATAATCTTCTTGGATCTACAATGTTCTCGATGCGAATCGACGGTTCGTGAACCACGCGCGCTAAAAGATACAAAGCCTGCAGAGCAGACGCCGGGGCATTCGATTCTGCGACGCTCGCCGACGCAAGTCACTTTGTTGACCGCTGCTTCGCCGCCTCTGTATTCCTTTGAGTTGTTAGGGGAGCACAAGTTCGTTCCAAATAAACTTGTTTCTCCTTCAAGACAACTCCATCGTCCTTGGCTTCGTGACAATATTAAATCAGCTTGTTTTTTTTTTAATGTGTGTGCCATGGTATTCCCCTCCTCGGACCTGAACTTCACAGCGTTTATGGCGTGGCGTTTGTCGCGTCGCTTCCGTCGGCGATCGCGTTCCTGTTGCTCGTTGCGTGCTTGATGCATGTGGGAGCGTAGACGGTCGTTTTCTCCGCGGGCAAGCCGCGGTGTGCAGGGATGGCATATTTCGGCGCGTCGAGGACGTTGCTTCGATTGAGGTGTGCGTTGCGTATGGTGCGGGAGCCGGCTGGCTTTTCGTTTAGCGTGCATTGGTTTGGTGTTGTAAGGTGGCTGCACCTAGCTGTTTTCTGCTTGTGAGTGACAGATTTTGGAGGATTGCGTTCGCATCTGCCTCGGACGTCCCAGAGGGTCGTCGGGCTTGGGTACTGTCGCGGAAGCTGGCTGTCTGCCCTTGGACGTGATTAGGCTCCAAGAAACCGTACGGATACATCTGCGACATCGGATGCACGCCAAAACCGATACAACAGCGCGCATGATAAAAAATGGCAACTGAAGCTTTGGTCGAACATTGAAGACATTACATCTCTCCATTCCCTTCCAGGCACCAAATTCAATGCCGTCTTATTTCCCTTCCTGGACCCTTTCGCCATTGCAAATTAGATGCACTATCCCAGGAATTGGCTCTAAAAAGAATATGCCTCAAGGCGGCTTGTTGTAGTTGACACTCGGCCACATTAGCCGGCTATAATAAGGCGCAAACCAAATTTTTACAGACGGGTCATTTACGCTTGATCGCAGTTCCTCTGGGACCTTTATCTCGTCCACAGGACAGATATCTCGTCCACTGATCGTCTTGAGAGGGCAACATCATCAATGTCAGCCGAGCTTCACGCCATCCAGGAAGCCATCCGGTACATCCTCCGCCAACCGCCGGGGCAATGGACCATCTTTACCGATTCCAAGGCAGCCCTCCAAAGTCTACTGCGCAACGACTGCTTCAGCATTCACGAACACGCCTCTCGTGAAATAACCTACTTGCACTACCTAGCCAAAGACATTGGGCACCAAGTGACATTTCAGTGGATTCCAGGCCACTGTGGTGTTCCAGGGAACGAGAAGGCAGATGAAGCAGCTCGCAGGGGCCTTGAAATGCATAACAAGCTTATGGCGAAGCTATGACGACGGCACTTGTCTTAATGGAGCGGATCCGTCACTGGTCTCTTCCAGAGCACCATTATGCGTTCTTGCACTACGTAGACCCCGAGCTCAGGATTAAGCTGCCAGAGCGACTTCCGCGCCGACAAGAAACTTTATACCACCGATTACGCCTCAATGCAGCGCTCACGAAAACATACCTGTTTCGACTCGGTGCAACCTCGAATCCGTACTGTGATAACTGCGGATCACCGGAAACTGTAGAACACCTACTGTTAGAGTGCCCCGCTTACATAGTCGCAAGGTGCCGTTTGGAGCAAGAGATCGAGCACCTACGCCCAGAACCGCTCAGCTTAAAAGTACTCCTCGGTCCATGGCCCTCCCCTTCGGCTCAACGCAAAGCACTAGTGGCGTTATTAAATACCTATACGAGATCGGTGTCACTGAACTGATTTGACATACTGCGCTAATTGTGACGTTCATCGAACCGTTCCCACAAACTCCACGATGTGTGCTTTCTTTTTCTTACTTCTTTCATACTACGGAGATTGTGACGTTAATCGAACTGTTCTCACAAACTCCACGATGTGTGTTTTTTTTATTACTTCTTTTCACCTTGTTCTTCCGCACTGTTATCTATAGGGAATTTTCTGCCATCTCGTACCCATTTCCCCGCAGAGTAGCATGTCAGTGTAGAGATTCTCGCAAACCTCTCCGCTTTCGTCTTTAATAAAGAGCTTTCTCTCTCTTTGTCTCTCTCTAGGTGGCTTGGCGGATAGGTGAAAATCATTGCGGCTCCGTGCTCGCTTTCGCCGTGGTTGCTTCGAAAGTGAAACCGTTGTGGTGGGGAAGCGGGCGTGTTTCGTCTGGTCCGTTCAGCCCACATTCCTTGGAGTCGTAAGCGTCAATTCATCGGTAGGGCATTTGATGCCTTCGTCTGGATCCGGTTCATTCATTGGCGTTCTTGCCATGTCCGTGTAGTCGCTCACGCTCTCTTTCTCTGCCCGTTGCTTCGAGAATGCTAAAATCGCGATCTCTCCCGTACAAGCAGGCTTGAATGCGTTCTGTTCGTCCCGAGACTGCTTGCTCGTGGTTTGTCGGGTTTCTCGTGTGAGTCTCGATTGGAGCTACGGGTGCCGGTGGCTACGTTCCAGCTAGGACGTGCGGCAAGCGCTGGCCGTGTCGTTGCTCTTTGACTGACCTACCTGCAGGAGTGTAATGTCGTTCGCTCGCTGGACTCGGGTTGGAGCAGCGGGTGCCAAAGAGCTCGTACGTTCCGGTAGGGTTGAATCGCCTGCGCTGGGTTATTTGTTGCTTGTGGCAAGGTTGATTTCTGTGTTTGTGACATTCGCTGGCCAAGCCCGGAGAGCAGCACTGGGAGTGGAGGATGTCGCAAGTAGCAGTTTCCTGCGTGTGTGCTGGCGTTCCTTGAGCTTTGCATTACGTTTGCCGTGGTCAGCTCCACCGGTCCAAGTTGGATGTCGTTTGTCACCTCTGGTGTGTTTCGTGCGCTGTGCGTATCGGTTTTCCTGGAAAACTCCCCTAACATTGGTGTGCGGTCAATCGCCTCGTATTGTGCGTGCCGAGCGCCGTGCGTCTCGTGCGCCATGCGTCTCGCACGTCGTGGCCTATCCTGAGCGTGCGTTTCTTTCTACGAATGTCATTGTTTGCATTTGATTGGGATATCGTGTAGAAAATTCCTTTATCAGAGCGAATAAGCTTTCATCGGTCTTGCGAGGTCAAACCAAGCCTGGATGCACGCTGTAGGGAATAAATAATAGTAGGACACGATCTTCCGTCGACCGTATCGGCTACATCCAATCAATAGCCTCAGTTACGGTTGACGCAATGTTGCATCATGCGAAGTGGTACAGCTGACGCAATGTTGCATCATGCAATGGTGCACCATCCTCGGTAGCTCTGCGGAACACTTGCTAGGCAAGTAGTCCTTCCGAGTTACTGATTGGCGAGCACTCTTTCTGCGACTTCAAAATTGCTCTTCTGACACCCTGTAAAGATGACCAGTGTCATTAAATGACATTATTGAAGCCGAAAAACGATAAATGATCATTGTACGAATAACGTGGTCTTGTGTTCTATTTCCGAATCGTAACAAATTTCCGGAGGAGGAGTAGTAACAAAAACAAGGAAAGAGCGGTCACTACGGTATAAAAGGCCCAAAATACGAAGTATGCTTAGTATGCGGATTCTGACCGTGGAGGTCAGTGAAAAAGTGTTGCGCTGACGATTGTTTGTATGCTCAACTACGGTTGCCTGCAACACGCACTCAGCGGACGACCTTGTGATAGCGCAAGGGGTTTAGCATGTCAGAGAGTTGGAAGGACCACTAAGATTACATCGGCACTAGCAAGGATTTTTGCAACGTGACCTATCGCTGCAAGTACTGCAAGAAAAACGTACGGGACAGGAAGCTGCCATGTATACAGTGGGGCGGGATATAAGCTGCAATAATAAATTATCTTTTGACAGACACAGAGGGAGACAAACACAGACAGGCCAACATTGTCGTGCTCGAGTAGCCAAAGAAAGACTATCTCCTTTACCATTAGCTGCAAAGGGACGCTGCCGCCACTGTTCCGCATGCTGCGAACACTGCGCAACCGTACCGTCACCGCCGTCACCAATCCGCAAATAAGATATAAACACAAAAACAAAAACCGGCTAGCGCGCGAGAAGCCCAAGAGGGAGGTCCCGCCAGGGGAAAGGGACAGGACAGGGGCGCTACGCGTCGTGATGTTTATTTCCGTTAAGAGCCGGGGAAAAACCCACACGTGTCTGACTCAACCACTCATTGCATGCGTGTGTGTTGTGCAAGCGCGTCCCACAGACATTCGCTGCAATTGGCGACGTGCCGACGGCGAAGTTTATTCGTGCCTAGGTAAAACCCCGCGGCAGACATGCCGCAACTCGGTGGGAACGGCGCCGCCGAGCCTGCTCTCGTTTTCCCATCACGACGGCTGGACCAATTCATGCCTGGGAAAACAAGCCCGGTAGACACGCAGCAAGCAGCGCCTGGAGACGGCGCCGCTGAGCCGCCTTCTCTTTCCCTGCTGGGCGGCTCGGCTGACCAAATCGCTTCACTTCCACTCGCCGGATTCAAACTTCGGCCAGTGATAGTCCCGATTGGAGGGATTCGAACTGCACGCGGCTGCAGCTGGAACCCAGGGGGTATAACACCAGCCCGGAAGCAGCTGTGCTGCGGCGGCATCTCATCGGAGGAACTGAGTTGAGAGGTGCCCGGGCCATGTCCGAGCCATGTCCGAGCTCTGCTACCTTTGTATATATTGTATATGAATGCAGCTTCAAATCATCCGTCGACTCGACTACTTCATCGCTCTACTCTGCGCCGTTTCGATAGCGGACTGAGCAGTGCAACGTCGTAACAGTGGTGACTGCAGCTGGGGATGACCCAGTCCCAACAGTGTGTGTGTCTGTGTGTTTTGGGGGGGGGGGGGGACCGTGGAGCGGGTACCATTCGCAGTCGACTTTCGCAGTGCATCCAGTTCGGTGCCTGTGCTTGGCAGCCGTTACAGCACTGTCCAACTGCTCTCCCGTGCTTCGTGAACTCGAAAACAAAATTTACAGATGCGTTTTTCGAAGATGTGATAGCTTGCACTGACGTCGCTTTATTGCCGTGTTGGTGCCTTGTTTGCACAGTGAAAATCTGTAGCTCTTGTCTCGAGACGCGCTGACGAAGCTGACAGATATCGATCAAAAAGTGCGGTGGTGTCGTTATGGGTAAGCAACATGTTTACTAGATGTTCCAAGACACGATCTTGAGTTAAAACCCCAACGTACTGGCGTTGCCGTTTATGATATAAAAACGGCCCCTTCCCGGGGCCTTACACAGTGCAAACTTAAACTTGACAGTAGTTGCTAGCAAGGGGTGGTCGCCCCGGCAGTAAATAGGAGACGAAGGTAGGAGCGAACAAACCCCGAAATTCACCGTCGTCGTCAGCTTCCTTATTACATGGTGGCATAAACAAGAAGCGGCGCATCGGGTTGCCATTCTAAAGCAAAGCCATTCGAAAGCAAAACGCTCCTCCAGCGGCAAGATGCCACAGCTCTTCGACAAAATATGCGAGGTAAAACAAGGCGTCGCACGCATTCAATTGGGCATCATGATGTCCGATTAACAAGTTCAACCCACAAAAGTGCCTCGATGTACTCTGATATTTTATTTCCAATGCTGGGGAAAATTACACCGGCGCGCCTTCACGGTGGGGCTATATGCTCACTTGTAAATCGGCTTTACGAGACAATACTCCTAGCGAACCTGAGCAAAAAGTTTTAAAACGGCAGCCTAATAAATACTTATGGCCGCACGTACATCAGCCAAATTATCGGTATACCGACAGAACAGCACGCGACGAAAGGGCACGCGACAGAAGAGCACCGCCATAACAGCACGGGGTCAAAGAGCACGCGACAGAACAGCACAGCGTCAGAAGGGCACAGCGTCAAAAGCGCACACGACAGAAAAGCACAGCGACGAAATAGCACAGCGACAAAAGCGCACGCGACAAAATAGCACGGCGTCAAAACAGCACACGACAAAACAGCACACCACAAGGGCACATCCCTGAAACAGTTGGGTGCGGTGGCGTAGCTAGGTAGTCTGACGTAGTGCACTGGCGGGGCAGGCTCTGGCCGGGTAGCACGCATTTTCTCGGGCCCCGGCCGGGCTTGCACTTGAATCAAAATTTTGGGGCCCTGCCAGCTCGAGCCGCCCTGGCCATTCGTGAGGCCCGGCAATCCTGTGCCGCAAATTATAAATTGTTGACAACAAAAAGATTTTTGTCGATCTTTCATGTTAAGTGAGAACAAAAAGAAGCGAAGTGTAAATTCATTACGGCGCTGTTGAAAGATATGATAAAAGGCGATTGCGCTTAGAAAGCCTTTTAGAAGTTTAGAAGAAGAAAAAAAAATAGACGTTTGCAGGGACCGGGCCATGTCTCTATTGGGCAGGTTCGGGCCAGGGCTAGAAATTGCGGCCCGGGTAGTGCTCTAGTTAGGGCACAGCTCGGGCCCGGGACGGTCCAAAAGAACGAGACCGGCCCGGCCCGCGGGCCGTGCTCGGGACGGGCAGCACGCATTTTCTCGTGCCCGGGAGGTGCTTGGGCTTGAACGAAAACACTTTTTCGGCCGAGCCGGCCCGGGCAGACCCTGAATCCCGGTAGTCGTGTGCCACAAATTTAGAATGTTGACAACAAAAAATTCGGCTCATTGATCGTCTGGGTGAAATGAAAACAAAAAAAGCGAAATGCTGTCAGTCTGTCACCTTGGCGATGCTAAGAACTCAAAAAATGACGTATTGCACTTGAAAGCCTTCAAGCCAACAAAAGAAAATGTATGGGCTTCATCAGCATAGTAGGAGAGAACGGGTAAGAAAACGAGAGCACTCTGGTAGTAGAGTACTTGATTGTCTCTTTCCTCTGTTTTTCAAACTAAAAAAAAGAACAAATGTTACCTGGACATTGCCCTTTGTGCAGACCATAACACCAAAGATTAGCTAACGTACCCTTGTGCCTCTCTTAAATCTTTTTATGCACATACCTTTTTGCCCATAAAGCGACTTTTTTAGTAGAAAACTTTGTGAGCACGGGAGGAACTTAGGTCTACTTGGATAGACACACCTGGTGCAAACCGACAACGAACCTTGGCAAATTAAATTGAGAGAAGTGCAAGTTAAACTAGCTCTCGGCGGAGTGTGCTAGCGTCAAAAACAAGTAGAAAAAGAGTTCTTTGGGAAACGATTTGAATGAAATAACGAAACGTGGCATATCTCTCGAAGAAATGCATAAATAAAAATATTCCCTTTTATCAGCATCATTCAAGCGATCCTCATTGTGCTTTGAGTTCGGAGACTGTCGCAAATGCCGCGCCTGTTTTACCAACATTTTCCGTAAAGATACATTTTTAGGTCAGGATATTTATGCTGTACAGATATAGGTCTAAGTATTGAACAAGTGTAAATTCAATATACTCCCTCTAGGCTCATTTTAGGCTAAAAAAACCAAACTTTGAGGGCTCATATTTGGAGTCTGGCGGACTCGGACTGAGCCTAAAACCGTGCGTGGGCTGGGGTTTCTTTTATTAAATGCTGTCGGGCTCGGGCATTGCCCTGGCCGTGTCTCTACCAGGCGGGGTCAGGCCAGGCCTAGAAATTCCGGCCCCCGCACTGCTCTAGCCTCTGTCATCTACGATTGCTGGCCTCTCCCACTGGACCCGCAAATTACGCGGTCGTTTGAGGCACCGGTTCGCTCAATTTGTTTTTGTTTGTTTGTTTGTTTGTTTGTTTGTTTGTTTTAAGTGCGAAGCACTCCTTAGTCGGGCCTACTCCTGCTTCCCCACCGCCGTCCCTCCGTCCGCAGCCTAGCAACGGAGCTAGCTACCGTGCCTAGCACGGCGCCGGATTTCCGACGCGTGAGGGCGCTCGCATAGCGTCTCCTCTCCCCCCCTCGCCTACTCTCCTAAAGGCCCCTTACTACTCTCCAGCTTGCAACACCCTCTCTCGGCGCGCCAGCCAGGCCACTACACTATATAAAAAAAACACCGCATCCGTCGCCAGGTTTTGATCCGACGACTTTGCGGCCGCAGCGCGACGCTCTACCGACTGAGCCACGGACGCGACGCTGATGTCAGTGTTAGTAACGCCCCTTATATCTTGAACGCATTCAAACTACGTCGTCAGCGGCGTGCGTTGTCGACTCAGCGGCGTTATAGCGGCTTGATAACTGCGTGGTGTACACGTGATACTACAAACCCTGCTTCCAACGGCGGGTATATAGACCTGGCCTTTGCTAGGAACTGTAATGTAAGGGCTGTCCTGCAACAACCCTTAACGGTCCACTTTAGCGACCACAAGGCGGTCGTAATGACCGTCGCATACAACGACAACACAAACAAGTGCTGAAATAAATACTGTCGTTTCACTTTACTTTGCGTGTGTGTGTGTGTGTGCGTGATTACATTCCCTCTCGAACATCTCTCGAACATACACGTTAAATCACCAAGATTTCCGCAGAGGGACAAACGAGGCGTGTTAAGCCGAACGTGATCACGAGGGGGTGTTAATGTAACAACGGGCAAAATGCCACCAAACTTCAACAAACTCCCCCTCCTAGCATCACCCCGTGCTTCGCAATTCCTCATACTCCCCTTCGGGGAAATGCGGAGGAATTTTTTTGAACACATGAATTCACGGGTATGACAAGGGCACGCGCGCCGGCTCAAACAGCGGCCGTGTTGATTTTCTCGCACCATAGGCCGGGTGCGGAAAAAAATGGTTCCGGAACAAATGGCTCCGGAACTCAAGGTCCCGGAACAAATATTCCAGGAACAAATGGTACCAACTTCAAAGTAGGAAAAAATGGTCCCACCACTACTGCACCTATGCATGAGCGCCTCTATGAGAGAAGGAAAGAGGGGATCAGTGTATTTATATTTATATGTCTGTATTTGTGCACAATGTATTTTGCATCTGTCGATATGCAGGGTGATCAAAGTTAAGTCGACATTTATTTTTAAAATTAGATGCTTATATATACGTTAAGACCACCGCTACGGTGAGGTTATGCACCAAGAAGACACACAGTGAGGTGGTAACTATAGATGTCCGTGGCTTATATACTTAAATTGTTTAATTAACTTTTTAGCGGCTGCAGTAAGCAGGCATGTTTGTATTAAAAATTGAGGCAATGGTGTTTCCACGAAGTTCCATTTGGCAGAATTCTTTAAGCGCATTCGTACTCTGAGATGTCGTACCGTGAAGTTTAATTGCCGTTCGCATGATTACGCATGCAAGACTGTGAAGACCAGCGCAAAGCTCCTCCCGTTTGTGACGCGCCTGCCGTGTTCGACAACGCGGAGGAGGCATAAGAAAAAGTGATAACTGGCACCCTTTCAGTCATGGCTGGTGCTATCGCAATCTGCAGTACTCAGAACCGCAATCGAAAGAGAACAAAGGAGATGAGCTTTGCGGTGGTCATCACTGTCTGGCATGCCTAATCATGGGAACGGTAATTAAACTTCGCAGTTCGGTTTCTCAGAGTACGGATGCGCTAGAAGACTTCTGCCAAGTGAAACTAACATGGAACTTCTCAATACAAACATACAATACAAACAAAATACAAACCAAAAAAAAATTAATTATTCAATCTTAGTTAATTAAGCCACCGACATCAAAAATTTAGCACTTCATTCTGTGTCCCCCTGGACTTATAACCTCACTGTAGAGGTGGTCTTCACGTAAAATAAACGCATAATAAAAAAAAACCTGTCGACTTAACTTTGATCCCCCTGTATAACATATTTGCTAAGGTTGAATTTACTTGAGTTAAATGCTGCATACAAATTTGTCGTCGCACGTGTGTGTTCTCCCATGCTTCCTTTGTTTGTGTTCTTCCGTTTATTAAAGCTTGTGAAGCGAGTCCCACTTGAGCCTGTGCGGGGAGCCTATTTACAGAGGCAGTATTCAGATTATGTGAAGTATCTAAAATGTGAGTGGGCCGGTACTGCTGAATTTCAGACAACATAGAGCTGTACTAGTGCATCACGCTCGCCGATTTATCGCTATTTCAAAAAATAATTTTACACGATGAATGGTATATTTCGTTAGCTAATCTGCGTTACGGCGCTCTCCACCTGAAACGCTTGGATATCTGCCGTTCCGATCAAGCGAAGCGGCGCTAATAAAGATTTTTGACCTTGATAATTTGGCAGCTTGCAGCTTAGATACTTTTGCTTTTCTCTAAAAATATGCAATGTAGATATCAATACGCCTCGTATCTTGCTGCAAGGTTTAGAAGACTGCTGCTAACATGATTTGTTAATTTTGCCGGCGTGTTGCGGGAGCGTAACATTTGCTAAGGGCAGCAGGTGAGCTCATCGAAACTGGTTACCCACAATCAACAACGAACTTTATTGTTCGGAATTGCATTTGAGCACAAATAGATGCAGCTTATTTGCGCTAATACGAAAACATGTTTTCGCTCGTCTTTCTGGCGGCTTTACTTGCCCAGAAATTGCGAGAACCAAAGACAGTCACTTGTCATGGTTCAATGACAAGCCAACTATTGATGCAAGTTGATGCACCACGCCGCCAGACTTGCCTTTTTGGGACGCCCCTTAAAAAGCGAGATCAAACAGGAAGGAGTGGGCGGGGGGGAGTGTAGGGGGTTCGCTTCGGTAGAATATTTCTTTTGCTTGAGCTGGCCCTCGTTGCCCTCTTTAGAAGAAATTTGTCATGGTGGTGAATGTCGTGATAGCCATGTTGGACCAGCGGCCCAGCCGATGGTGCGAGAGGTAGTCGTAATAAGGCGTGCGTATGTCTCGGAACTCTGCCTGTCACCAACCTCTCTTACTCGCGGCGGTTCCTCGCGACAGGTGCGGCTTCCTGGAACACGGCCGGACTCAAAACTGCCTTCCTGAGTGAGAAAGGAGCGTGGAGTCTGGCCGTACCTGGACGTAGTTGCTGTTAGTGCAGTTGCTGTGACAAGGAAAACCTCGGAGAGGGGTGGGAAGAACCAGCGAAAAAATATAATGAGCGGATGTAACGGTTTAATGGTTATATTAACGTAAATAGAAATAAATTGTAGTGCGGAATTTTTATAAATACAAAATAAATAAATAAATAAATAAGTAATACGAAAGAATTACGAAAGTAAATGATTTTAAAAACAACTAAAGAAATAAAAAAATGTATTTTCAAACATCTACAACAAAGAATGAAATGAAAAGCCGGAAAATAACGGCGGAAACACAAATAAAAAATAACAAGAAACAGGCGACTGTGCTACGCCATGCAATTGCATTTCCGAAAAAATGCATACTAAAATGAAGCGATGGTTTGCTGACAGTTTTTGTTACAGAAGGCGATACACCACTTCAGCAAGATGTAAAAAATTTAAACAAAGAGTCAAAGTAAGGTTTTGTGGAATCATTTTGCCCGATGAGGTTCCCGGGATCATTTGTTCCAGGGCCATACGTTCCGGGGCCATAAGTTCCGTATAGGGACCATAAGTTTTTAGGGCAAGCAAATCAGCGGGGTCCGGACAGTTTATCGAACGCCATTTTATCGAAGCCGTTTTATCGAACACCATTATATCGAACGCCGTTTTATCGACGGACGCTTTACCGAAGCCGTTTATCGAAAGTGTTTTTTCCGGCTTTTCTTGCAACAAAATTTTCAGTACGTTCTTTTAGTTTCCTCCTCGCTATGTAATTTGCAAATCTTTTCTCCACAGCCGGACTATTTAACTGAATTTGTTGTCTTTGTGCTAGTTGTCTGCTCTTTCAAGAGTGCTTTCTGTTGTTTTTGTTATGCGATAAATGTGTCTCCAAAATTTTTTTTGTCCTGTTCATTGCGCAGATGGCACTGCCATAATGAATCTCCTTGTGTCTATATTGTCCCTCCTCTGATCCGAAACATTTTACTGCATTGTGGCGTATAGACAAGAATGCCTCAATATGCTTCATCCTTTATTGTATACACCGCTTCCGTGTCGACACACAAACTAATTATTTCGCCACGTATGTTCTGAATAAGTAAGGCACTTCTTGGCGACCGTCAAAACCCTACCTGGAGCGCTAGCAAAAGTCTTTCCTGATTTCTGCATTCCTAATTCTTAATGGGGACTGAGTTCAGTTACTAAGGGGTTATCAAGCCTTGTCCTACTGTTCTCGATGCCTTGCTTAGAACTAACGAGAAAAAAGTTAGTTACAAAACTAGTCACCATACTGCAGGTTGGTTAGTTTTCATCTCCCCCCCTCGTTGCCCCCAGCATGTCTGGGGTTTTTAGCTCATACTCTTTTACCTTTTTGTTATAAGGCATGAAGAACAGTAAGTTAAAAATAATAAACACCAAAAATAGCGAAATCGTGATGGTCTGCTCAATACAGCGCCGTCACCAGATTACCTAGAAATAAAAATGCAAAACTGAAAAAATTGAGAACGAGCAAACAAAATCTAATATGGCCCGTTGCGATTAGCTGAACAAAGCACCCAAAAAACCAAAAAAACTCCCCCCACCTCCCCGAAGGGGATCGTGCGGAAATGCGAATGCATTGGGGGCACCGATGAGTGCGCTGCGGCAAACAGTCACGGAGAGAGGCGCGCGCTCCACTGCATTTATATATATTTTTCCGAGCGCAGCGAGCGGAGAGAGGGTGCGCAGAGAGGAGAGAGAGACCCGCGCAACACGCCCGCCCCGCGCGCGAGCTCTCTCCGCCGAGCTCCGCGATGCGAGCGCCCTCACACGCCCGAGCGCGCTCCTCCTCTCCACTCACTCTCCGCTACTCCGCCCGAGCTCCGCGATGCGAGCGCCCTCACACGCCCGAGCGCGCTCCTCCTCTCCCCTTGCCCTCCGCTACTCCCGCCCGAGCTACCACCTGCTCCGGTTGCTAGGCGCGCCACAGCTGTTGCTACGGGCGAGGAGGAGCGCGGAGAGATAACACCTGCGGGCGCACGCCGACGGAGCACGACAACCCCCGACTAAGAAATGCATTCGCATTTAACAATATGCACTGTCCGGTCTGGCGTGCTCCTCCAAGACCACCAGGGAAACGTAATGGTGAATCGAATGATGGGTGTAAGAGTGCTGACGCGTGAGTAGACAATTAGACGAAATGCTGTATTTTTTTATTTGAGCATGATTAACGAAAAGCAGAAATTGTGGTGGCGTGGCCAATTTTCCAGTAGTCCCAAGTTACGAGTTTCCCTAGTGCGAGATGACATATGACGACTTGTCCTACTTCCCGAGTTCACCCATGACCCATGACGAGTTGGCTGTGACGGGTTCCTTGTGACGAGTTCTCCTCGACTCCACCACCCTCTGTTTGGGCGTCACTTTCACTGTCGGAACCCCTCCCCTGTTCCATTCATATGGCACTAATCTTTCCGAAGTTCTTGGCACGATATTTTTCCAGATGGAAACAATGTAACCACATGGTCCGAGTCTAGAAAAACCGACGGGTCTAGAAAAATTGGGGGAGGACATGACTTTGGATCACATAATGATAAACCATATATTTGGCAACACCAACATAAATACACACCGATACACATCTAAGGAATATTGCGCACTGGGTTAGGCTTGCTACTATAGTGGCAAATTCTTTAATACAAACAAAAGGGACATACATGCTTGAGTGCAATCATTGAAGCCGCAAAAATAAAGAAAAATCTAATAAAACAAAGGTGATAGAAAATACGGGAAAGATGCGTTAACATAAACAGGCAGTTTTTTGTATGTAATGCACGGCAGAGATAATATAAGATGAAGCTAACTGCAGCTTAGGTTCATGCGATGGCGAGTTAAACAAAATAAACCCCGAAAATTTCAATGAAAGTCGAAATCCACACTTTTGATAAAACGGACATAGGTGGTTCTATAAAAGGGCATTCGATAAAACGGCGTTCGATAAAACGGGCATTTTTTCGATAAAACGGCGTTCTCTTAAATGATTTGCTGAAAATAAAAGGCCCTCTACCTTAAAAAGAAAGCAGCTTTACCAACAATTATTTGCCCCAAAAAATCCAGAAAATCTTATGGAAAGTTTGACATAAACTGCGTTGTCACAATAAATTGAATTTTCAAACACTGTTGTCCCTTGTTTTTTCTCGAGAGAAGCCTGCGATATTGTCGTGGAGGAAGAGCGAACCTTTTTGAAAGCGCGTGCACGCATAGTACGTCCCCGCGCATGCGTGCACGCCCGTTTGTTGCTGTTGTGTCGGGGGGGAGGGGCAGGCCATTGTATAGTCCCGCGCAGGGATGGCACTGCCCCTTTGTTCCTCTTGTGTGCACCAAAAGCCGACCGTCCCTCGTTTTCACTGAGGAGAGGGCGCAGTCGCGGACGGGGGCAAATGCTGACGTGTATATTTGAGAGGAGGGATTGTGAACACGAGTGCAAAAAGCGCGGTTGTTTTGAGAGGAGGATTCTTAGACTGGCAAAGGGCGTTCGGGTTTTTCGTGGTCCACCCACCGCAATGTCTGTGCACCGAAATGTCCGCACCGAAACGTCCTGCACCGACATGTCCTCCTACAACGAAATGCCCGGATACCGGCTGGAGCCTGGAGGGCCCCCTTCTTGCTTGTTTTTCCAGTCATTTTTATCACTTTAATTAGCGTGCCCGAAATACCCATGTTCGCCAGCTCAAGCAGCGGCTGCGTTGATTTACTCGCGTCATATCATTCGCGTTCTTTTTTTGTGCGGATTCCGTGACCCCCGAGGGGGACACTGGGACTCGTTGCGGCTGCACCGACGATGCAGGCGAGATTGAACTCTCCGGCTCATTATATCATGATTGCTTGTGCCATCACTCGTTTATTACAACTTTGTTTGCGCATATTGCAAGGCGATAACTACTCTCTGGCAACCCGCAAGCTATCGGCTGAAGCCGGCTGGCCTCTCTGTTCAACGTCTTCGTGTACATTCCCATTTTCCCACCGCATCAGGGTTTTCGCCTCCAAAAGATGACCACACACGCCAATGCAATGACGACCGTCACTGGCCCACGGGGCGCCCGGACTCCTTCCTTGGAATTTGGGTTCGTCGACCTTTCCCCCGCGAGCCGAGGCACGCACGCGAAGTTTGCGAGTCTAAAGTGTCCTGTACAATAGCGTCACAATTATTTCCTTGGGGCTCTTCGGCCGCCACCTACACTCCCTCCCCCCCCCCCCCCTCTCATCCGGGGCATTCCTGGCAGAAATAAACCCAGAGACTTTCGCAGGCACTACGAAAACATACGCACAGACTAAAGCAAAACAAGCTGACACATTTCATCTTTATAACAGTGTGACTGGAGGCAGATGGTCCAATAAAGTTTTGAACGCCCAAGAATACAAAGAACAAGCTTACAAAAATTACTTAACCCAATAAACAGTGTGCATCATATAGATATTCTAAAATTAACAAAGACTGAAATAGAAAATCCCGGAAAATAACAATGAAAACATGATTGAAATCGCGAAATTATAATTGCTCGTGTTTTTTGAAATAATGTCTTCTGCGATTATTTATTGATAATTGCTCGTCGATCCTTTTTCATTGGTTGAACTTTCTTTTAAACGATATTTCAACACGCAGTCACTTCAATTACGCAGGCTGTGGCGCTATATTACTCAGCTGTTGTCGCAGGTTGCTCAAAGCTTTGCTCAAAAAAAAAAAAATACGGCAATAAGTCGTTACAAGAAACCAGTGAAAAAAAATACACGATGATACTCTGACTGATTTGTCTCTAGTCTCTAGAATCAAGTCTCTAGAAAAAAAGAAATAAAGAACAAAATTGACTGAAAGCTTTAAATATGTCCGCTCATATTCCACAAATAAATGTACGTTTTGGGAAAGGCCGCATAACCATCCGCTGGCCTAAAATAACACAGAATTGCGAGCAAGAACATCGTAATAAATAGTTCATGAATGGCGTTGCTTCTCTCCATCGAATTATACTCCAAGCCGCTCTAATATCTGAATAAATCGAATTCAAAGAAACGAATCGTAAGCGCCCACTTTCTTCATTTAAACCAGGGAAAGCTTGGTGTTTCAGCCGTCTTCCTCATTAAATGACTATTTTTTTTTTGTGTACTGGAGCCGTGTTTACATGTAGCATTTGAAAGGCAGCAACTGAAACAAGGCATACATTTTTGCCATGTAAAGAAAAATGCATGCAACTATGCCGAAGAAGCCCAAAGAGCTAAGCCCTTCATAGTTATATATTTGTTTTGAAGGAAATAAATGGCGGCATGGCTACCTACAGTGTACAACAAATTAGGAACACAAGATTGCTGTCGAAATACCAACTTTAAATGCAGAAGCGTGAATATAATACAACCTCGCTTATCTTTTGTCCCTCCACGCAAAAGACGCTTCTCAAGATGTGTGCTATTTAATTCAACGAAACACCTTGACAGAATCCTCCTTCTACGAAAAGCCGCTTGCTAAGAAAGGCATTATTTGGTGGCGGTTTATTTCAGCGCGTTAACTGATTGTAAGGCTTACTTGTTTAAAGCCACCGCTATGGTTTTATGTACACGGTGGAAGGGTTTCGCCTTGAATATAAGCTGTGCAAGAATAATTTGCTTTGAATTGAATAACTACATTGCTTCCCGCAGTGTCTGCGTATATACTGTTTAGTTTGCAACCTGCTACACTGAATGCCATTTATGGTAGGTTGGAGCCAATGATCTGATTCTGTGTTATTCGCAATCGCGGTCCTGTACGTTAAGCCAATCATCGGCCTCCACTTCATCGAACTAGGTTATGTGTATTTGCTCGATGTTTTTTTTTGGGGGGGGGGGGAAGGGGGGGCTCGAGCTTTCTGCGTCTCCTGTCATTGTCGTCATTGTAGTCACGGGGCTAAAACACCGGAACACTCGTTTTGCAACGACTTGCGCTACAAAGTGACATCACCCTGTGAAAAAACGCGTACTAAAAGACCCACCGGGACACTCGTTTTCCAACGCCTCGCTCTGGAACGCTTCCTGCTTCAAAGAAACGAGACCTTTTTCAGCAAAGCTGTATACCTCTAGGCTCTACCCCCCAAAATGATTCATCTCCGTGGGCAAAAATGCCAAGGCGCCAAGAATACTGTTTTACACTGCATGCTTTGCCCCTCCCCCAGGTTTCACGTGAGTAGAGATAATACGGGATTTTTTCTTCTTTCTCAAATACTGTTCGCTACTATGTTCAAACTTTGTGTGGTGGTTGCTATAATTTCTCATCCTCCTATCTAGCGACTTTGAATTTTCCATTTTTTTACAAGGTACACATTCGTGGGAACATCGTGTTGTTTGCAAATATTTCGACACTGTAGGTTTATGCAGTGTAAGCCATGCCATGTATTGAATCCTTGGTCCCAGTCAAGCTATGTTAGAAGCTTTTTTCGCCTAGGAACCCATCTAGTTCTGTTAGAAAATTGGTAGGTAGCTGGGTTAACTGGTTTATTCAGAAGAAGGGTTGGAAGCCAGTAAACCCCGGCTACTTCATTTCGCTGAACGAAGGACCATAGACCCAGTTAAAGATATCACAAGTACACGACAACGTCCACAAGGTTCCCGAGGTTTAGGTGGTCCTTCAGGGTTCGTATTCAGGAATTCGCGGTGAAAGGCTTAAACTATCCGTTATTAGTTTGAAGGGATACCTGTTGAGGTAAAGAATGCATTAAGGGAACGGAAAACCTTATTTTGACGTCCAGCGTCAGGCCATATACCTAATAGTTTCTGGACCCACCATACTATGGTTAGCTACTGCTATTGTTTGTGGTACAGTTCACGTTTTGCCTAGAGTATATTGGGCAGTCCAAAATAACGCGCTGGAAACATTGTCCTTATGCACTCCGCATGGGGGGATGGTGAATTTTCCCAGTCATTTTAACAGCAGAACTGGTTAGGCCAAACTTTGTGCGTCAGTCTCACGAAAAAGCCTCGAAGCCTGAGAAATAACTGTGGTTCGGGAGGGCATGAAACCACAAACCCGAAATGCCATGAAACCGGAAACCTAACACTGTGCCACCCCAAAGGCACGAGGTTGGCACGGTTGTAGCGGCGGCAGTGAACAACACGATAAGAATAATTGGAAAGAAAAAAATCCTGGGCCATCTCCACTAACGTGAAACCTGCGGTGGGGCGATGCATGCAGTGTATAAGTATATTTTGGCGCCTAAGCGTTTTTGCCAACGGAGATGAAATCACTGGGGGTAGAGGTATACAGTTTTGCTGTACAAGTCTCTTGTCTTTGAAGCACGAGCTCTCTTGCGCGAGGCGTAAACTAGTGTCCCCGTGTTTTTTTAGTAATCGTTCCGAAGCGCTCCAGCGCGAGGGGTAAACGAGTGTCCCGGTTTTTTTATTGTGCGCTACGTTCTAGCGCGAGGCGTAAACGATTTTTCCTGTGTTTTAGCACCATGACTACGTGAGCCGACGATTACGACGACGAAGACGACGACAGGAGATGCCAACATCCCCAGCCTCTAAGGGGCCCCTGCCCGCAGTCGGTATCGAACCTGGGATCCTCGAGTTAGGGATACTGATTAAGCATCGCATTCCGGGCGCACCGCATTTCCTTCGGGTTCGTAGCGCGGGCGTTGACTTTAGCCTCGGCCGCCAGTTCTAGCGCGGGCGGCCCACTTTGGGATAGATGTGGAAGCCTGCGGACGGAACGATCCGGACCTGCCAGTCTTGGAGACCTTTCTGCGGCAAGTTCGGAAATAAATGTGAGATGCAACAGAATGGTCTCCGACGAAGAGAGGGGACCACCAGCTCTGTTTTTTCTCTTGCAGTGGAAGCTGCGTCATTTTTTAAACAAGAAAAAATGTGTAGGCAACGCCGAGTCACATAAGGTGGAAGAGAGCTTCCACATATTGTGGCACCTCTATATTCAATCGGAACTGCAAGGCTGGAAAATATTTGAATAGAATCGAAAGAACTGTGATACGCAGAGACTTCCCAAAAGTTTTGTAAAGGGGTATCAAGGCAATATCTTGTTATTATAATTTTTATTATTATTATACTCTGATATTACCCCCCAAAAATTGAAGGGCTACTTCAAAAAAAAATTCCCCCGCATTTCCCCGAGGGGGAGAATGTGAAAGCGCGAATGCACGGTTGTCGGCCCGCTTGCGGCGCTTGCGCTCGGCCCCCGCAGCCCACCGCCTCGCCGCCTTCTCTTCCATCTCTTCCATCGGGTTTGTAGTATCACGTGTACACCACGCAGTTATCAAGCCGCTATAATGCCGCTGAGTCGCCAACGCACGCCGCTGACGACGTAGTTTGAATGCCTTAAAGATATAAGGCGCGTCACTAACACTGATATCACCGTCGCGTCCGTGGCTTGGTCGGTAGAGCGTCGCGCTGCGGCCGCAAAGTCCTCGGATCGAAACCTGGCGCCGGATGCTGTTTCTTTTTTAAATATAGAGGAGCACTGCGGACGCCGCCGCCGCCGCCGGCGGTGGATGGTTTGGGGTCGCTTATAAAGTGCATTCGCACTTAAAACGATTAGTGAAAGGGATAGTTTCTATAAACCTTGATCTTGAAAAGGAAACAAAAGCCATTTTGAGTTTCATATAGCCCAAGCTTTCGTCTTTTCTTTTTGAATTTTTTGGTTCTATACAAGAAAGAGTAGCGGAACGTGAAGAGAAACTCCTACAGAGCATCTTGCGCCCTCTATAATATTTGTATACGCTTTAAATTCTAAAGAATTGCCCAGTTAGGCATTCTATAAAATCGTGCCCTTCTGTCGCTGTGCTGTTTTGACGCTGTGCTGTTTTGTCAGTGTGCTCTTCCGTCGCGTGCGCTTTTTACGCCGTGCTGTTTCGTCGCGTGCTGTTTTGTCGCGTGCCCTTTTGACGCCGTGCTGTTATGTCGGTCCTCTTCTGTGGCGTGCCCTTTCGTCGTGTGCTGTTTTGACGGCGCCCCAAATTATCGCACAGGACATGCAGCGGACAATTTTGGTGACACAAACCACGCAGTCGATTTGACGCCAATCACGTAAATTAACTGCGGCTGTTGAAACGAGCGGTTCGGCTCACGAAACGACTACACAGGGTGACATGCGTCTACGGAAACTGCTGAAGACCGGAAAAGAGCGACTTCGGTGCGCGTAGTGCCATCATTGGTAGGCACTACGCCTCCGTCCGCCTCCCATAAAGCAACTTGAACGGAGAAAGCGGAACGAAGCAGCTAAGTGTTCGCAGGCTGCGCATTTGTAAACAAAAATAACTAGCCAATCAACACGTGCTGTAGAAACAGAGTCACTGCGGCTGCCCTTCCCGCCGGGACCTCACCCCCTCGTTCTTCCCTTTTCACCGCCACCCCTTAGCGAGTGACCACCGAAAAACGCTAGCAGCGCCAAACAGGGACATGGAAAGGAGGGAGGCGCAGTTTTCGTTGTCTGATTTTACCATCCTTGAGGGTTAGGCAGCACAGCTGCACCACTCGTGGATGCGTGTCCAGACTGGAGTTCGTGATAGAACTTGTATGCACTACTGTACTCACGAGTGCATGTACTCGAAAATACAGTATTCATGAGTATTGTACTCATGCGTACTATATACTCACAAATAGTACTCATGAGTACTGGGTACTCATGAGTACTACTAAATAAACACTTTGTACTCATGAGTACAGTACCCATGAGTACTCATACTCATGAATACTGTACTCATGAGTACTCATACTCATAAGTAGTGTACTCAAGAGTACTGTACTCACTAGTAGTGGACTTACCTCCGTACTCACTCGTCATAGTACTCACCTTTTTCATCTGGGTGTGTACTCACTCATCATCATACTCACTCGTGAGTTTGAGTACAAATGAGTAAATGAGTACGCTGACCTATGGATCTAACAGGTCTGCAGGAATGAGGAGAGGGGGAGGCGTTGGCATGCTTATTGAAGGAGGGATCGACTGGCAGAGAGCGCGGGAAATATCTGATCATCTATTGAGAAAAGGCGCCACATCGGGAAAAAATACATGGTTAAGGTTTTTACACCTGTGGACCGCGTGGAGATCCATTAGATCCCCTTTTTCACTTCCTGAAAACAAGCGCTTTCCCTCGCACGTACGTCCTGGATACCTGGAGAAGGCAAGCGTGGCACAGGGCGGCAGAAAGTTAGATGGGCAGATGAGACCAAGAAGTTTGCGAGAATAAGTTGGTCGCAGTTAGCACAGGACCTTTATAATGGTGAATATTGGGAGAGGCAGTGGGCGTAGATAGGATGATGATGATGATGATGATGGTGAGTTTATTCTGGCTGATGACACCCAGATTAAAAAAGTGAGTATGAGGGCTAGTGAGTACCGACGTAAGTGCAGTAGTCGTAAGTATGAGTACTCATGAGTACACATTACTCATCAGTACACAGTAGCCATGAGTTCATTGTCTTCATGAGTACATCGTGAGTACTGTATTTGCGAGTGCTCGCTCTCGTGAGTACAGTAGGGCAAACCAGTTTTACCACAAAGTCGAGTCCAGAAGCGCGTGTACCAGTAACAAATATTTAGCGGTGCCGCTGTGCTGCTTAACTCACGAGGGCAAAATCAGACAACGAAAAGTTTTCTTCTCTCTTTTCGCGGTCCCTGTTCCGCACTGTTAGCTCGCTAGGTGGTTGCGCTGAAAAGGGAAAAGCGAGGGGGCAATGCGGACGCAGTTGTTTTTGTTTACAAATACGCGGCCTGGGAACGTCTGGCGGCTTCGTTGCGCTTGCTCCGTTCAAGTTGTTTTAGGGGCGAGGCAGTGGAGGCTGCTAACAGTGTATGCCCTAGGCGTGCTGAAACGGCTCTTCCTCGGTCTTCAGCAGTTTTCCTAGACGAACGTCGCGCTGTGTAATCGTTTCGTAAGCCAAGCCGTTTTTTCAAACAGTCGGGAATAATTATCGTTTTTCGCGTCAGGTCGGCTGCATGGTTTGCGCCACCGAAATGGTTCGCACCATTCCGCTGTACGCCTCCAAGCGATAGTTTTGCTGATGTACGCGCTCCAATTTGGTTTTATTAGGCTGCCGTTTTTAAAAATGTTGCTCAGGTTCGCTAGGACTATGGTCTCGCGTAGCACCATTTACAAGTGAACATACAGCAACACCCTGCAGGCACGGCGGTAGAATTTTCCCTTGCAACAGAAATAAAACATCCGAGCACAGCCATTTGCGGGTTGTGAACCGGACAACATAAGACCAGATCAAGCCGTGCGACGCCTTGTTTTGCCTCGCATTGTCGAGGCGAGACGCTGAAAGACGCTGCGAGACGAAGCGAGACGCTGCGAGTTATCAAGACGCTGTTGCCGCTGGAACAGCGTTTCGCTTTCGAATGGCTTTGATCTGTCTCATACACTATGCGCCGCTTCTCGTATATTCCACCGTGTAATGAGGAAGCTTACGACGACGGTGAATTTCTGTGGTTATTCTTCCTCTACTTTAATCTGCTGTTCGCTGGCGGGGCGACCACCTCTCGCTAGCAACTACTGTTTAGTTAAAATTCGCGCTGTGGAAGGCCTTGTAAAGGGGCAGTTCCTATATGAGTCGTTTTTTTTGGAAATGGGCCAGATCCAGATGGAGAAACTGACTCGGATGAAATTGCTGTGACAACAGAAATTCGCCACCTTTCCCCTGAAAAAGAGGTGGCAAAAAATAGTTGATATAAGGCCCTGAAAACGTGTGCGAAGAGTGTAGTTTGTATCGAAAATGAACCAGATCCTGCTGTTTTATGGATCAAAATGTGCCAAATTGATTATTCCAATGGGGGTTTGCATCTGGCTTGACTGTTGAGGCTGTTTCGTAGGTATTGTCAAAAGTTTTTTTTTGCTTTTCGGAGCTGGTTTATTATGAACTCAGACGGCAATTACGAGTGCGGAGCTGGTTTATTATGAACTCAGACGGCAATTAGGAGATGGCGAAATATCTGTCTCCAGATGTCTCCCAAACACGGGTTCTGGGTCTCTTGTTCGAGCGGAATCGGACCAACGGTTCCACGGTTAACAAGATAGCAACGAAGGCCGCTGCAGCGGTCCACCTCATCCGCCGCATGTCCACGCGGCATGCAGGCATGAAAGAATCCAGTCTCACTCGTCTCGTCCAATCGTTTGCCATCAGCCACATGGCGTACGTGGCCGCCTTCGATAACTGGCGACGTTGCGAGCGGGAAAAGATGAACGCCATTATCCGAGAGACCTATAAGACAGCGCTGGTACTTCTCCAGAGCACTAGCACTGAGAAGTTGCTCACTCTGGGAGTCCATAACATCTTAGACGAGATCGCTGAGGGCCAGTGCACCACTCAGCTCGAGTGACTATGTGGAACACGGACGGGCCGGCACATCCTCCACCGAGTGGGTCTCCTCCCCCGAGGCGGCCTGCACGCGTCCCAAGAACAAATCCCGGGAGGCATACGCCACCATCTCATCGTCTGTCCTCTACCCAGAAACATGGATCCCGAGCACAACCACGATCGCCGAATAGCTAGAGCGAGAGCTCTGGTGGACCTGCATACACAGGACACCGGCGCGTTCTTCGTTGACGCGGCCGAACACCAGAGTCAACACACCACCTTTGCGGCTGCAGTGGTGGCAGCTACAACGGGCGACGTCCGGTCTTCAGCGTGCATCCGGGTCACCAGGGCCCTGCACGCAGAAGAGGGGGCCGTTGCCCTGGCCATCGTGGATCCTCGGTGCACCACGGTGCTCAGTGACTCGAGGCAGCAGTGCTAAACTACGCCCAGAACAGGTGTGCAGTGTCGCGGCGCGTGTCCTCCGTGCGGCAGGAGTGTCTGACAGTGAGTGTTCCTGAAGGGGTTCCCGGCGCACATGAGTGTCAGTGTGTCCCGCCGAAGCAACGCCAACCACAACGAGAAGGCCTATGCCTCCGCGCGCGGACTGGTCGACCGCGCGGCGGCTAGTGGTGCTGGCGTATCGGAGTGGCAGCCCCTCCAAGGCAACAAGGACCCCTTGACGTGAGGTGCTACAGTGGTACAGACTCAACAAAAGGACCATGCCGCCCCGCATCCAGGGCTTACCCGAGCGGAGGCAGTGTTATACAGACAGTTACAGACTGACTCTATATTAACTTCAGTGCTGGCCAGACATGTGTGTCCGGAGGTGTATAAGAGTGACATTTGTAAACTATGCGAGCGGGAGCGAGCGACTATGGCTCATCTCCTATGGGACTGTCAGCTAAGACCGTTTGAGGCCAGCGAGATCAGTACGCTCCCACTGCAGTATAACGCTGCGAAGGGGAGTGAGGACTACCACACCCAGCAACTTGCCGTTCAGCAGGTTGCGGCGGCCCTCGAGCGGCAGCGGCCGGCGTGCTATGCGGGGAGGGGGTACAATCCTCCCGATCCCGTAGAGAGAGAGAGAAAAGACCTTTATTCGGCCGAAGTTACAGGCCGAGCATGTCCACCGCCTGGGCGACCAGTCTGCGCTTTTCTTCTTCTCCTTCAGAGCCGAGCCAGTCGGTCCAGGTGGTGATGGAAAGGGATGGAGGGATACGAGTCAGATAGCTGAGCCACCGGGCAGTAGAATAAGCAATGAGGTAGATCAGCGTAGGCAGTGGGGCAGTTGGGACAAGAGGGGTCAGACCTATCGCGATAGAGGAAAAGGCGGGAGGGAGTGATCAGGGCATTCATTTGGATGTGCCGGAGGAGTCGAGCCTCCGCCACGGTGAGTGATGGGTGAGGAGGCGGGTAGAGGCGTTTGTCAAGACGGAGCTGAAGGTAGACCTCCTTGATGGTACGGCGAAGGGAGAGCCTCGCACCGTCCTCCGAGGGCCCGGGCCAGGGGATCAACGGTGCCCGGTGAAGAGTTTCGCGGGCGAGTTGATGCGCCAACTCATTGCCGTCAATCCCGGAATGTCCAGGGACCCAACGGAGGAAAACGATGGATGGCTGTAGAGCGGAGACCGCTCGTTCGACCTCCTGTTGAAGGATAGAAGGTAGTGAGCGATTTTGTATCTGTATAATAGCGGCGTGAGAGTCAGAAAAGACTGTGTATTCGGGCACGGGGGGAAGAGAAGCAAAGGACTGAAGGGCATGGGCAATGGCGAGAACCTCAAGAGACATTGCTTCCGGAGGGTGAAGGTACGGGCCGCTAGTGTGGGTTTCTGCTTCAGCAAGGTGAGGGTGGTACAGAATGTAACCGCACGAGCCTCGAGGCGCCACAAAGGAGGCATCTGTGTAAGCAATTCCCTGGGTCGCGAAAAGAGGAGAATGATGCTGCGCGGCCGCATGACGACGACCTGCATGAAGGACAGGGGACATGTTTGACGGAGAGAGGGAGAATACGAAGGTTGGGCGCCGAAATTGCGTCAGGAGGGTAATGGGGGAGACGGGAATAGAAAATATACCCGCCTGAACCAGTAACCATTGACCTTGACGGGTAAGGGAGAGCCGAGAAATCTGGGAATCTCGATGGAGATTGAGGAGAGAGCGAAGGGAATGAAAGAGGCCCGTGGCAAAAAGCTTATCTGTAGAAGTGGTGATAGGGAGGTTCAGTGCTGCTTTGTAGAGTCCCACCAAGGCGGTCTCAAGGGTATTGAGTTGAGTGTTGAGGAAGGAGATGTAAGGGATAATGTACAAGAACTAGTTGAGCGCGAGGCGTGAGCAACCCTGCAGGCATTAGCTTCGTGAAGACCCGCACGTCGAGTGACCACATGACGCAGAAGGTGGGTTACCGAGTGGCAGGTCGCGACGGCGCTGTGTAGGGCTTGTATGTTCTTGGCTGCATGCAAAGGAAAACCAAGAACCTTGCATTTGGTGACAACAGGAATGGGAGAACCAGAAATATGGAGAGAGAGATGAGGGAATTGTGGGCACGCTGGTAAGAGGAACGGTTGAGAAGGAGAAGCTCGGACTTTTCTGGAGCAGGGGAAAGACCAACAGCGGTGAGAAAAGAGTCGATGAGATCCAAGCCACGTTGCAGGGTGCTCTGCACATGGCCCGGAGAGCCAGATGAACACCAAAGGGTGATGTCGTCGGCGTAAAAAATGTGATGAAGATCAGGGATTTCAGATAGTTGGGAAGCCAGAGGAGTCATAGCAATATTGAAAAGGGTGGGGGAAAAAACAGCACCCTGAGGAGTGCCTCGAGTAATGTGGTGGGGGTCAGATCGAGGAGTCGACTTGAAAGCGAGCCACTCGGTGAGAGAGGAAGGAGCGGAGATAGGAGTACATGCGGGAGCCGCAGGACATTGCGGCAAGCTGTGCCAGGATATGGTCATGGCACACACCGTCAAAAGCTTTACGGACATCGACGGTCACCAGAGCGTGGATTTGGGTGGGGGTGGAAGAGAGAGAAAGGTGTGCTGGAGAAGCAAAAACATATCCTGAGCACCGACACGGCGACGGAATCCGATGAGAGAATGAGGGAAGAAGTCCCTCTTTTCGAGAAATTCAGAGAGGCGAGTCAGAGCCATACGCTCAAGGGTCTTACCAACGCATGACGTTAAGGATATAGGCCGAAGGTTAGCGATGGAAGGAGGTTTTCCAGGTTTGGGAATCATGGTAATAAGGGAAGACGTCCAGGAGCTAGGTAGGCTGCCACTGTCCCAAGCTTGATTAAAAATCTGGAGGAGGAACTCTTTCGCATTGTCGGGGAGGTTACGGAGAGCCGTGTATGTGATGGCGTCTTCTCCAGGAGCAGAACGCTTAGCATTTCCAACCAGGGCCGCCTCGAGCTCCCGGAGAGTGAAAGGGCGGTCCAGATCAGAATTAGGTTCACCTGAGTAGTCCATATAGCTAGGAGTAAGAGGGGGCGGGAGATAAAGAGAGGCTAGTTGGTTGAAGAGATCGGAGGCTGTTCCTTGAGCAAGAGCTTTAGCTAAAGTGGGAGCAATCGTGGGCTTAGAGCCTAGGAGAGATTTAAAAAGAGACCATGTCGATCGTGAGTGCAAAGCAGAGTCAAGATTGTCGCAGAGAGCACTCCATCGAGAATGTTCGAGGGAAGCGCAGTGGGCAACAATCTCGTCTCGTAGAGCAGCGATTCTGGAAGCGAGCTGAGTATTTGGGGTTGGGAGCGGAAGGAGTGCTGCAGTCGTTTACGCCGGTGCCATAAACG
Organism: Haemaphysalis longicornis; assembly: GCA_013339765.2. Lineage (NCBI taxonomy): Eukaryota > Metazoa > Arthropoda > Arachnida > Ixodida > Ixodidae > Haemaphysalis > Haemaphysalis longicornis. The sequence goes on from CM023453.1 coordinate 189,325,907, forward strand.
GAGAAAGTGAGGGTCAGGGTCTTGGATTGGATGACGGATGCGAGCACGACGACTGCTGCTCGAAAGCGCAGCGGCAATGCCCGACGTCCAGTTCTCATACGACTCAAAAGAGTGGGAGGCCAGAGCCGTGCGGAAGGCGTCCCAGTCAATGTGAGTGGACGAGGCGACGTCGCGGGATGTGGGAAACGGATATGGAAAGATGAATCAGAAAATGGTCGCTGAGGAGGTTTTCCGCTGTGACCCGCCACTGAACTGAAAGGGGCCCCCGAGAGAAAGTAAGGTCGGGTGTCGTGGGCCGCTGTGAGGTAGTGCCGGCTCTGGTAGGGGAGCCCGGAGTATTAAGAAGGGTGAGGTGACGTTCCTGTACAAGACAGTGGAGAAGGCGGCCAGGTTTGAGGGTCTGCGGGTAGCCCCAAAGAGTGTGAGGTGCATTGAAGTCACCCCAAGGACTAGATTGGGTGGTGGACGGAAGTGAGTGAAGGAACTTGCCTAGCGTACTGAATAAAGAGGAAGTTACAGGGGGTGTTGTAGAAAGAGAGAAGGGCCAGTGAGATTTTAGAAGAAGGATCATAATAGACCACGCCGACTAAATATTTGAGAAGGCTACAGGGTATGTCCAGTGGTTCCACGAGCATGTCGCCACGCACATAAATGGATGCCAGCGGCGTGCTTGTAGCGGCATGATGGGCGCGGTAACCTGGGATGGCACTAGTGGCACGGGCCTCTTGTATCAAAAGAAAATGAGGGAGAAAATGGCGGTTGAGGAGGTACTGATGGAGAGGCGTCTTATTATTACGTAAGTTTCGGCAGTTCCACTGCACCACCTCCAAACCCTCAGCACTGGACATCTAGGTAAAGGTGGATGTAGAAGGACGGTCCTTTTTCTTAGCCGGGGGGAGTGATTCTTGTAAAGAAATAGCAATGGACCCAAAGGACTTAAGTTGCTCGGATTGGGCATTCAGCGCGGTAAGAACTTTGAGGATGGAGGTTTCGAGCTGAACCAATCGAGTGTGCTGGGCGGTGGACGTGCTTTCGACTAAGTCTGCCAAAGGCATGAGTTGGGTTGCAGAGGGAGCTGTGGTGAACGTGGCAAGGTGCTGATTGAGCTGCGGAAGTTGGGAGGTAAGACAGGTGGTGGTTGCTTGGAGTGTTTCGGTGAGAGACTGAATCTGCTGTTGCAATTCCTGGGAAACGCGCTGCTGCTCACGGCAGCTGGCGTTCGAGCATCGCGAGTCGGAGGTCGAAAGAGTGACGGTTCTCCTCATTCAAGGACGGTGAGGTGGAGCATTGGAGGAAGCGGGCGGTGGCACCGACGGTCCTTTCAGTTTAGCAGCGTACGAGCCCGGTTGGGATGTGACCGGTGAGTCAGATGCAGGTTTAGAGGACGAGAAGGCAAGGGGTGTCCTGCGTGACCCGGCGCAAAGCTATGCGGCGTTCAAACGCAGCTTTAGCACATGCGCGTTGCTTTTCGAGGAGGAAGGGGCAGGTAGGGTCAAGAGAGGGGTGAGTGTTCACCTTGCAATGAATGCATCAGGGCTGAGAGCATACGTGGGTGCTAGGGTCAGGTGGTAGAGGGGCAGCACAACGGCGGCACTTGGCCGGAGCACAATGCTGCGGGCACTGGTGAGCCCGGTGTCCCAGAGCGAGACAGCGGGTGCATGTGTTTAGGCTTGTGGGGGCGACACCGAAAAGCAACACGTTTGAAATATACGAAGCGGGGGATTACGGTTCCAGCAAAAGTAATGAGAACTGATTGGGTGCTACCCATCATGCGTGCAGCAAGAATATCGGTGGTATACGACTCTAGTTCCTGCATAATCTGAGGAGGAGTGAAATGGCCGCCGACGTTATGGATGACACCAAGGCAGGAGATGGGAGGGCTGCGAGCATAAGGTTTGATGCTGATGGTCTTACCATGAAGCCGAACGTGAGAGAGAGAGAGAGTAGGAGATGAGCGGTAAGGGGGGGGGGAGTGAGTTTTCAGAAACACAAGGCTCTGAGTGGGCTTCGCCTGGAGGGTGATTTCTTCACTTGTCGGGGAGGAAAGTTGTGCAGCGCAGGCAATAGCAGTGAGCAAGTCGTACAGAGGTAGCTTGGGAGTAAGGGTGCCTGGAGGAAGTTGGATGCCGACAGTGATGAGTTCGGTGCGGGATCGGGCGGTGGAAGCGGGTTTACGGGCGGAGCCAACAGTGGTCCAGGCGTTTTCCGAAGATTGCGTTGTAGCGTCATCTCCTGGCGGCTGAGTGAGATCCATTTCGGCCGACGCGTCTTCAGTCGGAGGCACGGCGGGCTTAATGGAATGTTCTTGTCTATCATTGGAGGAGGCAGCACTACTTAAGAACTGGGTAATGGAACACACGGTAGAAGTGTGTAGCTATGAAAGGTCCAGTACCGGCGGCAGCGTCCAGCGGCGACGCGGTTGGTGGGGGAGGAGGGCTCTTGACTTGTTCTGCGGCCAAGGTCATCGTCGGAGACGCTATGGCGGCGCAATCTGCGGTGAGGAACGCAGACGCCCGCAACGGGGCCGTCGGCCCTGCGCTGTCGGCGCCACTCACAGCGTTCGGAGCAGGCATCGCGGCGTTTGCAGAGACGACTTCAAGATTTTGGCTTGCGGGGTCGGCCATAGCACTGAGCGTGATGGGAGAAGGTGCAGCAGCATCGGAGGCAGGAGGTTGGAAGAACGGCGAAGCGTCGGTGGTGATCGGCTGTAGGGGCCTGGTGCTGTCTTGCATTCCCGGAGTGCCAGGGCGACGCTGTAGTCTTAGCGAGGCGACGCGGTGCTTCGGACTTTTGAATGGGCCTGGGGGGGCCACCCCGTCGTCGGACCGGGACCCCGATGGTGGCTGGATGATCCTGAAGGCTTCGTGGAACGAAGGGTAATAACTGCGCGGGCGGGCAAGGCCCTCAGCAAAAGCAGGGGCAAAGAAAAACGGAGCACGATATGCGGCTATGAAACCTGGACTGCGCCACCTAGCGGCCTCCGATCCCGTAGAGCGCGGCCGGGTGCAGCCAACACCACCTAGAACTAGAGAAGGCCTGCGCAAACCCTCCTCTCCACAGCACCTACGTCACCACAGTGAGATATGCGGGAGGATCGACGGGCTTTCGAAACCACAGCGCCGCCTACTGCGCCGACGCAGCGCACGCAGCTGCGATGGCTGTGAAGACCGGCTTGACTTGGCGCGACTTCGGATATGGCTTGTATGGAATCTAACTGCCAGCGCACGCGTTGGGAAATGAAAACGGTTTATTGAATATGGCATTCATAAGGTACGTTTCTTTTGCAAAAATAAGAAAAAAAATTACATACATCTATTTACATCATCGCCCATTGTCGTGGTGCTGTACCGAGAGTAAAAATGACTAAATAATGCAGTCCCGAACGCATACAGGACTGATTCTAGCGGCGTCAGCCTCAGCATCTGGCAACGTTGACACCAGTTCAGAGCGCTGCTTTGGTCGTTGGATGGTCGTTGGTGTGCAGTCTTCCTTTGTTCTCAGTAGCTCAATGGTACGACAGGAGTGTTTGCTGCCGTGCCGTCGAAAATGCCTGGGTGCTGCTGTGCACCGAACTGTCGGTCAAAACTATCCCAACGGACCGCGAGCGCGCGTGTACAGGTTTCCGTCGGACCCCGCACAAAATGCAGCGTGGACGAAGGCTGTGCGACGGGAAAAAACCTACGTACCTACGAAGTACACAGTGGTAAGCGAATGCTCAGTTTGCTTTCCGCGGTCGTAATTCTCGTGACAGCAAGGTTTAGGTGATCGTATGCGTGGATACTTGCAACCGTTACGGCGCGCTATACACTTAAAGGGATGAAAACAGAACGGATAGTGTTTCGGTGTAATTTAATGTGTGTTTGTGCTGTTAAGTGTAGCTTAAATGTATAGGCTAGTTGCGCGTCTGTCTAATCATAAATTTATATCGCGCTATGCGTTCGCAGTATTAATTTACATCGAACAGACGATTTTTGATTGTGGGGTTGTTTAACGCACCGAAAACTACTAGGTTATGAGGCGCGCCGTAGTGGAGGGCTCCGAATAATTTTGACTACCTGGGGATCTTTAACGTGCACCGAAATCTAATCGAACAGACGATGTGCAAGGCGTAGTTACGATACATGTGAAGCGTCCGCCATGTATTCGAGTTCAGAATTAAGCATGGCTCGCGGTTTAACATACCAAACCGAGACTCCAGTGTAATACAGCATTCTTCATCGCTATATCCTGGTTGCCGTACTGAAGCAGAGATAAGTAACTGTCTTGGTTCTACAAGCGGCTTGCTGGGATCTCATAATTCTGTAAAACGTCGCTTTCGTCTTACACTTCGTTTTTGGGCTTACCTTGCAGGTCTGTGAGCACCACTTCCATGAAAGCGACTTCGTGGACTCGGCGAGCTACACCGACAGCATGACTGGGAAAGTAATTGAAGTACCCCTCAAGCTGCGGCGATTGAAGCCTTCTGCAATTCCAAGCGTCTTTCCCAATTGTCCTGCCTACTTGTCTCGCCAAGAAACTTCAGCACGTGAGAGCCCCGAAGAAAAGCGCGCTTTCTTGATGCAGAAGCATTCAAGAAGCTACAATGTCAGGCGCAGTCTCACGAAGCACGGCGAAGAAAAGAAGAATGCCATTGCAACTTTCGAAGACCTATTGAAAGCAGTAGGTGGCCTCTCTCTGACTGATTTCTGGAGCATGGTCGTCACCCAAACACGAGTACTTTTCCTCAACTTCCGCAACCAGAAGCGCCAGTTGTGCATGTGCGGTGACAGTGTCTTCCGACCTGTCTTTGGCAGTGTATGTCGGCGAAATGAGGTTGGAAAGCCTAGGTTCATCTGTGCTTCCCTTTACCATCTCCGACTTCAGAGTGCTTCAGAAAGTTTTGTGCGGGGTGGAAGAGGTCACGAAGGATTCTGCAAAGAATGAACTTCAGTTAGAGATTCTGCTGAAGCGTGTTGTGGCACTCCTGGAGGAACTGTCATCTTCAGCTCTGCCACATGAGTGGCAAGTGGAAGTTGTAAAGTTTGTGACACAGCAGCTTCAAGTTCTCCTCAACAAGGCATCGATTTACTCAGCTGACTTTATGGTGTTCTGCAGCCTTGTGTACACAATATCGCCTCATGCGTACAGATTCATCAGAAGCACAGCGAAACTGGAGCTTCCACATCCCCAAACAATAAGACGCATTTGTGCTTCTTACAATGCTAGCCCATCCAGGGAGCAAGAAGAGGATGCTTTCCTCTTTTATGCAAGGAGGCTGGCGTCAACACTAAAAGACCACGAGCGCTTCGTCACGCTTATGATGGATGAGATCCACCTGCAGGCATCCTTTCAATACAAGGGTGGATGTGTAACAGGTGCAGCGACGAACAGTGAGAATGCAGCGAAAACAGCATATGTTTTTATGCTGCAAAGCTTGTTATCATCTAACAAGGACGTTGTGCACATACTTCCAGTTGCACAGATAGGAGCAAAACAACTGCATGATTTTCTTGATCTGTTGATCAGGAAACTAGGAGACATTGGCATACGAGTAGTCGCAGTGGTGTCCGACAAGAACTCGATCAACCGAAAGGCAATGTCGTTTTTTGCTGATCCTCCCAAGTTGAGCATTGTTTACAGGCACCCCTCGGACTCATCAAGGCCCTTGTTCTTTATCCTGGACACTGTGCATATCCTAAAATGCATCCGAAATAACTAGCTGAACAAGCGTAATTGTGGAAGATGCATCTTTTTTCCTGATTTCAGTTCCCTCACAGAAACCCCATCTGTGCTGACAGCCTCCTTTAACACACTATGCAAGTTGCATGAGGGAGAAAAAGATGAGCTTTTGCGGCTTGCTCCAACTTTGTCATTCAAAGCTCTCAATCCATCCAATCTTGAGCGACAGAACGTTAAGCTCGCACTCAGGATTTTCCACAGTTCGACTGTTGCAGCACTAAGGAGCACCAAAGTGACACTTGATCATGCAAATGGAACATTGGAATTTATTAGCATTGTGTTGAAGTGGTGGGACATAGTCAACGTCAAGACACCATTGAAGGGCCAGCGTCTGCGAGACCCATTTCAAGAACCTATAAGTGCACTCAACTGCCACCAGATTGACTACCTAAACAAGATTGTTGATTGGTTGGACTACTGGCAGAGCTTGAAACATGATGCTGGGCAGTTAACCCGTGAAACACACACAGCGCTGCATCATACCTCACATGCTCTTGTTGAGGTGTCGGCATATTGCATTGAAGAACTTGGGTTCAAGTATGTCTTATTAGGGAAGTTTCAAACTGACAGCTTGGAGGACCGGTTCGGCCGATACAGACAGCTGTGTGGTTCCCAGTATCATGTTTCAATACGTCAGATTTATGAATGTGAACAGAAGCTAAGACTCCAAAAGCTACTTGATCTTCCCAACTTGGATGCCACTGCACCTTGTCTCCCCACCACAGACGTGCAAGTTGTCGTCAAACAATTTGACGTTGCAGTGACAGATGATGATGTGAAGCAGAAGGAGGCAATGCTACCAGCTATTACGTATGTAGCTGGATATTGCGCACACGCTGCAGTGAAAAAACTTGCCTGTTCTTCATGCCGAGAAAACTTGGTTGTTGAGAATCGGAGCATTGAACTGGAAGATGATGTGCTGATTGCCAATGCAACACGGGGTGGACTGAAATTTCCACAGCCAGTAGTTGTTCATGCTGTGCTCATAATGGAAATTGTCCTTGATAAGCTAAGAAGTGCGAAGTATGCATCCAAATTTTTTGCTTGTGCAAAACAAAAACAAGTGCTTGTCAGCCTCACGACTTCCCTTGTTGAATGTAACGAAGACTTGGACTTCTGCGATGATGGCCACTCACCTGAAGTAGTGCTAAACTATGTCTCAGTGCTGCTGCTAATACACTGCTGAACAATCTGTGTAAAGTGCAGAATAACAAACTGGCTGAAAGCAAGTCTAAAAAGCGGAACAAAGATGAAAGCAAGCCGACTGAAAACAAGGCTGCGAAGCGGAAGCTGAACACTCTTCAAGCATAATCTCCTTTTTCTGAAGAATTCATTGATGCTATGCATCATTGTTGTGTCATGAATAAAGTGGTCGAAAGAAATTTGTACCTGTTCTGAACTGCATGAATTAGCCGTGCGTTCTGTTACAAAATTCGTATGCTTGTCTGAGAAGTTCCTGATGAATTATCTCAAGCCTACCTTCTTTAAACATCCTGAAAATATCCGGCAATACAAATATTTTCTGTATCGTCAAAATCGCAAGGAGAAAAAAAAGGCTATGTAGGCAAAACTGCATCTTCGAATGAAAAACTTTGGAAGTATCAGGTGAAGCCAGCTTTTAGGCATATCTCACTGCGATGACGTCACGCATCCCTGCGCAGGCCTTCTCTAGTTCTAGGTGGTGTTGGTGCAGCCCGAGAGGCGCTGCCGTAACGACGTCACGGCCGCGTCGCGGCAAAAGGGCTCCCCGTCAGGGGCCCCCACCGTCTGCAGGCCCAATAAAGTTTAGTCTCTCTCTCTCTCTCTCTCTCTCTCTCTCTCTCTCTTCTCTCTCTCTCTCTCTCTTTCCCATACTTACCATTTTAGTGCTGAACTTTAAACAGCCGCCGCTTGCATGCCCTGCCAAATACCCCCCCCTCTCCGCCCCCTCTGAGAGCACGAACAACTTCATTAAGGTATAAAAGATATGAGCAGCCTTCTTGTGAAGAGTTTTGGAAATTCATGGCAAAGTAATGAAGTTTGCTTACTTCGTGAGGGCGTTCAGGCTTTACCAAAAACATTTTCCTAGGGAAGAATTCGAAACGAGCTCCTAATAATGCCAACACGACTCACTTGTTCTCTATGTATAGCTCTACTGTTCTAGTAGCCCTATTGTGTATTTTTGATGCCTTTTCCACCAAAACTAAATCCCACCATGCTTGAAAGTGAATTTAAATGTTGTTTTCATAACAATGCTGCATCAACTTCCACTCGCTGCATCATTCTTCCACTCGCAACAACTTAGAAATCAGTACATCCAACTAGCCCACCGTATTTCCCGTACTAGTCACACCAATGCAGTCTATCCGGAACGTGCCCATACTAATACATTTCAACAATCATTTTTCATACGCACATCCCGAGACTGGAATGACCTACCTGCTGCAGTTGCTACAATCATTGACCAATCTCGTTTCAAGCACGCCATTGAAGAAGTGCCGCCATAGTTAGTGTACCCATTCTGTTGCTGTCGGTACGTTGTTGTAACCCTCCTTTCTAGTACTGCATCATACCCACCCCTTATATAGAAGTGCCGCTATAATTACTGTACATCGTCTGTTGCCGTTACAATGTTGTTACCTTTTTTTCAAGTGCCGTGTCATGCCCACCCCTCATGTAATGTCCCAATGGGACCTTTGAGGAATCAAAAAAAAATAAAAAAAAAGAATTTCATTTCAATATGAGCCGAATTCAAGCTTATCACACCAATATTGCTCAAATTCCTGGCATAATTTTTAATTACTTGTGGCCATCAAGTTCCCCTAGCTGATGCGTAAAATATATCACGTAATAGCCTTGATGGCGTTGCATTTGGGTCCGGTATCAAAGTTTCGCTTGTTTATCAAATTCGCACGGCAGAGCAGTTGGACAGTGCTGTAACACCAGCCAAGCGCCGGCAGCAACTGGGTGCACTGCGGGCCTCGACTGCGAGCGACACCCGCTCCACCCCCCCCTTCTCCCCCCCCCCCCTCCCCACACACACAATGTTGAGGTTCGGCCAACTCAGCTGAGTCATGGGACGTTGCCTTGCTCAGCCCGCTATCGACGCGGCGCAGAGCAGAGCGACGAAGTTGTGGACCCGGCGGTGACTTGAAGCTGCATTTATGTACAATATATACAAAGGCTTGCACAGAGCCGGTGGAACTTCTAAAATCAGTGCCTCCGATGAGATGCCGCCACTCCTCCGCTGCGTCCGGGCTGGGCTTATACCAGCAGGGTTCAGGTGCAGCCATGGAAAGTTCGAATCCCTCCAATCAAGGCTGTCACTGGCCGCAGTTTGAATCCGGCAAATAGAGGCGAAGCGATTGCGTCAGCCGAGTCACCGCGACAGGGAATGGGAAGGCGACTCAGCGGCGCCGTCTCCAGGCCGGACTCACTGCGTGTGTGCCGCGGGCCGCTCGTACCAGGCATGATTGAGGCCGCCATCGCGAAGGGAAAAGGAGATCAGACTCGGCAGCGCCGTTTCCCGCCAAGTTGGAGCGCGTGTGCAGCGGGCGGTTGGATCGAGGCGCGAATCGACCCCGCCGGCGGCACGTCGCCAGGTGCAGCGAATTTGTGTCGGACACTCTGGCACAACAACACACACACCCATACAAAAATTAATGGCAAAAGTCCGATACCTGTGAGTTTTTCCCGGGCGCTTAACGGAAATAAACATAACGTCGCGTTGCGCCGCGCCGCTGTCCTGTCCCTTTCTCACAGTGGGGCCTTCCTGTTTGGCTTCTCGCGCGCTCACGGGTTTTCGTCTGTGTTTTAACGCGAATGTGTTTTATTCCCGGATACACAAAGATTTCGGTGGCGCCATATCCGGCAAGGAAGTCACGCCGGTACAACGAAGCAGGCGGCCTGTAAAGGGTGCACCCCTGCACACAGGGGGTTCTTGCGGTGAAGCAGCCTTTATACTAAAGAGTACGTTATACTTGGGGTGGTTCGTTTTCGAGTTTTATTATTTTAACACGACAGTGTTTTATGCCGCGATACCTAAAGATTTCACTGCCATCTTACCGTCACGGAAATGACGGCAGTACACCTTGGCCGAAGCTACCCGCCATCATAGCGTCGCTCGCCAATAACACCCAGAAGACAGCTGCCGAACCGCAAATCGTGCTGAGCTGCACATTTCACTTTCGTGTTTTACTGGTTCCTATGGCAGATGAATCAACAACAATTTTAGATGCGGCGCATCTCTTGCTCTGAGGCATGTCCCTTCTGCGTCGTCGGCGTCCGTCCGCACGCCACCTGCGCATGCGCGACTCTCCTCCGTTCGTCTCTCCCACAGCTGTGCGCACCCCTCTCACTCCGGCGCCTTAGCATACCGACAGCTGGCGCGCTTGGTTGGCGCGCGCTTCGCTGCGTTAACGCTGCGTTAACAGCTGCACCGGTGCGCATGTGCGGGCATGCGCGACTCTCTCCCGCGGTCTCCTCTCCTTCAAGCGCTGTGCATATAAAGCGGGTATCACTCCCCGGCGGTTCAGTCAGCGCTCGCTCTCGTTCTCCTCGAACATCGACGATGAAACCGAGATTGGACCACTGCTGCGGCAACCGCTCACTGTGCACTTTACTGACCATAAAGTCATCATTCTTAAATGTAATAAAGAGCTGGGTGGTGGTCGCTAAAACACGTGTACTCTCTCATTTCGCGGATGCGTGCCCCGCATCACAACAGGGTTTCCTCGCGGGGAGATGGGGGCAATTTTTCTCTTATTTTGGGGGCCGGCGGAGGTGGTGACGGAGACGGTTGCGTAATGTTCCCAGGCTGCGGCAGAGTGGCGGCAGCGTCTCTTTTCAACTGGTTACTCAGCACGGAAGTGTTGGCATGTCTGTTTGTGTCTGTCATAAAGGTAATCTATTTTTGTAACTTAATACCAGGTCCCGCTATATACATGAGAACTACGGGGGTCGCCGCCAAGTAGCTTTGTGTATATAACGTGCACTCTGGAAATGGACGACTCTCTGTCCCGCGATTCAGCCGCTCGGCCAAAAGTTAAAATAATTCGTCAAGAGAGCTTCATATGGGCAAAATGTTCCCCAGCTACTAAATCTGGTATCATATTTTATCAGCGCTTTTCAGCAAAAAATAAAACTTTGTGGTTATTTGAACCCTAACATAAGTACGGTACATTGTATTTTTGGTATATTTCGTATACATAGTAGTGATATATATCGAATATCAACATAGTGACATGCGCGCTGTTCCTTTCATGAAGTATAGACGTGGGTGTAATTTTTTCAATCGCAAAGAAGCGCGTTAAACCAATATTTGAACCACAATCACAAACAATTGTCGCAGCTTGCACTAGTGGTGCAAGGTTGGAGGAGCTGGCGTCCCCTCTCCGTTCGCCGGAGGCCCGGCTGTTGCACCTCGCGTGGATTTTAGACCTTGCCGCAGAAAGTTCTCCATGACTGGCACACCCAGACCGTTCTGTCGGCAGCCCTTCAGATCTCTCCCGAAGTGGAGCCCGTTAGCAGGCGCTAGCACGCACGGCAACCGGCTTCGCAAACTCCGCAGTTGTAGCGCGAACTTAGCGTCTGTGCCCCACACTTCAGGCGCGAATGCACGTGAACTGGAAAGAAAAAATTGGCCGCGTATCTGCTCCTTTCGTTGCAAATGCCGTCAAAAGACGATAGTCTTTATGGGCTTTTGCGAAGTAAATGCCTCCCTTCGCTTTCGCGCTCACCTCTCATGTTGTTCCTCTTGCGTCGCGCTCTTCCCAAGGTAAAGACGCCAAAGGTTTGCTTAAATCATTTTAAATTTCCCGCGTTCCACTGCTCTAAACCGGGTGTCTCGATGCGAACGCTGCCGTACGGCAAAGACGCTCGTTAATCGAGGCGTCCTACTTCAACGTTTATAGAACCGCGTTTCCCTACTCCACGTGCGTTGCAAGCAGAACGTGGAACCTATCTAGTGGAACGTTGCGTAACTGTTGCCGGTTTATTTCTTAAAATGGCGCCAGACGCTATAGTGGCGCGGGCGACAGCAGGCGACGGCGGAGTGAATTCTTTTTCTGCAGTTGATGAAGTATTTAATTTCACAAAAGTCAAGCATGTTTGATTTTTATAAAGGAACACTGCAAATATCACTTCTGTATTGATTTTTTGTCTCATATTTGCGCAATGTCTTGTTCTTCTTCCACAATGTTGACAAGTATGAACATTACACCGGACATAGACGGGTAGATGTAGCTGTGACTATATAAGACTATTGCGCAGGCACTGTTTTGCTTTGGCCGGGTGGCTGAATCGAGTCACAGACAGACAGACGGACAGACATACAGACATACAGACAGACCAAAATTTCTGGGTTTAAGTAGCCCAAGAAAGACTATCGTCTTTAAAACAGCACGCGAGAGATGACGCAACGAACGCTTGACAGTGTGTTCCAGAAAGGTCGGTGTAACCGACGTAGGATGTCCCTCACGAGGCGCAAGCTTCAGTGCGCTCGTTATTTTTACACACGGTAGTCTTTTTTGTGCTACACAAACACAGAAATTTTGGTCTGTCTGTCTGTCTGTCAGTGACTGGATCCAGCCACCCAGCCAAAGTGAAAGTGAATCTACGCAATAGTCTTGTATACCCACAGGCAAACCTAAGCGCCTAAGTCCGGTGGCAATCTTCATACTTGTCAACATTGTTGAACAAGGACAAAACATTACGCAAATCTGAGGCAGTAAATGAATGAATGGGTGATGTTTGCAGTGTACCTTTAGTAACAAATTCGTGGATGCTTTTTTTTGCGATATCAAATGAAATACTACATCAATCGCAGAAAATCGTCATCTGCTGTTGCCCGCGCCAGTATAGCTTCTGGACTTAAGAAATCAAACAGCACGAGTAAGGAAAGATTCCACTAAACAGGTTCTACGTTCCGCTAGGAATGCACGTGGAGCAGGCCACATTGTAGTATGGTGCCTCGAATCACGCGCGTTTCCGCAGTACGGCAGCGCTGGCATCGAGGCACCCGGCCTGGAGCAGTAGAACGCGGTAAATTTAACAGATGTATAGCGCAAAAAGACGAAGGACAAAGGATGCACGAGGACGAAGCGCTATACCTTTGTCCTTCGTCTTTTTTGCGCTATACATCTGTTAATAATGATCGACCAACTAGCCCAACAACGTACTTTACTAGGTAAATTTAAATTGACTTGAGCAAACTTCTAGCATGTTATCTTTGAAAAAACGAGACGGGAGAGGAACGGCATGAGAGGTTAGCGGAAAAGAGAAGGGAGGTGTTTACATGGCAGGGGCGCCAGTCGGCTATCGTCTTTGTCGGTATTAGCAACGAAAGGAGCAGATACGCGGCCATTTTTCTTTGTATTTTTCACCATCTCCTCAAGGGAAGCAAGCCCACGCGTAATTCTGGATGATTCCAGGCGCTATTCACATGGCGCACATTCATGTGTGCCTCGTGAGAAACGTTCCGTGGTGGAGGTTACAGTAGTTACAGTCTTTCTATGGCATTTCGATGAGCAGATTCGCAAACAGTTTTTGTGCTGATGAATTGCTGCATGTTGCCATTAAGGAAATATCATTTTATTGAGGTCCCGTTTTAGTCAAGTACCGAAGAACCCGCTGCTCTGACACGAAGCCAATCGACGAGCCACACCACCCACGCGCAGGTCTTGCCAGCCCCAAGCAACGAGACGCGCAACGTGCGCAGCGCGCATGAGCCAGAACGTATCATGCGCGTGGCATCCGCTCTTCTGTTCCAGACCTACACGAACGAAACAGAGCACGGAACGCAACGGAGCCAGTACGTACGACGTTTTGCGCACGGCTCCGGTGCACGGAACCAACGAAATCGCAACCGTGCGGGTTGACATGACCACGATGAGCGGGACGCACGGCGCACGAAACGCGCTACACGTGGCGAACGACAGCGCACCAGGGTTAGGGGAGCGTCCCACGATAAACGACACGCACAGCGCAGGGAACGCACTAGAGACGGCCAACGACATCCAACCAGGAGCCGTAGAGCTGGCCACGGTGAACGAAATGCGCAGCGTAGGGAACGCGACCAAGCCAGCACAAACTGAGGAAACGCTATTCGCGATATCCTCCGCTGCCGCTGATGCTATCCACACTTGGCCAGATAAGGTCACAACCGCACAAATCAACCTTGCCACAAGCAACAAGAGGCCCAGCGCACGTGGTTCAACCCTACAGGAACGCACCAGCTCTCCGGCACCCGCTGCTCAAAGAGAGTCCAGCCAGTGAACACCACACTCGTGAGGGTAGGTGTGTCAACGAGCAAAGACACGGCCAGCGCGTGCGGAACGTTCGAGCCAGAACGAAGAAGAGAGAGAGAAAAAATTGTTTCGAGAACTATTTGGACTGACAACGAGTGGTGACCAGCGCTTGAAGGGTGCCGGTGACCTGAGCTGGTCGTTCAGCATGTCCTTGCTGGACTTCAGCGTCCGAGCTGCGTAACAGCGCACCCCAGTGCTCCTCAGAAGAGATGAGAGGGAATGAGTTGTGAGGGCATTGCCAAATGACATGAGAGACTGTTTCGGGGGCTCCGCAGTGTGGCATTGGGGAGGAGGAAATATTGAGGAACACTGAATCACCGCGCTAGGATGCGATGGCACATATGCCTTTTGTAAATGCAGCAAATGAAATCGCTGTTTAAATCTTTCCCCCCCCCCCCCTTTGGAACACAACGTATCACATCATTGTGTGTTTGAAACGAGGTAGGGGGAGTGATGAAATGTTTTTTTGTCCGCAAAACTGGGACCCGAGATATGTGTACGCACCCCCCCCCCCCCCCCCCTACTTTCCGGCAGACTGACTTCGAATATCTCCACTGCCGCTAAATCGCGCCACAGCGGTGTTGCACCAGGATTTGAGGAAATCCATACAAAACTTGTCGGATATAATTGATTTCCCAGGTATAATTATTATTTGTGCAAAGACGCTGCTGTTAAAGGCTACGGGATTACACTAAGAAGTTTTATCACTGTTGAAAATTAAGCGCCAAGGATGAAACACGGACAAAAAAGAACACTGGTGTAATTGTAATGTACCTTGACCAACTAGCTCGACCTTCAATTTTACTTGAGTTTATCAGTAGAAACTCTATTGAGTTTCAATTAAACAAAGTCATTTGATATTATGTTGAGTTTTTCTTGTTGAAACCTTGTTTATTTTTTATTGATTGCATTTAATAGAAGTGTCAATGTACAATAAGAAGCATAAAAGTAACCTAGTAGTGGTATTATTGTAGAATTCCGTAGATACAGCGGGCAGCGTTAAAAAAATGCCCTTGAAAGGTATTTGTCTCGGCCTGATGAGTTTTGTCAATTGGTTCTCTCAAGAGTTTTAATATACTGGTTTCAACTGACACATCTCAATAACTAATTGAGTTTGAATTAAGTTTATATTGCCGCGAACCATGCATGAGGTTTGTTTATTTGTGTTTTGCTTTTGCCGATCGGCTGCGGTGGTCTGTGTTATTTATGTTACCTGTGTGCCAAGGGAAGCGCGTGTTTCATTCTTTCTTTCTATGCCGCATTTGTAATCTCTTCTGATAGGGAGAGCGTTCGTAACTAACGTGAACAGCCTAGACTAATCTTGTTTGTTCTGGATGTAAATCGACGGTTCGAGAAACACTCGCGCCTAAAGATAAAAGCCTGCAGAGCAGACGCCGCGGCTGTAATTCGAATCGTCGCGCTCGCCTTCGCACGTCACTTTGTTGACTGCTGCTTCACCGCTTGTAATCTTTGAGTTGTTGGGGGAGCACAAGTTCGCTCCAATAAACTTGTTTTCCTTGAAGACAACTGCGTCGTCATTGGCTTCATGACAATATCAACTGAATAAAAACTCAACACGAACTGAATTGAATCTCAAAATAAGGGACGCGTTGTAAGGGACGCGTTCAAGAACTTTCTCCACGCTGGAAGTTAGAGATATGGGCCTGAGATATTCTAGTTTCGCTGGTTTTCCAGATTTCAGAATCGAGGTTATTTCAGCGTGTTTCAATGAACACGGCACAATGCCTGTAGTACAAAAGTGATTGTAAAGGATGGAGATGATGGAGTTGTCGTCCAAGTTTCGGAGGAGTTTATTGGTGTTAACATCTTGCCCAGGCTCCGAACCGGGCCGGATCTTCATAAGTGCTGCTCTAACTTCCGTTTCAGAGAATTCCCTGTCCAGATCCCGATTACTACTGCCTGGGTATGCCGGGAGCTCTATGGGGTTCCCTTGGGCCATGTAAAGTGTACGAAGCCGTTCGAAGAGTTCTGTATCATCACCGGGGAATTGTTGAATGATTTTTATATGTCGATTATTAGTAGGTGTGCGCAAGTGACTGGGTTCCAGCATGTGTTTAGGGAGGGCCCAAGTAGGCCTCATGCTGAGGTTTCCTCTTATCTCTTCACACGCTTGGCTCCACTGTGCTCGGGCGTGCTCTGAAGATTCTTTCATTGTAGGTCGGGGGGCTAACCTTACTTTAAGTTATTTGTTGTGTGTCTGCTTGCGCCATGTACATTTTATGCTGCGATAGTCCTCCCAAAGATGATGCAGGTGGGAGTCTACTGTTTCCGCAGGTATTTCAGGGTCCAGGGGACTGTCGTCATTGCGTTTGTAATCGATAATTTGATTGGCCCATGACTGATACGTGTCAGAAGTAACCTCGGTTAGCTCTGACATGTGCACCGCAGTTTTTCTTAAAGGCGTCCCAGTCTGTAAGAAATCGTTCGCGGGGACGGCGGGCAATTTCAGATTGGAGTCGTACATGGAGCTGTACTAAAAAATGGCCGCTTCCTAGGGTATCCGGTGTGCAGAGCCATTTAACGTCTGTGATTCCGCGCGAGAGGGAATGATTTGGGGAGGTATCTTTTTGCACCGTCTTTCTTACTCTTCGAGGGGTAGAGGGATCGGGCTCGATCGTAAAACACTGACCCTGGTTGAGCTCTCATAGGAGACGACCCTTGCGAGTAGTGTGTGTGTAACCCCAAACCGTGTGTGGGGCATTGAAATCGCCTACAATAGGTAGAGGATGAGGTTGTGAAGCCTGAATAGCAAGGTGGAACAGTTGCTTGAATTGTGTGAGTGCACACGTGGGCTTCTTTATTCTCTGAGTATATGCAATCAGGAGGCTTTCCGTTTTGGCGGGTAAAGGACACCCAAATAATGTGGGATATCCATACTGTCAAATTGTAAATGTTCCCCGGGAATGTTACGTTGGACCAATTCCGCAGTGTATGGGTTATCCTTGCATTGTAAGACCTGATAACCCGTCAACTTGACGTGCGGTCCGGGTTCTTGTAATGCTATCGCAAGACGAGCTTTGGTTCTGTAGAAGAAAATAACTTCAGGTTAGAGCGCTTGCGGGTTAAGCCTCTGCAATTCCGCTGCCAAACAGAAAACGTGGCATCCAGCTTATTCCTTGTCATCTTGCCAAGACTGGTTGATACGACAAAAGAGGGTGTGACGGGCTTCTTGACCTAGGTGGCACAGGGTGGCGTACGTGACATCGTCTGGTCTCGGTGAAGATGGACGTCGACACAGAGCTCTTCCGTTAAGAAAATGAGGTTCATGCGGGAGTCCCATGATGTTGGAACAACGCATATCTTGTATTGGCTCGGGAAAGCTGCTCCCAGGGCGATTCCGAGGCAAAGCTCCCCCGCAGCGTCAACTCCCAGGCGTTTCTGATGACGCGTCAATGCAGTGAACAGGCGTCGTTGCTGTATCCTTAATATCGAATAGGAGCGAAAACATCTCAACGAGCATTGAAGTGTTGACTGCACGTAGGTTGCCTAACGCTTTCGTAACTTTCGTAACATACTCCCATCCACTTTGAAGCAAGTGAAAATCTGTACGTCGACACCAGGACAGCAGGGTATGAAAATATCGAGGCAAAGTCCAAGATGCACGAGAGCTCACTCACCGTGCCGCTGGCGACCACTACTACCACACTCCCGTCGCCGAAAAACGCAAAAAACTTTTAATCATACCCTTAAGAACACCGGTGCCACAAGAAGTCTTAATGACAAAGAATCGAAACTCTATGGAGGACCAACCAACACAAGCATCCACAACTCTATCTGGGCGAAGATGTTCGATGAGAACATGAAACATTAACAGAAAACTGCGCTATGTTCTGGAAACATCCGTGATTTTTCACGCAACATTGCCACACGCAACATAGCCATCTACAAGTTATCCTCGGGGCATAACAACTCAAACGTCACATATTTAACTACTATCGAGGGTTGTGAGACAACTTTAACCAGCTAGGTAACTCAAGAACAGCCTCGGCGGATTCAGAGTGCAGAGAAGAAGCTGCTGCATCTGCGGACCTATACTTCATGTTCCACCCTCGAGCTCCCTACCTTTTGTTTACTCTTTTTTCCTAAACACAAATTATTTTTTTCAGAACCAAGGTCTTCAGTCTCTCCCTGCCCTAGCAAAAAAAACCAAACCGTTCTTCTGGCAACAAGTTTAGAAAATAAACACTTTAATATACTGTCTCCTTCTTACTCGAACTTACCAACACCCACCAGCCGTAACGTTTCACGCTGATATTTTAAGCTACACAAACAGAGCGGGCTCCTGTCTGTGCTGGGCCATAGTGATTAAAAACCCTTGCTGCTAGTCTTACTCTCCTTTTGACACGAAAGTGTTTAATTCCCAGATGCACAAAATTTTCACCGACGTCATATCCACCACGGAAGTGACGCCAGTACAACGAAGCAAGCGGCCTGTAAAGGGTGCACCTTTGCACACAGGGTCTTCTTTCGGGGAAGCAACCTTTAGTACTAAACAGTACGCTATATTTATGGTTGTTCTTTTTCGGGTTTCATATTTTAACACGAAAGTGTTTTATGCCGGTATACGCCTACATTTCGCTGACGCCATATCTTTCACGGAAATGACGGCAGTACACCTTTGCCGAATGGACCCGCCAGTAGGACGCCGCTCGCCAAGCACACCCACAAGACAGCCGCCGACCCGGAAATTATGCTCAGCTTCAGATATCGCTGCACATTTCACTTTCGTGGTTACCTGATTCCCATGACAGAGAAATCAACTAAGGTTGTTTACCTTTACTATTAGTGATGCAGAAAAATGCAGCCACTTCGTTCCGAAACGCTCCCTAGGCGCCGAGGTACCGCTATTGCGTCGCAAATTTTAAGAGCTAAACGTAATTATCATCTGCCACTTTTAATGTATATACCTGCTGCTGGAAACAACACCCAGATATATTTCAATGACCTTCGTAACGTACGTGAATAATTTTAGTGTTTTAACAAAGTACAAATTTGGGCTGGTTGGTACTATTCAGACAGCAATACAGCACAGAGGACGGTAGGAGGAAGAACAACTGGATGAAGTGCTGTCGTGCTCTTCTTCCTTGTCCCGTCCGTTGCACTGTTTGCTGTCTGAATTTTAGTGTCTCCGCCCTGCAACGGCCCACTCGTCAGCTAACACTATTAATAATGAATGTATCAACGAATTATTGAAATAAGTGATGAATATTTATTTATTTATTGAACATTATGTCCTTCGAGGGTCGAAGCTGTTGAAACAATGCAAGAACTGATTCCGCTGTGTTTTGCCTCGCTGTTTTATACATTGCCTCGCTGTTTTATCTCTTGCCTTTTCGTTTTTTTCTTTCTGTGCAGGCAGACCTATACGCTGGTGCACTCTTTATCCAAGAATCGCTGCGTTGGAATCTCTATGCATCTATTGCTGTTTTGTTGGGCATCACTATTGTTTCAACTATCGGAGGTTTGTACGCTCTGCGAATACATATATTTATGATTGCAACTTTGCCAAACTTTGATTTCTCTTTTATGCACTCCGAACGTGAGATCGTTCTGATAAATATAAGTAGGCCACAAATTCGAAAAGTGATTTCACTATAGAATGTCGTATTGATTAGGTTGACATGGCGAGAAATTCTTTTCAGTCGTCAGACAAATCTTACAAAAAAACGATCCACGAAATATTTCCTAGGGATAAGTAAGAACTTGTAGATATTGCCGCGAACCAGGTATGGGTTTGTTTATTTATTGTTTGTTTTTACGGCCGGGCCACGCCCGGCTGTGTTATCTGCGTTCCAAGCGAAGCGCGTCTTTTATTCTTTACTTTCTTGCCGCATGGCTATCACATTAAGATAAGCAGACTGTTTCGCCTTAACGTCACTAGTACAGAATAATCTTCTGTGATCTACAATGTTCTGGATGTGAATCGACGGTTCCAGAAACACTAGCGCCGAAAGATAAAAGCCTGCAGAGCAGACGCCGCGGCATTCGATCTCCGACGCTCGCCTGTGTACGTCACTTTGCTGACTGCTGCTTCGTCACCCGTGTATTATTTGAGTTGTTAGGGGAGCCCAAGTTCGCTTCAATAAACTTGTTTTTCGTGAAGACAACTGCGGCGTCTTTGGCAACGTGACAATATCCATTCCCGATAAATGATTTGTTATTTACGCAATCATCATGATCACTGCTGCCAACATCATGGAAGGATGATGTGTACAAAATTTCCAGCGCCGACTGTTCATTAGCGTACATAGGCGAAACGAAGTACTTCTCGAGACGCCTGAAAGAACACCGGAATGACGTACGAAAGCAAAACGTATCACCAAACGCAATCGCCGAGCATGCGAAGAAAAGCGGCCATAAGATTTACTGGGACGAGCTAAAGATTATTACAACGGAAAATAATGTATAGACCCTCCGAAACTATGATTCACTCATTATCGAGACAACGCCTAACACGCCAAGCAGCAACGGTGGCAATGTGAATCCAAATCATGCGAAAATCTCTAGAAACACTCCTGAGCACCGCGGGACGACCAGCAGGTTGCTTCAGTGTGAACAAGGGAGCTGTAGTGCTCCCGAAACGTCATTTGTATATTTTTGACTTCGTTCAGTGACGAGTAACCTACTCCAACCATGTTTCCTGACTGGAAGGTACGCCGTCAATCCCTCAACTACATGAAACTATGCAATCACTAACGACAACAGGCCGTCACCGGAATTCGTCGTTTTCTGAGCACCTCGGCCAGACTTGCTGTATGCCGCACGCAGTTCCATTTTAGCCTTGATTGCAGGTCTAAACGGGTTACCGAATTTCCTTCCTTCTGAGAAGCCTGTGAAAAGGTGTTTTTGACTGGAGATTGTTGGTAAGACTGAATGCCACCTCATGCAGTAACGGATTCACTAATGCAAGTTAAAAGATACGCGCACAGAAACCTACCTGTTTTTTGCCAAACTACAGCTGAAATTTATTACTCCGAACATCTTTGCAAGCATTCAGTTTCGTTGCTGATCATTAAATGCCCACACGAGATGCTAGGGAAGTCTGAAGGTCCAAAAATTCAGGCATTCCCTGCTCAAAAGGGAACAGCCACCAGGGCCACACCGAACTTCGAAACACGGATTCCGTCGTCATACAAGCTGAACCCATCCTAATCCTGGGTAATCAGTCAGGGCTTGAATTTTGCCGATAGTAAAGCACCGTACCCATGGAAGGTGGCGTGTGCCTTCCAAGGGGCAGTACGAATGCTGGAATGAAACACCCCGGACGAAGTTCAGAACAAGGCGATAGGTGTGTTGTCTCGCATGAAGACGGCGTCATCCAAGCGCTCTCTTAGAAACGATGAACGCTCGACGATCCGAATTCTACAGGCTAACAAGGATGTACCCATCCTAGCGGCAGATAAGGATAACGTTACCTTTATCCTTGACCAGTCTTCGTGCAGGGAAGATGTGGAAGGCCTGCAGCAAGACGAGGCCAGATACTGGTGGCTGCCAAAAACGTCTACTCCTGCGGTGCAGACATTTCTTCAAAAATCCTCGCAGAGGTCTTCAAGGGCCTTCTTCTCCCCTCCATAAACCCGGTTTATTATCAGCTGCAATGTGCGAACGGCTCAGCGCAGGGGATAACGGGCAGCCAAAGGTGCACAAACCTGGAACTGCCATGCACGCAGCAGAGGATTCTAGTAGGTTTCCTTTGTTTTCCCTGTAACAGCACGTTCACGGCGTTCTAGTTCCGCAAGTTGTCAAGACAGGCACAAACATCTATAGTTGGTGACAGCTTAACTCTGCAGCGGCTTTTCAAGATCAAAGGGATTTTGTGTTCATCCGCAACCAATGGCGTCTCGCCGTCATCGCTTTTTGTGTGACGCCTGCGACGTACGTTTGAAAGGAGAACTACTTCCAATATGGCCGCGCTCGCTTTCCCACCGCTGCTGCGCTGTCGAGCGACAACGAGGTTGCCGAGAACCAACAGCTCTGTAGGCGATTTGTGTTACGAATGTGCTTAGTGCATCAGGAAGCCGCTTATCGTCACCTGTCCCGTGTGTGTCTTGCCGCGTCGTGGTTTGTACGTACGTGAGGAAATCGTGGCGGCACTGGTGGGGCTGCTTTACGTACTCGGAACGTCGTCAACGGAACTCGATCTGAGAACGGGAAAGCGTCGAAGCTGCATCTGTTGCTGGTGTGATTGTGGAAATTGTGTCGGTTGTAACGCAACCTTTGTGAAGAAATAATGCGATTTGCTTTCGTCTACGGCAGTAGCGGTGACAAGAGTTGCAAGCGTTTTCGTTTGTTGCTGTGAGCGTAGGCTCCGCCCGATGTTGAGCGCAGGCCTACGTGGTTTCCGTCCGGCCCGACGCGGATCGTGCAAACGTGTGCGGGCGTGTTTTTTTGGCCGGATACGGCCGCTCGTACAGCCGAACACGTTATTAAGACGATTGCCAAATCTTACAATGTGAGGTATCTTTCCCTTGCCGATTCGCGCATTGCTTTAGCCTGCCCGGGGTACGAACGGAGCAGCGGTGTGGCCGTTTTTTCCCCCCTGGCGTAAACAGGTATGATTAAACCATTATTGCAGAGACTCGCGAAGACGTAAACGTTCGTGCACAATTATCCGAGACTGGGTTGGGTAGCTTTAAAAAAACCCTGCCTTCCTGCGAGAGACGGGTGCCTATGGCCTATGGCGTTCTGTTTGTGCCAATGGGCACATTATCGAACATACAAAAGTATGAACGAGTGCGAGTATTGTTGAGGTAATCAAATGTGGTTGCGTTTCGTTTCTTGACTCATTGGTTGGTCGTAATCATCAGTAGCATTTTTGAAACGTATAAGAGGGCTAAATAAACATCGAAAGTGCATGATTGGTGGATTTTGAAATTTGAACCACGTCGTTGAAGGAAGCCGGAAATGTGTGGCCCCGCAACATGACCACGTAGTTTTTTATACATTGCCAAAAATACACACGCGCGCAGCTTTTTATTATGCCTGCTAAGCTTATGGTGCGTATGTTCCCATCGCTACACTAAGTGGCATCAGAGAAACTGACTATGCATGTACTGAGGCTGCGTATTTCGTGTGCAGTGTGGAATTCTCATAAGTGTCGTGAGCTGTTTAAAGTTGTTTGAAATAGCTGAATGCGTTAGTAGGAATAGAACCAATAGTTTATCTTCCCTTTATTTCATTGCAGTTTGTGTGATGGGCTTTATGAGTTATAAAAATTTGTCTATTGCAGCTGGTTCATAGTGATGGTTGTAGTTTAATGATTGCATTTTGGTGCTTGTGCAGTTTAGTTTCAACAAAGGGGTTACAGTGTATTGGCAGACATTCAGATTTCCAGTGTCTCTGTCATGATAGACTGTTATTATACAGAGTGGAGGGACATGTTTGGCGTCTTATCATGGAGCATACTTTAATTTAGATTCAACACCGCTTCCCACTTTTAGATGTTTTTATTGTTCCAGCAACTGTGGAGAGCCTTCAAACAGTGACTGAAGGTGGTTCAGGTTGAAGAGCTGCAGCAATAATTGCTAATACTTGTGTGTCAGGTAGAAATGAGGTCTGTCACCCCTTCAGAATGCTATGTTCATACTTTCAAGCATGCACTGTTGATTTCTGGTTATACAGCTGCAAGAATAATAGAAAGCAGTGATGCGGCATATCAAATGGTTTAAACTTCAGGCCTCCAGAGTGTCATGTCGCTGCTTTCTGTGCGCACTGTTGCTTCCAGCGGTTCAGATGCAGTAAAAATTGGAAAACTTACACAGCAGGTCGCAATGATTTTACGTCACTCTTCAAGATGCTATGTAACTCCTTTGCACGGTTGAACTGTTCCTTCTGACTAGAAAGCTATGGTAAGAAGTAAAAGCTCTAATAAAATACGTTGGAACGTGTTTATGCCAGGCCTTCAAGCTGTGATATGTCGCTGCTTTTTACACAACACATTGTAGCTTCTAGCCATGAAGTTGTGGTGAGGGTTGGAGACTACTTGCAATAGTACGTTAGAATAAATTCGTGCCACACTTTCAGGCTATGAAATCGCTGCTTCTCTCCGCACAACACATTGTAGTTTCTGGCCATGAAGTTGTTGGTGAGAGTTGAAGATGCTTATGTAGTACGTTAGAATGAATTCATGCCACACTTCACGCTGTGAAGTCACTGCTTTTCACGTACACACTGTTGCTTTTGGCTTTAAAGCTGCATTAGGCATTGGAAAACACTGGTTGCAGCAAATCAAATGGATCCAATGTCAGGCTTTCAGGGTGCCACTTTGCTGCTGCTGGCTGGAAAGTGTGGTAAGAATAGGAAATACTTGTGCAGTAGCCCATGACACGTTGACAAGGGGCAGTGAGAATTAATATTTCTTCTCCCTGTTCCAGTTTGGTGCTCTGATTGGTTGCAGAAGTGGATAAAATGGAAATGCTTGCATGGAGATGTCGGCACATTTTTAAATAATTCACTTAGATCTCACGTTCATACTCATATTCATGGGCCCTGTTGAGTGTGGTTGTCTAAATAGGTGCAGTAAGAATTGAGTGCATCGTGTATAGCTGTTCGTTCAGGTTTCGTATGGGGCAGTCAGTGTTCGACGTCACTGTTTGGTGTTACATAGGGAGTGGAAGTATATTGGCTTCGGAAGATTATCAGAAATTAAATGCTTCCACAAAGCTTGACATGACATGGCTGCAAAGCAACTACATGTTGAACCGAATATTTTCTTTATGTATGCTATTTCAAAGCCTCATCAACAATAAAAGTATCTTCACGGTAGGCTGCTGCACATCAGTGTAAAGCCAATGAAAGTTGAATGTTAGCACAACTTGGGAAACGAACTTAGGACGGATGCATTTGTAGGTCACTATTCGTTTTTTTCCATAAAAGCTCGCAACAGTAATTTTTTTAGGCGGCTGCTAGTGCTTATAGGGTGTTTTTCTATCAATTTTCACCGTCAGTTGGGGTTCTCTGCGTTATCATTCCACTGTAAACTGCGGGGTGGTGATATGACACTAAAGAAACGCCGGCAGATTCTTTTATTACATCGCCGGGAAACACCTCGGAAATGGTCGCCTGGATTGAAAGCATGACACTGTATACTGTCAGCTAAACCAACTGACGTAGAGCGTCTTGCACTCGCGTGTCTCCGTGAAGTAGAAATGCTTAGTCTTGTAAACGTTTGACAATCCCGCAGTTCTCTGCTCGCGCCATAATGGTGTCGTCTCGTTTAAGCGGAATAAAACAACGCTTGTTTCTTCGCACCTACAGCTGATTTCGCAAGGCAGGACACCTTATGCGGCATTCGCGACCTCCACGGTTGCGTGCATCGCCGCGATAGGTGTTTGCAGTGCGTCACTACGACTTTCGAAACAGTCGCATAGAACCATGCGTGGCCCGTTGATATCGCGGCCGATTTCTGAAAGACACCGATGAATTTTCGCCGCTGGTTTCCTTTTGACCCCTGGGCTTACACAGTCCGTGCACTGCATCCAGCCATTGCGGCGACGAACCGCCCCTTTCTTCCGCCCTGCGTTTTACGACGCTTGATTTAGCGGTGATGATGGCTGTAGGAAGATATTGTACGACTACTTTCTTGACAATGATTGCGCACGCGAAGTGAAGAAATAGTCGAACTGCGACGAGCCCGACAAAATATAACGACGACCATTGATTATGTTTCTCCAAGCAGACGACGGCCTAAGGCGACGTGCAGGCGGTCGAAACTTCGAACTATTCAGACCCAACAAATCGTGGTGCGCGTTGTTTATATGTTTATTTTTGTTGTCTACAGTAAAACAATCACAGATAGCTTTGATTACGTATAAAATACACGGAATAGTTTTTATTAAGAATAACCTTTGTTTTAGTATTTTTTTTTCTCCTGAGCCAGTTTTCAAATGAAGACGACTTTTTCTTTTTCCTGTGAAAATCATTCATTCTTCGGAATGAAACATCTATAAACGACATTATATTCAGATGGTTATACTGTCAGCGCTCATATCAGTAATCATGGGTATAAACAGCTGCAATATAAAGAACTATTTTTTCTAACCGCGGAGAGTCAGCTAGCGGCCAAACAACGCTTGTGGGCGGAGCTGCATTCTTTCCCTGTCATCAACTATAGAAGTGATCCGATTTCGTCAACTTGTTCGAGAAGATAACAGCATGATCGTGTCCTTCGATAGCTGCTGACCATTTACAAGAGTACCCGTTGACCTCACATTTGAGACATGCAACCAACGTCTGGACGATGATTACTCACGGCAAGATCGGACGTCCTTCGACACCGTGCAACTTTGCCGACTTGTGAGTTTCTGTCTCGCCAAGCTCTTGAGAGCAGAACTATTTAACTGTAGCAGTACTATTTGGCAGGAGAGAAGGTGGTCCCCAAGGGCGCAGTGCGAAGCGTTGCGACGCAGCGCACGAGACTGCCACGGTTGACGGACTCGAAATATATTGACGGACAGCGGTGATCCACGGGTCTTTACGCTGTTCTGCAGCCATCTCAAGGGTGTCTAGAAATGACGCGGCACAATCTGTCGTATATGAAGCGTCATCGTGCGACATGACAGGTGATCTGGACAAAGCATCAGCATCCGTGTGTCTGCGCCCGGACAGGTACACGACTTCAATATCGCGCTCCTGCAGGAGAAGAGCCCAACTACCGAGTCTGCCGGAAGGGTGTTTGAGTGAGGACAACCAGGAGAGAGCGTGGTGGTCCATGACGACGTTGAATGGAAAAGCGTAAAAGTAAGGGTGAAACTTTTTGACTGTCCTAACGATCGCCAAACATTCCTTTTCTGTGACGGAATATTCCGCTGCGTATTTGTCAGAGTGCGGCTGGCGTATGCGACGACGTATTCGTGGAAGCCGACGTTCCAGTAAGTCATAACGGCGCCAAGACCGACGCCACTTGCGTCAGTGTGCCCTTCAGTAGGCGCATGCGGGTCGAAATGGCGACGTCACCAGGTGCCGTATGGTCGAAAATGCGTGTCACAAGCAGGCGACCACTAGAGACTTTTGTGCCCACTGCGGAGCTGCGTTACAGGGGCGATGATGGTGGCAAACTGTAGGAGGAATCGGCGAAAGCACGAACACAAGCCGATAAAGCTTCGTAGGTCTTTCATAGTAGTCGGTTTTGGGAAACTGCCACTTCACGCAGCTTCTCCGAGCCTGGAAGGATGACGTCTTTGGAAACTGCATGGCCTAGCTTGCGAGCAGCGAAGTGGCACTTTTTCAGATTCAGTTGCAGGCCTGCTTACGTGAAACAGCTCAAGGTGCGTGTCGGAATCTGGCGAAAACACAACAACGCCATCCAAATAACAAAGACATGTTTCCCACTTGTGGTCACGTAAAACACTGTCCATCATTCGTTCTAAAGTGGCTGGCGCAATGCAAAGCCTGAACGGCATCGCGTTAAATTAACAAAGCCCGGCAGATGTAACAAACGCTGTTTTAGAGCGATCGACATCAGCCATGGCCACTTGCCAGTAACCAGACTGCAGGTCCACGGAGGAGAACAACTCGGCATTTGAAGGCGGTCGAGAGCGTCGTCGATACGGAGTAGCGGATAAACATCTTTGCGAGTAATCTTATTCAGACGGTGATAATCCACGCAGAACCCCATAGACCGATCTTTTTTAAATGCGAGAGCATTTCAGTAACTCACGATGTCACCCGCGTTGGGCGTCCGTAGTCCGCATCGCTCCCCATACACTATATTTAAAAAAAATAATACTTACCGCGGCCAGGTTTCGAACCAACGCACTCTGCGGCGGAACGCTAGGTACATGGTACTCTACCCACTGCACCACAAAGCCGACACAGAATGGGAAGGTTACGAACACGCCTTATATCCTGACTCATCAACCGTCGGCCACAGTGCGCCCTCTCCCCCGCGTCCTCTCGCCTTCTCTCCGCTCGCAAACGCCCTCTCTCGCCGCGGTTCGGTTCGGGCGCACAACAGGTGGGGACGTGCGCAACACCCTCTCTCGCCGCGTTGGTTCGCGCTGATCAACAGTCGGTTCGCGCGCAAGAACAGTGGGGGCGCTCGCATCGCGCTCTCTCGCCGCGGTCGGTTCGCGCTTAAACCACATATGTCGTTCGCGCGTTGCTCCGGTCGCTAACATCTGTGGCGTGATCGTGACGTCAACATCACGCGTTCGTGTGGTGGCGCGATTTTGGCGCTATAACACTCTCTCGCGAGGGGCATTGGATTGGATTCGATTGGATTGGCTTGGCTTGGCTTGGCTTGGATTGGATTGGTTAGAATTTGAATTGGATTGGATTAAAGTGGATTGGTGTTGGATTGTGTTGCGTCATAGCGGCGCCACGTTGCGTCATAGCCGCGGCAGGTGGTTCACGGCACGTTTCACCAGCGACTTCATCGACAATGTCTACGCCGGAAGACAACAATTAAAACAACAACCAATACGTAATCCATACGACTTGCAGGCGCGCCCCCCGCGGAAATGCTCTGAATTTGATCGTGCCCCCCGCGAGGGGGATGTTTTTCCGAAGATGCCGATATTCCCCTGAGTTCTTCTATCCTAGTGCCTGTTTCGTGCAATGGCGGCCAACATGACCGTAGTTTTCCCGCCTCCCAGGTCCTGACCTCTGCTGTCATTTCTGACCTCTGTGACCCATCTTCTTGCCCCAATATCTTTTTCTATGTCTGGGGTGCGCGGGAGCAGTTTATCACTCTCACGTGCACGCTGTGCCAGACAAAGCATCCCTCCTGTCTGTTAGTGCACTGTCCCACACATGCGTCCAAACAGGCTATGATCGTGCAGTCCATTGTCAGGGACCTTAACTTGGAGCAACGCGACAAGCTCATCGCCCTCCTTCAGACTTTCCGCGACTCATCTGATTACGCACAAATCACGTTGGGATGCACGTCGATCGTTTCACATGAAATAGACACCGGCTCCCACGCCCCACTTCGGCAAAGACCATACCGCATGTCACCTGCGGAGCGCGGCGTGATAGAGGAGCAAGTGCCTGATATGCTTACCCGTAACGTCATCCGCCTCTCTACAATTCCGTGGGGGTCTCCCGTGGTTCTGGTCAAAAAAAAAAAAGATCGGTCTATTGGGTTCTGCGTGGATTATCACCGTCTGAATAAGATTACTCGCAAAGATGTTTATCCGCTACTCCGTATCGACGACGCTCTCGACCGCCTTCAAATGCCGAGTTGTTCTCCTCCGTGGACCTGCAGTCTGGTTACTGGCAAGTGGCCATGGCTGATGTCGATCGCTCTAAAACAGCGTTTGTTACATCTGCCGGGCTTTGTTAATATAACGCAATGCCGTTCAGGCTTTGCATTGCGCCAGCCACTTTAGAACGAATGATGGACAGTGTTTTACGTGACCACAAGCGGGAAACATGTCTTTGTTATTTGGATGGCGTTGTTGTGTTTTCGCCAGATTCCGACACGCACCTTGAGCTGTTTCACGTAAGCAGGCCTGCAACTGAATCTGAAAAAGTGCCACTTCGCTGCTCGCAAGCTAGGCCATGCAGTTTCCAAAGACGTCATCCTTCCAGGCTCGGAGAAGCTGCGTGAAGTGGCAGTTTCCCAAAACCGACTACTATGAAAGACCTACGAAGCTTTATCGGCTTGTGTTCGTGCTTTCGCCGATTCCTCCTACAGTTTGCCACCATCATCGCCCCTGTAACGCAGCTCCGCAGTGGGCACAAAAGTCTCTAGTGGTCGCCTGCTTGTGACACGCATTTTCGACCATACGGCACCTGGTGACGTCGCCACCAATACTGCGCCATTTCGACCCGCATGCGCCTACTGAAGGGCACACTGACGCAAGTGGCGTCGGTCTTGGCGCCGTTATGACTTACTGGAACGTCGGCTTCCACGAATACGTCGTCGCATACGCCAGCCGCACTCTGACAAATGCGCAGCGGAATATTTTTTTGACCAGAACCACGGGAGACCCCCACGGAATTGTAGAGAGGCGGATTACGTTACGGGTAAGCATATCAGGCACTTGCTCCTCTATCACGCCGCGCTCCGCAGGTGACATGCGGTATGGTCTTTGCCGAAGTGGGGCGTGGGAGCCGGTGTCTATTTCATGTGAAACGATCGACGTGCATCCCAACGTGATTTGTGCGTAATCAGATGAGTCGCGGAAAGTCTGAAGGAGGGCGATGAGCTTGTCGCGTTGCTCCAAGTTAAGGTCCCTGACAATGGACTGCACGATCATAGCCTGTTTGGACGCATGTGTGGGACAGTGCACTAACAGACAGGAGGGATGCTTTGTCTGGCACAGCGTGCACGTGAGAGTGATAAACTGCTCCCGCGCACCCCAGACATAGAAAAAGATATTGGGGCAAGAAGATGGGTCACAGAGGTCAGAAATGACAGCAGAGGTCAGGACCTGGGAGGCGGGAAAACTACGGTCATGTTGGCCGCCATTGCACGAAACAGGCACTAGGATAGAAGAACTCAGGGGAATATCGGCATCTTCGGAAAAACATCCCCCTCGCGAGGGGCACGATCAAATTCAGAGCATTTCCGCGGGGGGCGCGCCTGCAAGTCGTATGGATTACGTATTGGTTGTTGTTTTAATTGTTGTCTTCCAGCGTAGACATTGTCGATGAAGTCGCTGGTGAAACGTGCCGTGAACCCCCTGCCGCGGCTATGACGCAACGTGGCGCGGCTATGACGCAACACAATCCAACACAATCCACTTTAATCCAATCCAATTCAAATTCTAACCAATCCAATCCAAGCCAAGCCAAGCCAAGCCAATCCAATCGAATCCAATCCAATGCCCCTCGCGAGAGAGTGTTATAGCGCCAAAATCGCGCCACCACACGAACGCGTGATGTTGACGTCACGATCACGCCACAGATGTTAGCGACCGGAGCACGCGCGAACGACATATGTGGTTTAAGCGCGAACCGACCGCGGCGAGAGAGCGCGATGCGAGCGCCCCCACCTGTTCTTGCGCGCGAACCGACTGTTGATCAGCGCGAACCCAACGCGGCGAGAGAGGGTGTTGCGCACGTCCCCACCTGTTGTGCGCCCGAACCGAACGCGGCGAGAGAGGGCGTTGCGAGCGGAGAGAAGGCGAGGAGGACGCGGGGAGAGGGCGCACCTGTGGCCGACGGTTGAATGAGTCAAGGATATAAGGCGTGTTCGTAACCTTCCATTCTGTGTCGGCTTTGTGGTGCAGTGGGTAGAGTACCATGTACCTAGCGTTCCGCCCGCAGAGTCGTTGGTTCGAAACCTGGCGCCGGTAAGTATTATTTTTTTATATAGTGTAGGGGGAGCGATGCGGACTACGGACGCCAACGCGGGTGACATCGTGAGTTACTGAAATGCTCTGCATTTAAAAGTGTACTTGGTCGACAGTTCATTCGGCGGCGGCTCGTACAGCGGTAGAAGTTAAACTTGCAAACGTGCACAATCCATTATGGCGTGATGTCGGCATAGGAAGTCCCACCCGAGGACTATGTAGTGGGAACATGACGGAAGGACAATGAATTCAATTACGTATGTGATGTCTTGTGTGAGAAGACGAGCGGTACACATGGACAACGGTTTAATCTCTTGCGCCCCTGCAGTCGAAAGGGTAAGTCCCGAGAGAGGCGTTCTTTACATAATCAGCGGCGTAGACCTTCACTCAACACTCGCACAGCGTAAGGAAAACAAGCGCAGAAAAAGGCAGCACAGCGGCTCCTGTATCAATAAGCGCCAGGGCGGCGACACATTCAGCAGGGACGTCTATAACATTGGCGCGTGAGAGAGGAGGTCAGCAGTCGGATTTTTGCGGAGACGCACGGCGGACGGCGAACGGCGACGCCGGGAAGCGCAGTGACGGGTTTGAAAGGGCTGTTGGTCAGCAGAGTACGAATTCGATGTCTGAGCCGTCTCCATGGGCGTAATACGTCTGCGATCTCGATGGAACCTCCGTAGCAGGCACTCGATGGACGTCCCTAGTAGGCGGTGGCCACCGACGGCACAACCGGGCGACGTGTCCGGGCATACAGCACGC
This sequence comes from Haemaphysalis longicornis, assembly GCA_013339765.2. Classification (NCBI taxonomy): domain Eukaryota; kingdom Metazoa; phylum Arthropoda; class Arachnida; order Ixodida; family Ixodidae; genus Haemaphysalis; species Haemaphysalis longicornis. Next base: position 189,357,930 of record CM023453.1, read on the forward strand.
GTAACAGATAGAGCAGTTGTCGGGTGTGCGCCACAAATTCAGCGGTTGAGGTTATAGCCGAGGGTAAGTAGGGGACGCCCCCACTGCCACTGATGGTGCAAGGGGCGCTGCTACATGTGGTTCGAGGGGCAGTGCCACTTGTGGATCCAATGGTGGCGCCACTGGTGGTGCGATGGACGCTTCCACAAGGGCCGGCACAAGTGTCGGTTGACGAACTGTAGGAAGCGCCTCGGCGACTTGCTCCCGTATTACGCGGCGCACAGTTGAAGGCAGCGGGCCTGTGCTCATGAGCCTGTGTGGCTCACGAGCACTGTGAAGAACAGCCAGCTGTCGCGCCATTTATGCGCGCACGAACTGCTCCATGTGCGGCGGAAAAAAAGAAAGGTTAGTACGCACCGTCAGCCATGACAGGCATCCCGTTGAACACTCGCCTTGGGCGACGTGCGCTGCCAAGTGACGACACGCTGCTTGCGCAGTTCACCATAGCTCAGGTACCAATGAATTCATTTCGTCCAGTCACCGGGTTCTTGATTAGCAGCACCTGAAAGGCGAAATCTTCTATCCCGTTGAGAACATGCCTGATCTTGCCATTCTCCGGCATCGCGAGTCAGCTCACTTGCAAAGGTCTACGACCTCCTTAATGTAACTCGTGTACGTTTCATTGTTCTGTTGGGAGCGACCGAATGCTTCCAGGAACCTCGTCTTAATGGCCGACCAAATCTGCATCTTGGTCTCACGGTTACGAAAGCACGACTCAGCTAAGTCGTCTAGGGAAAAAAAGACGTTGTTGAGTTTGGTAACGTCATCCCAGCAGTTGTGGGTGCTCACCCTTTCGTATGTTCAGAGCCGGTCCTCCCCATTCATGTCGTCGCTTCGGTGAAGACGGCAAAAGACTACGTCAGTAAACTTTTAAACTTATTTGTAATGTCTTTCTCTTTTGTCTCTCTCTAATTACCTTGTATATATATATATATATATATACCCGGTGTTGCCCGGGTGGGTCATTATATTAAGGACAGCAATGGGTATAACACAAGTTCGTTTATTTGTTAGTCCCCATATTAGGCTACGTCATTGGGAAGTGGTTCAGACTGGGGAGCGCATGCCTGCTGTGAGTACATGGGCTCCAACTGCAGACGCGTCATGGTAATGTGAAACGACTCGCACTGGCCGGTGTTTTACTCCAACTCTCGCTTAACAAATTGCACCAAGATGGTGCAAGATGGTGCACTCGAGCGAGTGAGTCAGTGAGGGAAAAAAGTTTTGTTGAGCCGGCGAAGTGCGAGTGCTTCCCAATTTCAGAAAGCCATGTGATGAGCGGGCAGCCATCGCTCTGGAGGAAGTATTGTCTGGACATCCCACAGCTGAAAGGTGGGAACAGTAGATGGAAGAAGGAGGAGCTTGGTTCGCTTGCACTCTTGATATGATACGACGAAGAGTGCCAGGTTGTGAACACAACTTGAATTCGGCAGGAGATTGCGCCGGAAACACACGATCAAGGCCGGCTGGGTGAGCGGTATTCTTCCTCGTAGGAGGTGCAATCACAGCAGATATGAACGATGGTCATCAGTACAGTTTTATCATAAGTCACATGAGCTCCCTACGGGAGGCGCGGGGTTGCAGGGTGTCCGAACAGATTCCGAGGGCTAACTGTGACAAGTGTGTGGCGCCCCCCATCCCTGATATTCGTTGGCCGCTAAGTTCAGTGGCCCCACCAGGCTCGGTGGGCAACCTCAAGCCAGCCGCCATTACGCCATGCCGCTGTACGGGAGGCTCGAGCCGTTCGAGGGTGAAGGGTCCGCCTGGCCGGTCTACGAGGAGCAAGTCCGCGTGTTTTTCCGGGCGAACGACACACCTGAGGCAAAACAGCGCGACATCTTCCTGGCCAGCTGCGGGACCCGCGTCTTCGCTCTCCTGCTCGACCTGCTCAAGCCGGCCACGCCGCACGAGAAGTCGCTGGGTGAGCTGCTCGCGACGCTACGCTCGCACTACAGCCCGGCTCCGTCGACGTTAATGGAGCGTTTTCGCTTCAATAACCGGAGCCGCCGAGACGGAGAGACGCTCGGGCAGTTCGTCGCAGCGCTGCGAGGGTTGGCGAGCGGCTGCGCCTTCGGGGAGCAGCTCGACTCGCTGCTCCGGGACCGTTTCGTCTGCGGCATCAACGACCCCGCCATGCAGACGCGACTCCTGGAGCTTCCCGACCCCTCGCTGGACGACGCCGTGAAGGCAGCGCTGGCGATGGAGGCTGCAGCCAAGGACGCGGGCGAGCTAGCGCGTGCAGCCGGCTCACCGTCGGCGGAGGCGGCGGTGAACAAGATGGCGGCACGGCATGGCAGGTGCGTTCGCTGCGGTGGTGACCACCCCCCTTCACAGTGCCAGTTCGCGCAAGCGGAGTGCTTTGCGTGCGGAAGAACTGGGCACATTGCTCGGGCGTGCCGAGGGGGGACGACGGCGGACGGACGGAAGCAGCAGCCGGCGTCGAGCACAGGTTCCGCGCCAGCCCACGGCCGAGGGAGTCGGCGCAAGGGTAGGCGGCGGGGGCGTGCGGCAGCAGCTTCGGGTGCAACGGCTAGGCTTCACGTCGTGGCCGAAGACCCGCAGATTTTCGACATGTGGCACGCGGCCACAGTGCAGCCGCCGGTGCCACCATACTGGCTGACCGTCGAAGTCTGCGGGCGCCCCATCTCCATGGAGCTGGACACAGGGGCCAGTGTGTCGGTCATGGCCGGGAAACCCTTTCAGGCGCACCTTCCCTGGCGTGGCCGTCGAGGCGTCGGACGTCATGCTGCGCAGCTACTCCGGACAGCTCGCCCAAGTCGAGGGTCAAGCCCAGGTCAGCGTCCGCCTTGGCGACAGGGAGGCCACCCTGCCCCTGTACCTGACCAAGGGGCCGTCACCGACGCTGCTGGGCCGGAACTGGATCCAGGCGTTGGGCGTGAGGCTGCCGGAGTACCAGGAAGCAGTGCATGCAGTGGCAGACGTCCCCGGCCTCCTGACCAAGTTCGAGGCCCTGTTCCAGCCCGAGGTGGGGACATTCACCGGCACGGCGGCAAGCATTGAGGTGCCAGAGGGAGCACTGCCCCGTCCAGCCCGACTGCATGGACGGCGTCATCGAGCAGCTGCTGCACCGGCGAGAGGCCGGCACCAACGGCGGCGGGGTGCTGGGCACCAACGGCCGCCTGCTGCACCTGGTGGTGCTGGGTGCCAGGGCCAGCGCCCAGCAGGTGGCGCAGGCTATGCGGCAGGTGCTCCCGCAGGGTTTCCGGCTCGACGACAAGGCCCAGTACGCGCTGGACTTCAGGATCATCGACGGCGACGTGGGCCTGCCGCACAACTCGTTCCGCACGGAGCCCCTGCCCCACGGCTGCCTGTGCGTGTACGCCAGCCAGCCGGGGCTGGAGTACATCCGCGAGAGCCTCGAGAAGACCCTGCTGGCCAACCTGGAGCAGGAGGACCGGCTGCCCTTCCACGGCCTGCCCCTGGTCATGGTGTTTGCGGGCCAGGAGGACTTCCTGCGCGAGGAGGGCATCAACCGGGCCAAGAGCCTGCAGTGCCCCTTCGTGGACGACGGCGGCGGCCTCGGGCCCCGTGCGGCTGGAGCAGGCGCTGTGCGCGCTGGTGGAGAGCATCGAGCGGCTGCACATCTACCAGGCGCTGCCCGCGGTCGCGGGGCCCCGGCTGGACATGCGGCTGATGCTGTGCATGCTGTGCGGGGACCCGTACGCGCCCGAGTAGGTGCTGGCGCCCCTGCTGGCGCAGCCGGGCTGCCTGGCCACGGGCCCGCTGCACTGCCTCAGCCTGGACTCCTTCAAGGGGAGCCAGCTTCACCGACCGCTGCCAGCACAGCACCAGGGGCTGGTGCTGCTCGCGCCACTGTGGCGCCACGCGCAAATTCTTCGACACCGGGAAGGCTGACAGCTGGTGCGAGTGTGACACAGGTGGCACCCAATGCTGCCACACCTGCATCGACACCTGTGCCCAGGCGGAGTGCGAGACTGCGGAGACCTCCGGACCGGTACTCGCCGGGGGGACAGGTGTTTTGTGTTTGTGTAGGACAAACAAACTTGGGGGTGAGGGGTGTGACATGTGTGTGGCGCCCCCCATCCCTGATATTCGTTGGCCGCTAAGTTCAGTGGCCCCACCAGGCTCGGTGGGCAACCTTGTTGGTGGCCGGGCAATAAACACCGCCGAGCACGGCTGCTCGGGGGTCAGTCACCGTCACGACCAGCACGCTGCATGTCGTCTCTCGGCCGGAGGGTACCCCTACCCTCCCAGGTTCACGAACGCGGGTCTAGATCGTGACACTAACCTTTGTGCTTTTTACTGGTACATCTTCTGTTTTACATTTATGATTTATGACACCAGCTCCTAAGGGAGACGCGTAGTTGCCGAAGGTGTCAACAAATCGCGACCGCTAAGCGAACGCGGGAAAACTGAACTGAATTTTACGTCCAAAGGGATGCCGATTAAAAAGTATCGCTGGCCTTCTTGGGCGATGTTAGGACGAAATCCTGGAATTGGTTTGGGGGCAATTATATGAGCAGCATTTTCAAGAAAAAACGAAAGGGAGATATCCACTGGCTGTGTAGTTATTTAAGAATTTGTAAAAACACAGTGCTTTCTCGAAATCCTGCTTGCTTCTATTGGGAGGATATCATTGAAAAATGTTGTAGAACAGTGTTTAGATAGCTGAGTAAGTTGCCTATCTCCACCAAAACCAGTTCGATATCTCAAATGGCAGGCGGTAAAAAAATAATATCTGAAAAACTATTTTACCGCTTTTCACTCTCCCCATCGTGGAATTTTTAAAATTTTCCGAAATATTGACCTCCAACACCGTAATCAGAATGTGCCCTTGAAATGTGTAGCCGTTTGAAAGAGCAGTTTGGCTAGACGTGTGCATAACCTTTAGGCCTTTCCGGCTCGTCAGCCGTTTCATTTGTAAAAAACAATTTGGCCCTTTTAGCGGCGTCGCATGGCGAAATCCTTAAAAGAGATTCTGTGTATTTGTATGAGTAACATATGCCAGCAAAAATCACTCGGATAACTGAATCGGTTAAAGATTTATTGGAGAACCTTTAGGAACACCATTTTATTTCCGGAATGCGGAATCACCTCGCTAGTGTAGGTTAGGCCGAAACCCAAAAACCACTTTTTAGATATTCTGAAGGGCTACATATATCAGCAAAAAGCGCTTCGATATGTGAATAAGTGACCGAGAAAATTCACGAATTCGTGAAACCACAATTTCGCTCTTTTCCGCGATTAGGAGTGCAATTTCTGAAAAACCCGCCTTAGTCAATGACCCAAATACTCAATGACCCAATGACCCTACTCAATGACCCAAATAACTCGCGAAATTTCAACTATCTAGATTTAACAGTTTTGGCTGGGCGTTGATGAGTCAGTCAGTCAGTCGGGTCCTTCTTTTTTTAGGTTTATATATTGTGAGCGTTTATTGGTGTCTTGACTCATGAAGAAGACTCCTGGAATGAATTAATTGTTATTCGCTAGTGGGACCAATCTCTCACCTGTACATACCCATTATCGTCATCATTTGTGGATTATCATCATTGTCTGGGCTCGTTCGGCCGAGTCACCGAGTTCCCTGCGGGCTGAGTAAAGAGACCTGCCTTGGGATTACCGTTTCCTTGTTCCTGTATGCTTCCCTCTTACGAAGTGGTGGAGGTTGCGTTCGACCCCGACCTCTACCTGAACCGGCCGCACCCCTGGAGCTTTCTTTCAGGACATCGTGTGCTACCCCCAACCCGCCCAATGGAGCGAGAAGGTGCGCAGAATACCGCCACTTCTGCCCGGAATGGATGGTGACCTGCCGCCAGCGCGAACCTCCTTTCTTCGCTGGCCTCCGCGGTGATGACGTCGAGGAGTGGCTTGAGCAGTACAACCGCGTCAGCCAATTTAATGGGTGGAACGACACTTTTAAGCTGCAGACCGTCATGTTCTACTTGACTAAGGTTGCCGAGAAACAACCAAGGTGGCATATCTGACTGGGCCGACTTCACTGAGCAGCTGCGTCGGATTTTCGGCACGACGTCTGCTCGCTCCGATGGAGCGAAGCGTGCACTTGAAGCCCGCTGGCAGCGCTCTGACGAGACGTACGTATCGTACATTGAGGACGTCCTTGCCCTTTGCCGTCGGATCAGCCCTGACATGTCGGAGGCTGACAAGGTTCGCCATATCCTCAAGGGCATCACAGAGTCCGCATTCAATGCACTTGCGCTGCAAAATCCATCCACCGTGAATGACATACGAACCACAAGCCAGCGTCTTGATGAACTTCAAGCAATGCGCCTCCAGCCAGCTCATGGACAAGCTCGTCTTCCTGCCGAACCGGACTTGCGCGTTTTAATACGCAGCATAATTCTTGAGGAACTTCAGCTACAAACTTCGCCCTGTGGTCATGGAGACCGATGCTCCCAGCCTGCGACTAACTTGCCGGAGATTATCAAGGAGGAATTGGCGTCGATAACGGGAAATCCACGCAATGGGCCCCCAGTTGTTTTCGACGTGCCGTCTTACGCGGAAGCAGCTTCCCGAACGCCGGTCTCGAATATGGAAATTTCTGTGCCTCCGTCCCTGCTCGGTAGAGTCGCAGCCGTCTCCTCGCCGCCACCGGCTCAGACTGGCTACACAAACTGGCGGCCGCGTCTGGATGGCCGCGTCTGGCCGCGTCCTAATAATCGCCCAGTGTGCTTCTACTGCGGTATTCGAGGCCATATTTCTCGCTTCTGTCGACGACGCCAGCGAGATGAGCAGCGAGGCTACGCTCCGTACGAACGCGACGTTCGCTACAACTACGGTTCTAGGGAACGTGCGTATCCACCTCGACAGCGGTGACCGTCTCCTCATGATTCGGGCGACCCTTCCCGCGGTTAACGTGATCAGACGAGACGCCGTTCGCCTACGCCTCCGCGCCGTTTTGTGTCACCTCTCCGCCCCGTTCCACGTGACCCTGGCAGCCAATCGGAAAACTAGATGCTGCAGTTTATGGAGGGGAAACTGCATCGGTCGAACTAATCACAACTCCTCCAGAGCGCCCATCAAATATTTTGCCAGTAATAGTGGAAGGTATATCTGTGCAAGCTTTAGTGAACACCGGGGCCAGTCTTTCTGTGATGCATTTGGATTTGTGTACACGCTTACGTAAAGTGCGAACCCCATACTCTGGCCTGGCACTATACAGCGCGAATGCACATCTTGTAAAGCCTGTTGGAACTTGTACAGCACGCGTTTTCATCGGGGACGATCGACACCATATTGAATTTGCGGTTCTGCCAGAGTGTGCTCACGAACTAATTTTCGGTTGGGATTTTCTTTCGTCAGCTTCCGCCATTATCTCCTGTTCTCAACCAGCTATTCACATTACGAACACCGAACCTTCTTCTGCTCCAAGTCCCCGACATCAGTTCTTGACTTTGCATGCCGACCACGTTCTGTCACCCGGTAGTGAAGAGGTCCTGGTGGTTTTTTCAAGCAGCATTTCTGACGGGGATGTGGTGGCCTCACCGTCAACCCGGTTGCTTCCTCGAGGAATTGCCATGTCGGCGTGCCTTCTCCGCTTTTCACGGGGACTTGCAGCTCTGGCCGTCATCAACACCACGGGTGAGCCCATTCTATTACCAAAGGGCATGACCATCGCTTCAGTGGTCGATGTAGCGCCCGCATCTGTCGTCTCTAGCTCCCTAACGCCTTCAGGCATGTGCGGTCTCACTACTTCGGATGGTTTGTCAGCTCTTACCACTACCATTAGCCTAGACCTGACAACCACACAGACAGAAAAGTTCCTTCAGGTACTGAAGAAGCACATTGCATCTTTTGATGTGAATTCCTCCACGCTAAAACGAACGTCCGTGGCCGCACACCGGATTGAGATAGATGGCTCGGCGGTTGTACGCCGTCGCCCCTACCGTGTGTCTTCGCATGAGCGGAAGATTATAGAAGACCACGTCGCTGACATGCTCAAGCGTGATGTTATACGTCCATCATCGAGCCCGTGGTCTTCGCCAGTCGTGTTAGTAGAGAAAAAGAATGGCTCAGTTCGCTTTTGTGTCGATTATCGTGCCCTCAATAAGATCGCTCGGAAAGACGTATATCCGATGCCACGCTTCGATGACGCTCTCGACCGTCTTCAAGGAGCGGAGTCCTTCTCCAACCTTGATTTACGATCTGGTTATTGGCAAATCCCGGTGCACGAAGATGACAAAGAAAAGACGGCCTTCGCCACTCCCGATGGGCTTTACGAATTCAATGTTATGCCTTTCGGGCTATGTAATGCGCCCGCGACATTTGAACGCATGATTGATACCGTGCTCCGCGGCCTCAAATGGAAAACTTGCCTCTGCTACCTCGACGACATTGTTGTTTTTTCAACCACGTTTGAGCAACATCTTCAACGTCTCGACGAGGTACTGGCGTGTCTCTCAAATGCCGGACTACAGATTAATACAAAAAAGTGCACATTCGCCAGCAAATCGATAAAGGTGTTAGGGCACATCGTGAGCAAAACCGGAATACAGCCAGACCCTGCGAAGATTTCTGCAGTTCTAAATTTTCCGCGCCCGCTACAGCAGAAAGACCTTCGCAGCTTTCTCGGACTATCACCGTACTTCCGCCGCTTCATACGAAATTTTGCAACAGTTGCTTCTCCTCTCAAACACCTCTTGCGTTCTGGCACAGCTTTTGTTTGGAGTGAAGATTGCGAACGGGCTTTTCAAGCTCTGAAAAACGCACTCACGTCGAGCCCTGTGCTTTGCCACTTCGATGACGCTGCACCAACGGTTCTACACACGGACGCCAGTGGTCAAGGCATCGGTGCAGTCTTGTTGCAACTCGATTCGTGCAAGAGGGAGTGAGTGGTCGCCTATGCTAGCCGCACGCTGACGCCGGCAGAACAAAACTATACCATCACGGAGCAGGAATGCCTTGCTGTTGTGTGGGCCATCCAAAAGTTCCGCCCTTACTTGTATGGTCGACATTTCAATGTCGTCACTGACCATTACGCATTGTGTTGGTTGTCGACGTTGAAGAACCTCTCCGGACGCCTCGGCCGTTGGGTTCTCCGTCTACAGCAATATCATTTTACCATCACGTACAAGTCCGGCAAAAAGCATTTAGATGCAGATGCCCTCTCACGATGTCCCTTATCGCAATCGGCTGTCTGCTTCTCGCCGGCAAGCAAGCCTGCTTTATCCATGGCGCCCATTGCTTACTCCACGGTTGATGACATCAGTCTCCCGGCCATACAGCGCGACGACACTTTTTGTCGCAGAATAATCGACCGGCTAGACGGCTCCTCGCGACCTCCCAACAGCCGGTTACGTCGCCAACTCGAGAAGTTTCGGCTTAAAAACGGGGTTCTGCACCGTTACAGCCACCACCCTACAGGGGCCAGGTGGGTCCCTGTCCTAGCTCGGGAGCTACGCGCAGCTGTGTTAGAGGCATTTCACGATGATCCGACAGCAGGACATCTCGGGTTTGACAAAACCTATGACCGCATTCGTTGTCGCTTCTTTTGGCCTGGGATGTCGACTAGCGTGGCGAAGTACACTTCTTCATGTACCAAATGCCAGCACCGAAAACGCACTACGACTCCGCCAGCCGGCTTGCTACAACCGGCACCTTGTCCTTCGGCGCCCTTCCAAGCTGTGGGCATTGACCTGTACGACCCGCTTTCCAGCACACCAAACGGCTATCGCTGGATAGTGACGGCTGTCGACCATCTAACCAGGTACGCCGAGACGGCCCGTTTACGATCTGGCTGCGCCCAAGAAATCGCAGACTTTCTGCTGCATAATATCTTGCGCCACGGTGCCCCCCGCGTCCTTTTAAGCGCCCGCGGCAAGCATTTCATGTCCCGAATTGTGGCGGAAGTGCTTCAAGCGGCAAATACGATTCATAAAACAACCAGCAGCTATCATCCTCAGACGAACGGCCTCACTGAACGCTTTCACCGGACTCTCTCCGACATGCTCTCTATGTATATCAAACCAGACCACACCAACTGGGACCAAATTCTTCCGTTTGTAACCTTTGCCTACAACACAGCAATTCAGCGCACCACTAGCTACTCACCATTTTTCCTGGTTTTTGGCCGTTCCCCTTCCTTCTTTATTGATACCGCTTTCTTATCCGCACCGGTCTCTCCCGTTACCCCGTTTTCTGACCAGTTCATCTCCCGGATTAACCACTGTCGACACCTAGCCCGCATCCACACTGAAGCAACGCAACAGGAACGAAAAGCCCATTACGATGCCGGGCACCGCAACATCAATTTTCATCCCGGTGAAGAAGTGCTTTTGTGGACCCCGACACGTTCGCCCGGCCTGTGCGAGAAGTTTCTGCACCGCTATATTGGCCCATACACTGTCATTGCGCAAACTTCACCTGTCAACTATAGAGTGTCTCCTGCAGTTGCCTCCAACGACCGTCGCCGACGTGGAAGTGAAGTCGTTCATGTTTCTCGTATGAAGCGTTTTACCCAGCGTGCGCCTTAGCTACAAGCGTCCAGGCGGCCGCTTCCCAGCGAGGGTGGGAAAGTATGAGCGTTTATGGGTGTATTGACTCATGAAGGAGACTCCTGGAATGAATTGTTATTCGCTAGTGGGACCAATCTCTCACCTGTACATACCCATTATCGTCATCATTTGTGGATTATCATCATCGTCATCATCGTCCTAATTGGGTCATGACACTGTGGGGCATATATGTGGGTTCCATGACAATAGATAACGAATCAGAAAATAAGGGTTGGCAGTCAGAGAAAACTCAGAAAGCAAAAGGGAGGTTGTGGTGGGGTCATAAACCAGATGAAGAATTTTTTGAGTCAGAAAGTGGTGAAAAAATGCCCGCCGGGTTGGATCCGAACCCACGACCTCCAGAATACTGGTCTGGTGCGATAACCACTACGCTACGGGCGGGGCTGTTTCCCCACCACTTTCTTTGGTATTTATGTTCTGGTATTTTTGTTTCCTGCACTTGGGAGTGGTAGCCAGCGCCACTCGGACTACTCGGGGTGACTCCTTTCTGACCCCAAAAATTCTTCACCTGTTTCTATGACCTACCGCATTCCCCCTTTGCTTTCCCAGGTTTTTGGACTGCCAAACCTTATTCTGTGTTAATTTACCGACCCCTCATCTTCCATTCTGGTTCGCTATATATATACATATATATATATATATATATATATATATATATATATATATATATAAAATATATATATATATATATATATAGCGTGTGCATATATTTATATATATATATATATATATATATATATAAATATATGCACAGGTCGTTTTTGAGCAGGGTGAAAAAAGAATGGGAAAAAGAAAAATTAAACCCATTCATTTGTCACCGTGTTCGAAAACGACTTCTGTGTATTTTTAAACCAGCGTGCAGGAAAACTTTTTTTGTAAATAAAGTTGAAGTTGAAGTTGAAGTCTATTTTGACGTTATAAAAGAGCGTACAAGTAGTGATACAGAAGGAGGTCCCGTAGTTACAAAACGTTCGGGGGAACTCCTGTGAGAAGGTGCGCAAGAGAACAGCCTTAGAGTAGGCAACAAGTAAACAATACATCAAAAGAAAATGAGCAAAAATTGGCGCCAATCCACCCCGTGAATGTGGTTGGAAAGCAAAGCTGTAAACGGCACCCATAACGATTACTCATGCGACGTCACTTAAAATCATCACATCGCTCTACAAATAGTAAAACCAGAGAGAAGTGAAATGCACTTACCACACCATTTATTACTCCAAAGAGATATTGTTGGTAAGGTTAAATCAATGCATGATGCATGGACGGTGTTTGGTTGAGTTGTATTGGTGTAGCACAAGAGTGGAAACTTTTTTTTATAAAATCAAAGTAAGCTCCAACCCTGTGTTAGACGATCTGGCTTCTCCGTCTCTGCGCCGCGGACGGAGACGACGAGACTTGCGCCTGAGAAGGAGGAGGAAGAAATACTTCTGTTCAGATTTCTGAACGACCCAGAGTGCAGCCCTGGGGAGTGATTCCTTCTTCTGCGGGGCCCATATGCAGTTCGCGCGGCCTGTGTTCTGTCCACCCGCTGAAGCTGGGTAGGTAGAGAGGGCCTGGACATCAGCATCTCCCATTGCTCTTGTTGGGTAGTTGACAAAAAGAGAGGAGGGTGCTCAGGGCTAAAGTCGCACACCCCGATTACGGGGCGGAGTATTCCTACTTCTGAGAAAAGTTTACATTCAGCGTCGTACCGATTCGGATGCATTACGTGAAGGCGCGTAGGCTGTGGGAAGAGTCCGGATTGTATGAGCCGTAGGGTAGTTTGTTGTTCTCTGGAAAGGTCAGGGTAAGGCGAAAGTACGGTCTGTGTCAGAAGGCGATAATGCTGGATTATCTCCCTGGACGTGACAAGCGGGTGACTGTCCTCGTGCAGCTCCATAGCACGGGAGGTAAAAGCGCTGGCTTGTTGGGTGGGCGTATTTGTTGCCCTCCATTGAAGCGTGAGGCGGTGTCCAGATGAGCTGAATGGAACCATTTGGGGAGTGGTTTTTTAGCACGCACAGTGCAGATCAGGACACCCATCCCGACTGGTAATTCCAGTAGGCTTGCTGGGAATCGGTGACTACCCTTCGAACCCCTGGTTGAGTGAGAGCCAAGGTGGTGGCTGCCTCTTCTGCTGCCGTCATTTGTTGGGTCCTAAGCAAGGTACACGCAAGGAGGTTGGTTCTGGAGGTAGCCACGGTGATGGCGTGTTGCTGCCCTCGATGTTTGGAGAAGTTTGTGTAGATAACTGCATGAGCCCCACCGAGGGTGGTGTTTAGCCCTTGAGCCCGTGCTTTTCGGTGACCCTCGTCATGTGAGGGGGCATATTTCTAAGCAAAGGGAGCATCTTTAGTTTTAGTCACCAAGAGTCTGGGAGTACGTAAAGGTGAGTGACATTCTGGGCTGCCCAGCCAATCTGGTGAAGCATGCCGTTACCCACCGCAGTTCTGAGTCGGACCTTCTGGTTAGAAAGATGGCCTTCTATCACCTCTTCCACCGTGTTTTGGAGCCCCCTGCTATGCAGCCTCAGTGTGGACGCACTCATGAGAAGACCAATGGCCTGCTCGACTGCCTTTCTAATCATTATGTAATGCATCTCTATGTCTTCGTCGTCGAGAAGAAGACAGGGGGTTGACGTAAGTGACTCTCGAGAGGACAAAAGCTTCAATTAATCGAAAGCTACCAGATTCCTTTAGGCCTCGCTTCTTGGTTTCAACTTGCCTGATCATGTGTATGATTTCATTAATGCTGTTTTTGAGGCGCTGCAAGGAGACGTCACTCTTGGTGTTATCCTCGAGATGTAGGTCCAGGTTCTTGATGCTGGGGCTTGGAGTGATGGCCTGGTCATAAAGGAGTATTTGAATGTATTCCTTGATTGGCGTGAGGGTGGACGACAAGGAGCTGTGATATTTTACGTGAACAGTGGAGGCCAGAGGCTTTAGCACATTGGCGTACTAAAAGTGCGATTCCATGAATTGGTGTGAGCTTCCTTTAATTTTTGTAACTCTTAGCACATGAGTAAGGTGCGCACAGGGCCGCTAGACGGGCGTGAGTGGTCGTGTGACGCTTTCACGTGGCATTCAGCGAGAAGGCAGGGGGTAAACCCGTAGATGTGCTTGGTGAGTACACCATTTGTCTTCCCGTGTTCGCGTGGGCTCGTAGCTAAATCGGTAAGACAGCGGGCTCTGGCTTTGTTAGTCTATTAGTTCCAGGTTCGATTCGCGGCGGTGCCAGTGAATTCTTTTATTTGTTCGCTGGAGTTTTCTGGTGACACCAACGGTCGCGAAAGAACCCTTGGGGGGTAGAGGTAGAAAGCTTTGCTTTAAAAAAAGGCAGAAAGCAATACATAATGTATATACGCAGGCACACACATATACATTCATTTGTAGCAATACAAACAAATGCACATAAAACATTGCAGTAAAAGGGATTACACATAATGACAGAAGCACTCCAACAAAAAGAGCTAGATTAGAAACACGTTGATACATTATGCCAAGGTAAATAATAGAAAACATTTCATTGGTTTCAGAATAAATGGAGAGAGTGAATTGATTTAAGAGGGGTGGGTCGTTCATTCCATATTGAAATGGCTGCTGTATTTATTTGGTGTAGTTAGAGAGAATTTTCGGTAATATTAGGTTATTGTGTTCTGAAAAGCGGGTATTGTTGGGGTTAAAAAGTAACGACTGGTCTATGCAGTTGTGGATCAATTCAATATTTCTTGCGCGATGGAGCAAAAGGTACATTTTTATTTTATATTCAAAAAGAAGGGGTAGGATTCGAAGGTCAAAATATAAATTTGGAGCACTCTCTCTCGGATGGCTGAAATTAATGATTCAGATGGCTCGATTTCGCAGAGAAGCAAGCGGTGATAGATGAACATCATAGGTGCTTCCCGACGACCCTAAACAATATGATAAATGACTGTGTACAATGCAGTTCTATCGAGAATTGAGAACTGGCCGAGGAAAATATGCGCGAGTTCTAATTAGTACATGAATACCAAACGCAATTTTACTAATAAGTGACTTGATGTGCACGTGAAATTATAAATGTTTATCGAGCACCACACCTAGGAATGTGGTGTAATCTGAAGGGTAGATAAAATGTGTGCCAAGGCGGAAATAACCGATTGAGGTAATTTGCTTATGATGGGAGTGAAAAATTATGAAAATAGTTTTACTAGTTTCATAATTGTTGTTTCGGCAAACCTATTGTTTCAAACCTATCGTTTCGGCACCAAGCGGATAACCTCATTATATCGTCGTTTATTTTTTTAGTAAGGATCGAGAGGTCAGAATCAGGCAAATAAGCAGTGTTGGCATCTCCTCAAAGCATGCATTTTGAAATATTTTAACAAGATGGCAGATCATTTATAAATAACAACAGCAGTGGTCCCAATATGGAACCCTGCGGGACGCCTACATTTACTGTCTTGCATTCGGATAGTATCCCACTGCATTTCAGAGCCTGAAGCCTATCTGCCAGATATGACTGTAGTAGCGCTAATGTTGGCCCACAGTCATTCAATGATTCTAATTTTGAAAAAAGAATATCGTGAGTAATGGAATAAAATGCCTTTGTGAGGTCGACAAATATAGCTGCTGCAAATAGGCCGCAATCAATTGACTGTTTCATGAAATCAGTTACCTTGTAGCGCCACCATCATCATCTTCTTAAGCGCCACCATCATCATCACCAGATTGGCCAGCTGGCACAGCGGAACACACTCGGCACCCGGCACCCGGTCTAGAACGGCACCCCGTTTCTACGTGCCTCGTCCTGACCATGGCACGGCCAACGCAACCGAAATAAACGTGGGCTCGGCCGCTCCGCCTATTCGGCCGCCTACAACCTCGATAAGAGCAGCCTCAGTGGAAAAATCAAGCCGAAAACCAAACTGACAGGAGGTCAGTAGTCCAAATTTAGAGATATTTCCACAGCCTAGTTGCAATAAGTTGTTTCTATTAACTTGCTGAAAAAGGGCAGTATAGTTATAGGGCGATAGTTATATAACACAACGCGATCACCTTTCTTATGAACGGGTACTACTTTTCCTTTCTTAAGTTCAGACGGAAAAAAAATCCCGCAAGCTCCACGAAGTGAATGATGATGAGAGGGGCGAAGCTAAAATGCTTATCGGTAAAACCGTGAAACATTCGCCCACACATCATATAAAGACTCGACACGTCAAACTTTCCACCGCTCCGTTGACAAGCCCGTCTATGACGTCGATGTTTGTGCTGATTATGTAGGGCTTGTTTAGGACGATGAGAATCTCCATGGGTAAGTTGGCGAATTCGGTGTTTGAACTTTTAGCCACCTTGGCCGTCGCCTTCTGCAGAGCGTCTTGTGTCGTGTACCTCCAGTACGTTTCTTCAGCTCGCTGGCGACGAACCACAACCTCTTCTTCCTCTCCCCGTTGTTGGGTAGCAACGGACGCGTTGGACGTTTTCACCTCTTCGGCCAATCTTTGGTTGGCCAATCCCTAGGGGGATCCCGCCACAATCATTATCATTCCGCCATGTATGGCAGCAACGAGGGACGTGACAGGGCCAGAGCAAGAGCCTTGAGCTCGCAGGCGACGAACGACAACCTCTTCTTCTTCCTCTCCTCCTTGTTTTCTAGCAACGAACGCGTTCAAAGTTATGACCTGTTCGGCCAATCTTTGGTTGGCCAATCCCTAGGGGTATCCTGCCACAATCATCATCAATGTGCCGTGTGCAATGTGCCGAGTACAGCCAGGACAGGGCCCGAGCAAGAGGAGCTTCGCCCCTAAAACGCCAGACCTAAAAATATTGGTAATGACATGGGCGATTACAATGGAAAGTTTGTTGGCGACAAGTTTTACCCTGGCAGCATGAATTCCATCCAACGCAGACCCGCAACTTTTTAGGGCTGTGATCACTTGCACTATTTCCTCTGGTGATGTGGGCTGCAAGTAGAATGAATGAGGACAGAGAGTGCAAGGTGCAAAATTTCACGTTGTGCTAAAACTGTAATTACAGAAATGGTCATTAAAAACATTATAAATTTCAGTAGGGTTGCTAAAAACATTTGTGCCATCACTAATCTCTTTTAGGTCAGGTGTGTGGTGCGACTGATTTAGAAATTCTTTTATGACTTTCCAGTTTTTATAGGCATTGTTGCCATTTTTATTTATTTGGTTAGAGATTACTTTGTCTCAGCTACTTTAAATAGAGTGGGCAGCCTATTGGAATAACGCTTGAACCGATTCAAGAGAGGCATAAAAAATGGTTGGCGCCGAACTTTCTTTCGTAGGTTACTCCGCTTGCGTATGGAGGGTAAAAGCCCGTCGGTTAACGAGGGATTTCTAGGAACATTAAATGCTTTTTGGTAACAGCTTAATGTCGTGCATGCAGTAATCGCATCAATTAATAGGCAGCATTGGGATCATTGTTACTTAATCATTGCTTATAGGCTTATAGGATCATTGCTTATAGGCAGCATTGGGATCATTGTTTCTTAAAACATCACTCCAGTCGGCGCAACTGATTAATTGAGAAAATTTACTTATATCAAAGGTTTGCTTGTGAAACATTTTTGGCGTAATTTCTATGGGGCTTTCAATTGACATCAAAACGGCAGAATAATCTTTAGTGTCACAGTGTACGACTTCGACGCTCTGGGAGAAGGAAACACTGGAGAGAATATGATCAAGTACTGTGCGAGGGCTATGACCAGAAGAACGAGTCGGCAAGTTAACTACTACAAACCACGACCGAGAACACAGTTTATGTACTCCGAGCATGAACTGTCGGTGAGGTCTAGTATGTTTATGTTAACGTCGCCAGTAATAATTTGTGTTTTTGTTTTGGTACGTAAGACAGTTTAAAATGTTTTCAAGTTCATTACAGAAGTCAGAATAAGATGTAGCGGGGGAGCGAGAGATTGAACCAACAACGGTTTGTCTATTTGGCAGGAAAGACTGGTCCAACTCAAGCAAGACGGATTCACACTTATCAGCAGAAAGTTCGATTCCGGCCGCGGCGGCCGCTTTTCTGATGGAGGCGAAAAGCAAAAACGCCCGTGTGTACGAGATTTCGGCGCACGTTAAAGATCCCCTGGTGGTCAAAATTAATCCGGAGCCCTCCACTACGGCGCGCCTCATCGCCTGCGTTGCGTCGGCGCGTTAAACCCCCACAATCAATCAATCAAATCTTATCAGCAGAAAGTTTTAAGTCATAGCGGCGAGAGTAATTCAGTGAGTTAGAAACGTACATGCCACGACGGCTGTCTGGGCGATGGGAACATTCAGTTATAACCTGCTAAGCCGAACAGTCGGTCATCAGTAGGTGACAGTGAAGTTTCGGAAAGGCAGATAAGAGAATTTTTTGTCCGCGAGGGTTAGGAAATTAACTAATTCGTCATAATGCTTAGAAAGGCTTCGTATGTTGAAATGAATGAGCTACTTATGCGTTAAACAGGTGCTCTGAAGGAGCAGCTTTAGTTGGACAGCCGAGTAATAATCCATATTTCGCATGCAAAGCTATAGGTATTTCAAACAATTTACGAGAAAATGGCAGGGTCACTGACTTTCGAGATACAGTGTATGGGATCACCCTGCGCTTTTCTGGCCTTGATGCGGCAGTTTTCAACCCAAAGAAACTGTCAGGCGATCTCGTTTTTCTTCGCCAAAGCTTGAGCGAACAAGCGTTTCAATCCGGCGTCAGATAATCATTCACGTACACAGGCTGTTGCGGATGGCTTTTAAAGCCAATAGCACCAGCCGTTAATCGAGCCTTCTTGGCTTTGCCGGCGAATTCAGCTTTCTTAGTATGTGAGCAAAACCTTGCTATGATGTGCGGCTCGTTAGTTTTGGCCGGAACACGATGAATCACGTTTATACCGGCAGTGCTTATCGGGCAATCAACTTTGTCACCGATCTGCTGCAGTATGGCGAGGCAGTCCTCAGCCTCCGTCACGGGCACGCCTTTTATTTCGATGTTATTCTGTCTCGAATGTTCTTCCAGCTCAGACACGCGTTGGATCATCTGCTAATTTTTTTTGTGACCTCTTTCTTCTCGTTTTGGAGCAACTCTTGGTTCTTTTTTAATTCTTCATAAAGCCCGTCGAAAAGTTCAAGGCTCTCATGCATTTCTCCGAGTTCCGAAGAACTTCAACCTCTTTGGCAAATTAAGCGTTGGCAGGCATTTCAACAGTTCTACGTCAGCAACTTGGGCAGCAACGGCACGGAAAAAAACAACAACCGGCACTGCAGCACGGTACGCAGTCTGCGAATGACACTAACCTGAGGGAAATGAACATAGCAGACAGTTAGGGGGGTGTCGTTAGCCGTGACCACCACTGCCAAGTGAAGGCTGCACGGTGGTTGGCTTGCTTTTTTAGACTCCAGAGGCTGAGGAGGCCAGGGAGGGGGACCTTGCGGATAGGCGGTGATGTGGATGGGCGGTTATCTTGCGGATGGGCGGTGATTCGGCAACGTCAGGTGCAGCTCGGCGATACCAGCGACACGTTTTATGTGGTCGCTTCTTGTAGGTCCCTTGAAATGTCTGGGTTGCTTCCAGCCGGATTGTTGACGGCCGTAACCCGTAACCTGAGGGAAATGAACACGGGGGACAGTTAGGGTGATGTAGTTTGCCGCGACCACCGTTGCTAAGTATATAAATATAGATGTGTATATATATATATATATATATCTATATATATATATATATATATATATATATATATATATATCTATATATATATATATATATATATATATAGCGAATCAGAAAATGGGAAATGAGGGACTCCGTGAAAAATAAGACAGAAAATAATGGTTGGCAGTCAAGAAAACCTCGTAAAGTAAAGGGGAGGTTGTGGTGGGTCATAGAAAGAGATGAAGAATTTTTTGAGTCGAAAAGAAAGTGGTGAAAAAATGCCCGCTGGGTGGGATCCGAAACCACGACCTCCAGAATACCGGTCTGGTGCGATAACCACTACGCTACCGGTGGGGCTGTTTCCCCAGCACTTTCTCGGGTATTTATGCTAAGGTATTTTGTTTCCTGCACACTATATATATATATATATATATATATATATATATATATATATTTTATAATATATATATATATATATATATATATATATATATATATATATAGCGAATCAGAATAGGAAATGAGGGGCTCGTTGAAAATAACACAGAAATAAGGGTTGGCAGTCGAGAAAACCTCGGAAAGCAAGGGGAGGATGTGGTAGATCATTGAAACAGATTAAGAATTTGGAAAGAAAGAAAGCAAGTGAAGAAAAAATCCCCGCCAGGTGGGATCCGAACCCACGACCTCCAGAATACCGGTCTGGTGCGATAACCACTACGCTACCGGCGGGGCGATTTTCCCATTCACTTTCTGGGGTATTTATGTTAGGTATGTTTGTTTCCTGTGCTTGGGGGTGGTAGCCAGCGCCATTCGGACTAATCGGGGTGAAGGGGACCTTCTTTTTAACCCGCGGGTCGTGACTCGAGTGTCTACGACATGTCCAGAGTGGTCGACCAGCTTTGAACCCTCTTAAGCTCCCTTTGGCAACAAGACTGCCAGAACAGAGGCCCTCGCTATGCATGTAGCGAATCAGAATAGGAAATGAGGGGCTCGTTGAAAATAACACAGAAATAAGGTTGGCAGTCGAGAAACCTCGGAAAGCAAGGGGAGGATGTGGTAGATCATTGAAACAGATTAAGAATTTGGAAAGAAAGAAAGAAAGTGAAAAAAAAATGCCCGCCAGGATCCCACCTGGCGGGCATTTTTCTTCATTTTCTTTCTTTCTTTCCAAATTCTTAATCTGTTTCAATGATCTACCACATCCTCCCCTTTGCTTTCCGAGTTTTCTCGACTGCCAACCCTTATTTCTATATATATATATATATATATATATATATATATATATATAAATATATATATATATATATATAGGGTTTGGAAATGAGGGGCTCGTTAGGAAATACAGAAAGAAATGCCGGCAGTCTACAACGCCAAAGAAGGCATAGGGGAATGGTTAGACTATTTTTTACCGTTAGTGACGTTGCATTAATATTTTTTTTATTAAGTACATGAGGAAGAAAGAAAAAAAAACATGCGCCCAGAGTGGGGTGAGGCATTCGAGATCTAATCGAAAGGCGTGGGTTCGGTCCCCACTCTGGGCGCGTGTTTTTCTTTCTTTCTTCCTCACGTAATTAATAAAAAAATAATAATGTAACGGTACTAACGGTAAAAAATAGTCTAACCATTCCCCTATGCCTTCTTTGGCGTTGTAGACTGCCGGCATTTCTTTCTGTATTTCCTAACGAGCCCTTCATTTCCAAACCCTATATATATATATATATATATTGTGAGCACAGGCGCCATCGTTGTTTCATAACTGTTACTCGAATGGCCACTCCCACCTAGAACTCATCATCAGTGTGGCGCACGTGAGCACCACACCATCTTCTTCATCTTCCATCCTCGCGCCTTCTTCACCATCGCTTTTCGCAACGGCCTCTCGGCGAGGTTGCGTCGTCATTAAACGCGTCCCTCAAGTCTCCCGTGTCCGAGTCTTGCACGTGGTGGAGGTGCACCTCGATCCACGTACGCTCTCCCCGGCTTCTCCCTGGAGCTTCGCTCAGGTCGGCGTGTTCATCTTCCCACTCACAGCATGCCACAAGGCGATCCGACCAACCCTGCCGATGGCCCAGCACCCGCAAGCTCGCTTGCCCCAGCCTGGATGATCACAAGCCCGCAGCGAGACCCTCAGAAGTTTTTAGGACTTCCTGGGGAAGACGTAGAGGATTGGCTCGACGATTATAACCAGGTGAGCGCCTACAATCGGTGGGATGATAAGCTGAAGCTCGCCAGCGTCGATTTTCACCTAAGAGAAGTCGCTAAGACATGGTACCTGAATAACAAGGAGGACTTACCTGACTGGTCGCGGTTCACCGCAGAAATACGTCGCATATTTGGCACGTCCACTTTGCGCTCAGACGCGGCCAAGAAGAAGCTTGCTGAACGCTATCAGCACCCCGCCGAATCGTACACGTCGTACATTGAAGACGTTTTGGCTTTATGTAAGCGAGTGAACCGAGAAATGGCTGAGTCTGATCGAGTGAAGCACATCCTCAAGGGCATTTCTTCCTTTGTGTTCAACGCGCTCGCCGTGCAAAACCCGACCACCGTGGGTGATATCGTGACGATTTGTCAGCGCCTAACTGATCTCCAGGCCTTGCGCCTGCAGCCATCATCTTCCGACACAGTTGTACCTGACCAAGGCAACCTACGAGCCATGATAAGAGCAATAATTCGCGAAGAGCTGCATGGGCAGGCGTCATCGAGCTTTCCGGTGGTGCAGCCCCAGACATTCGGCTCCAGTCTGCGGGAGATTATCAAGGAAGAATTGGCCGCAGTCACGTGCTCTTCACCTCCGAAGCCCGACTTTCGCGCCGGGCCTGCGCACTCTGATGTGGTTGCGATGCCACACATCCCGTCCTCGCCCTCCGTTCCTGAGGCTTCCCATGTTCACCTGGCCCCCGTCTCCGCTGCATACCAACCGGCCACTTACCATGCACCATACTACCCACCATGGCGGCCGCCTCGCCCAACATGCTACTACTGCGGCATCCGGGGCCATATTTCCAAGTTCTGCCGACGGCGCCAGCGGGATGAACGTCAAGTATTTTCTACTCCGCCACGGGGTGATCCCCGGTCCACGTATGACTACCGACCGCAGCCATTTACCTATTTTCGCCGCCGCTCACCTTCTCCTCCGGACTCCGTTGATCATCGTGCCACCAGCAGGTCTGACCGCCGCCGATCCCCTTCACCTTTCCGTCGATTTTCGTCTCCCCTCCGTCCAGCCTCTCAGAACGTCGACCGCCGCGCGGAAAACTAGGAGCCGCAGTTCAGGGAGGTAGAACTGCGTCACACGGAAAAAAGACAAGTCCTCCTGACCGGCCATGCAATATTTTGGAAGTTGTTGTTGAAGGAATTCCCGTCGAAGCTTTAGTGGACACTGGCGCGAGCATTTCCATTATTCATGCAGACTTGTGTTCGCGGCTACGGAAGGTCAGAACTCCTTATGTTGGTCCTGCTCTACGCGGCGCCAACAAAAATGTGATTCAGCCTTCCGGGCAGTGTACAGCGCGTGTATTCATCGAAGGCATCCGTCATCACATTCTCTTCGCGGTATTAGCCCCATGTGCTCATCAGATGATCCTAGGTTGGGACTTCTTGTCATCAGCATCTGCTATCATTTCCTGTCGTGCACCCGCCCTTTCTCTTACTGACACGGCTTTCGACACGGTACCGGACGGGCGAATACGTCAATTGGTGTCAACTTCCGATTTTGTCCTGCCTCCTGGAGAATCCGTGTTTTCCATCACGTCTGACAGCATTGTCGATGGCGATGCGCTCATCGTGCCAGCTGGACACTTCATTCCCAAAGGACTTATGATACCGGCATGCCTTGTCCGTTTTTCTTCCGCTTCAGCTCTCGTAGCCGCTGTGAACACTACGACTGAACCCATTTTGCTACCTCAAGGCGCTACTATTGCTTCTGTGCCCCGCGACGATCCCGTAATCGTTCTTCCGGTCTCTTCGCTTTCTTCGGACCAACCGAGCCACGCATCAAAGCCCTCGCCCTCCCTTTTTGCTAGTATCATCAGTTCTGACCTGACCTCGGATCAAAAAGAAGCATTGCTCAAGTTGTTGACTAAGCACCAAGGATCATTTGACTGCTACTCTTCCGTCCTTGGCCAGACGTCTGCCGCAACCCATCGAATCGAAACGGACAACTCCTGCATCGTCCGTCGCCGCCCATATCGTGTGTCTCCGTCAGAAAGAAAAATTATTCAGGAAAACGTGGATGATATGCTGAAGCGGGACATCATTCGGCCATCATCGAGCTCTTGGTCATCACCCGTTGTACTAGTTCGGAAGAAAGACGGAAGCGTGCGATTTTGTGTCGATTACCGAGCCCTGAACAAGATAACTCGTAAAGATGTATACCCGATGCCGCGTATCGACGACGCTCTAGATACCTTGCAAGGTGCACAATTTTTCTCCAGCCTTGACCTTCGGTCAGGATACTGGCAAATTCCTATGGATGAGGCCGACAAAGAAAAAACAGCCTTCGCCACACCAGATGGTTTTTTGAATTTAACGTTATGCCTTTCGGGTTATGCAACGCGCCTGCAACCTTTGAGCGCATGATTGACAATGTTCTTCGTGGCTTAAAGTGGAAGACGTGCCTCTGCTACCTTGACGACATTGTTATCTTTTCTTCTACCTTTGACGAACACCTTCACCGTCTAGACGTAGTTTTAACGAGCCTCGCCAATGCTGGCTTGCAAATAAACACCAAAAAGTGTCGCTTTGCGAGCAAATCAATCAAAGTTCTGGGGCATGTCGTCAGCAGTGATGGAATTCGCCCCGATCCCGACAAGATCAACGCCGTAGTTAATTTTCCGCGACCTCTTCGTCAAAAAGACCTTCGAAGTTTTCTGGGCTTGGCATCCTACTTCCGTCGGTTCATCCGTAATTTTGCCCAAATAGCGTCGCCACTCAATAAACTACTAGCATCTGCGACCCCTTTTACCTGGTCTGATGACTGCGAAGCTGCATTCCAAACACTCAAGGATGCCTTGACTTCTGGACCGGTTCTCTGCCACTTTGATGATGGTGCTCCCACTGTACTCCACACGGACGCCAGTGGACACGGTATCGGCGCGGTCCTCCTACAACGCAACTCATCATCAGTAGAGCAAGTTGTTGCCTATGCAAGCCGGACTTTAACACCTGCGGAGCAAAACTACACTATAACGGAAAAGGAATGCCTTGCCGTTGTTTGGTCCGTCCAAAAATTTAGACCGTACTTGTACGGGCGTCATTTCTCGGTTGTGACTGACCATCACGCGCTTTGCTGGTTGTCGTCACTGAAAAATTTGTCGGGCCGCCTCGGTCGTTGGATTCTCCGTTTACAGGAATATGATTTTACAGTGACCTATAAGTCAGGGAAGAAACACATGGATGCGGACGCTCTTTCACGCTGCCCGCTGTCGCCTCAGTCAGATGATAAGCATCCTGATGTTAACTCCCTAATTTTGCCGATTGCACCTGCAGATTACGACACCCACCACTTGCCTGATAACCTGATATCTTTGCAGCGGTCCGACACGTACTGCCGAGACCTCATCAATCGCCTCGGCGGCTTGGCGCAGCCTTCTAACAGCCGCTCGCGTCGCCAGCTGGACAAATTTCGACTTTTGAATGGCGCTCTGTACCACTACAATTACCATCCTACCGGCGACAGATGGGTTCCTGTGATTCCCCGTTCGCTTCGAAAGGAGATTCTAGGAGTTTTCCACGATGCCGCCACCGCTGGCCATCTGGCGTTTCGCAAAACATACGACCGCATCAAGAGCCGGTTCTTCTGGCCTGGCCTCGCCACCAGTGTCGCCAAGTATGTTGCATCTTGTGCTGCTTGCCAGCTTAGAAAACATAAAACCACGGTACCTGAGGGACTGTTACAACCAATGCCATGTCCGTCCGCTCCTTTCCACGTGGTGGGAATTGACTTGTACGGGCCCTTGCCATTGACGACAGCAGGTAACCGTTGGATCGTCACTGCGGTGGACCATTTAACCAGATACGCCGAAACTGCCCCGCTTCGTACCGGCTGCGCTTCAGAGGTGGCTCATTTCTTTCTAAAGGACATATTCTTGCGACACGGCCCTCCCCGCATTCTTCTCAGCGACCGCGGAAAAACTTCCTCTCAACACTGCTGAATGAAGTTCTTCGAGCTGCAGGTACCGGCCACCAAACCACATCGAGCTACCATCCCCAAACAAATGGGCTGACTGAGCGATTTCACCGCACCCTCTCCGATATGCTTTCGTTTTATATAAGCCCTGACCACACGAATTGGGACACCGTTTTACCCTTCGTCACTTATGCGTACAACACCGCAACACAACGAACTACTGGCTTTTCGCCCTTCTTTCTTGTTTACGGCCGCCCTCCATCTTCCGTCCTCGATGCTGCTTTCTTTTCTGCACCTGCCTCTCCGCAAGCGGATGTCCCAGGAGAGTTTGTCTCTCGCCTTGAACACTACCGCCGTCTCGCACAGTTGAACACCCAGGCCTGTCAAGAAGACCGCAAGTCTCGTCATGATGCGACGCATCGGACTGTTTCCTTTCAACCAGGTGATGAAGTGTTACTTGCGACTCCCATGCGTGCAGTGGGATTATGTGAAAAGTTCCTTCCACGTTTCATCGGTCCTTACACCGTTCTGGAGCAGACTTCTCCAGTCAACTATCGAGTGGCTCCTACTCGCCCCACGTCCGACCGCCGGCCCGCGGAACTGAAATTGTCCATGTCTCGCGCATCAAGCCTTTCATCGGCGCCCCTCATCTCTTTAGCGCCTGGAGGCGCCCCTTCCGCCGCGGGGGGGATATTGTGAGCACAGGCGCCATCGTTGTTTCATAACTGTTACTCGAATGGCCACTCCCACCTAGCAACTCATCATCAGTGTGGCGCACGGAGCACCACACCATCTTCTTCATCTTCCATCCTCGCCCCTTCTTCACCATCGCTTTTCGCAACGGCCTCTCGGCGAGGTTGCGTCGTCATTAAACGCGTCCCTCT
Organism: Haemaphysalis longicornis; assembly: GCA_013339765.2. NCBI lineage: Eukaryota > Metazoa > Arthropoda > Arachnida > Ixodida > Ixodidae > Haemaphysalis > Haemaphysalis longicornis. The sequence continues at coordinate 189,384,112 of CM023453.1, forward strand.
CCCCGTGTCCGAGTCTTGCAATATATTTTATATATATATATATATACAGAAAGATAGGTGGGCAGTCTACAACCCCAAAAGGAGGCATAGGGGTGTGGTTAGGCTCTATTTTTTTACTACGGTTAACGAAGTTTTTTTTTTTTTAATAAAAGGAAGAAAGACAGAAAAAAAACACGCGCCCAGAGTGGGGACCGAACCCACGCCTTTCGATTAGATCTCGAATGCCTTACCAATTCGGCTATCTGGGCGACTGTGTCCTCCTTCACTTTCTGGGCTATTTATATTTACTAGAAGTGTATCTGACGCTTGAGGGTGGTAGCCAGCGCCACTCTGACTACACGGGGGGGGGGCCCTTTCTTTTCCCCCCCGGGGCGTGACTCAAACGTCTACAGCCTGTCATGAGCGCGTAACTGGGGGAAGCCCTCTTATGCTACCAAGGCATCAAGACTGCCAGAACCGAGACCCTCGCTAGGCTTTCGCAAAAAATATAGAAGGAAATGGGGGGCTCGTTGAGGAATACAGAAAGTGGTCGGCAGTCTACAACGCCAAAGGAGGCATGGGGGTGTGGTTAGGCTCTATTTTTTTAAATGCATAGCATTTTAAACTCACAATGTCACGCGGCGTTGGCGTGCCTTGTCGTAGTCCGCATGCGCGCCTTGTCGTAGTCCGCATGCGCGTCTTGTCGTATCCGCATGCGCGCCTTGTCGTAGTCCGCAGCCAGGAAGAATAACAGTTTCCGGCCCCAGGTTTCGAACCCATGACGCCGCGGGCGGGAACGCAAGGTGCCCGGCGCCCTACCGACCGAGCCACAAAACCGACACAGATTTCGATGCACCAACGCGCCTTATATCCTTCCTCATTTCTCGTTTGTTTCGAAAGCGCCACAAGTTGTCCCGCGCCTCCCAAAAAATGGCGACACGGGTCCCGCGATCAAGAGATACGACTTGCCGGCGCACCCCCTCGGAAATGCTGTGCATTTTATCGTGCCCCTCGCGAGGGGGATGTCTTTTTTTTTTTGGTTTCTTTTTTTTTTCGGATTAAACACGACGTTCCTCCAATTCAATGCTCATTCCAGCACGCCACCTAGTTGTACCCCAGGCCGAGAGGAGAGAGAGAGAGGAAGAGAGGGGGGAGAGGGTTTACTACGGTAACGAAGTTTTTTTTTTTAAAATAAGGAAGAAAGAAAGAAAAAAAACACCGCCCAGAGTGGGACCGAACCCACGCCTTTCGATTAGATCTCAAATGCCTTACCAATTCGGCTATCTGGGCGACTGTGTCCTCCTTCACTTCTGGGCTATTTATATTTACTAGAAGTGTATCTGACGCTTGAGGGTGGTAGCCAGCGCCACTCTGACTACACGGGGGAAGGGGACCTTCTTTTCACCCCCCCGGGGGGTGACTCAAACGTCTACAGCCTGTCATGAGCGCGTAACTGGCGGGAAGCCCTCTTATGCTACCAATGTATATATATATATATTATATAATTTTAAATATATATATATATATTTATACTTAAATTTTTATTGTAATATATCTTATATATATATTTTTTATTTATATATATATATACACCCGATTCCGATCAACAACCACCAAGCACACATCTAGGACACCCCTTCCACGCGTTCACAGCCACGATGCTTGAGTCCAATTTCAAAACGCATTATGACGCATTATGAATTCGAGGTTGCTCGCTTCCCGAGAAATGCGTTGCTGCAGACGCAGCCAGCTACGGTTTGTCCGGAAGACTTCGGACGACATGCCTCGCGTCAGTCGGTTGCAGGCAGACAGTTATGGTGCCCGACACAGCCGTGACGGCAAATGTGCAAACCTTCCTACGCGCACCAGGTTGCACGTCAAAAGGATACCTGCGAGCAGCACAGTCGGGGCCCGCTCGCGAGACGGAAGGTACAAAGGCCTTCTTCCAACAAGGCGGCGGGTCGCCTTCCACGTAGCGCCGTCCCCGCGCAGTCGCGCCGGCGGCACCGGTTGCAGTTTCCCGCAGGCGCGGCGGACACAACCGAGCGAGGGTGCGGTGTTTGGGAGTTCGGAAGCCGCACGGTGAGGCCACCGCTACTGCGCTTCGAGCCCGAGGCGGAGTGTTTGCCGATTTGACGCCTGACAAAGAGCCAGGGGGATCGCTGAAGATTCAGTCTCCTTTCTCTGCGGAGGGAAGCGGGAGCAATGGATCGTTGTCTCCGCGCTTCCGGAGTGCGTGCGTCTCGGTGCCGTGAAGTCTCCGCTCGAGATGGCGTTTAGGCAGTAAGAGCTTCGCGCGTCTCGGCAGCGGTCTCGTTGGTCGCGAGAGATCGCCAGTCTTAGGAAGAGACGGACTCTCAGGCGACCTATACCGGTGATGTGCGCCCGTAAGCCGCTGGTACTGCGGTTGGCGCTGGCTCTACGGCAGCTCCTATTGCGGCGAGTGAGTTGCAGGAGCCCCGCCTGCTTGATGCTGACGCAGCTTTGCTGACCAACGCACCAGGCCGAAAAAACTCGGACAGGTGTTTCGATGCCGTAAAAGTCAGTTGAGCTTCCTCCAGGCGGGGCTGGCTGCTGGAGCCCAGTTGCCGAACTCGTGATTCCGCGAGCAAGCGAACGTGCAAGGGGGAGTACCCTTTGGCATCTTTGTTACCCTATTGGCGAGGTCATCGATAAGGTTTCCGACCAGTCACAGAAGATTGCGGAGTTCCGCTGCTCCCCATCGTTGGCACCAGTCGGTGAAAGACACAACCTTCAAACGGATATCACCGGGAGCCACGCGAGTCACCACTGCCACGGAAAGCGAAGACGGCCTACTGAACCACCGGTGGGGCCGATCGCGGTCCGCGGAGCTACCGCCAGTTGCTGCTCCGGCCTGCAGGGAGGCAGCCAGCCGTTCGGGAGGACCTGCGGTCGAAGCGGGCACGGAACCCAGGAGGCGGCGGAATCTAGCGCCTACGCGAGCGGCGCGAGCCATCGGGCAGCCGCAGTGGGCGCGGCCGTTCCTGTCACCGCCTCGAGCTGGGAGTGGGGGTCGCATCAGGGCGCAACCCCGGCACTCGTAGGCTAGGGATGCAGGCTACCCCCGGGCCTGCGAACCTGCTTGCTGCCCAACCGCGAGAGACCCGGAACCTGTGCAATGTGTTTGCGGGTTTGTGATACGAGCATCCCGACGGAGGCATCGTGTGGCGAACATTGGTGTGGGCTGGCATAGGAGTGGCATTCGCTGGCAGTTTTGGTGACTTGAGGAGTTGTGACGAGTGTGGTGTAGCGTGGCGTCACTCCAGCTCAAGGGGCATCCAGTCTTTAGGGGGGAGGAGTGTGGGAATCGTGGAGAACCGCGGCCTGCGATCCCGAGCCGGCGCCCGCTTCGGGAGAGATGCTTGTGCGCTAAAACCAGTCCGGCGATCCGCTGGTTCGTCGGCGCCCCCGAGAGATGGCACCACCGGTCCATGCGGGCTGCGGGCATACGCATAGGCGCGCGGGCGGCGCGAGCGTGTGTGCGCGGGTGTCTCGGCGGAGACCCGGTCGGGGCGGGTTCGGCGGAACGTCGCGGCGCTGGCGGATACATGTATCTCAGGTGGGAACATTGTTTGTCGCGAGCCGTGAGTGCCTGCCTCCCGATCGCGGTCACGACCCGGACGGCGTGATTCGTGAACGCCGTCGAGCCTTGTGCTCCCATGCTTTGGGATTCCCCAAATAAACGGCTGTGCTTCGGCACTACTGCCTACCGTGGTCTCGTATCGGCGAACCTCGCTGAGCTGCCGTAGGCATGGGAGCCCGCGAGGTTGACACGGCGGGAGCTAGCATTGTGGCCTACCCCAGAGTGCTGGCAAGGTCCCCGATGAACCCCTCATATCCAGCACTATATATATATATATATATTTATATATATATAGAGAGAGAGAGAGAAGAGAGAGATACTCGAGTCATGGCCCGGGGGTTAAACAAAAAGAAGGTCCCCTTCACCCCGAGTAGTCTGAGTGGCGCTGACTACAAACACCAAGCAAAGGAAACAAAAATACCTTAACATAAATACCCAAGAAAGTGGAAGGGAAAATCGCCCCGCCGGTAGCGTAGTGTCATCGCACCAGACCGGTATTCTGGAGGTCGTGGGTTCGGATCCCACCTGGCGGGCATTTTTTCTTCACTTTCTTTCGAAATTCTTTATCTGTTTCAATGACCTACCACATCTTCCCCTTGCTTTCCGAGGTTTTCTTGGCTGTCAACTCTTATTTCTGTCTTATTTTCAACGAGCCCCTCATTTCCTATTCTGATTCGCTACATTCATAGCGAGGGCCTCTGTTCTGGCAGTCTAGGTGCCATAGGAAGCTTAAGACGGCTCAACGCTGGTCGACCACTCTTGACATGTCGTGGACACTCGAGTCACGGCCCGGGGGTCAAAAAAGTAAAAGAAGGTCCCCTGCACCCCGAGTAGTCCGAGTGGCGCTGGCTACCACCCCCAAGCACAGGAAACACAAATACCTAACATAAATACCCCAGAAACTGGAGGGGAAAATCGCCCCGCCGGTAGCGTAGTGGTCATCGCCCCAGACCGGTATTCTGGAGGTCGTGCGTTCGGATCCCACCTGGCGGGAATTTTTCTCCACTTTCTTTCTTTCCAAATTCTTTATCTGTTTCAATACACCTACCACATTCTCTCCTTTGCTTTCCGAGGTTTTCTTGACTGTCACATCTTACTTCTGTCAAACAAAAGGTAGGCAGTCAAGCCACGGAAAGCAAAGGGGAAATTGTGGCACGTCATTTATTATCGTTAAACTGTGTGCAGAATTCTTTTTTGATTGTTTGATTGTAGGGTTTAACGCGCCGACGAACGCAGGTGATGAGGCGCGCAGTAGCGGAGGGCTCCGGATTCATTTTGACCACCTGGTGATCTTTAACATGCGCCAAAATCTCGTATACACGGTCGTTTCTGCTTTTCGCCTCCATCAGACAAGCCGGCGCCGCGGCCGGGAATCTTACCCGTGACCTCGTGCTCAGCAGCGCAACATCTTCGCCAATGAGCCACCGCGGCGGGTAGGCGCAAATTTTTTAAAGAAAGAAAGAAAATAAAGAACATGCCCGGCAGGTGGGATCCGTACCGACCACCTCCAGAATGCGCGTCTGGTGCGATGACCACCACGCTACCCGCGAGGCTGTGCTCCCCTCCAATGAGTTCGTTTTTCTCTTGGCAGCTGCTAAGCCGTAGTGGTATTTAAACAGAAATCACATTTTTGTGGACATGAAAACGCAAAACCTTCAAGAGAAATAAAAATCGATTTTCTATTAGCCCCTGGCAAGCGGGAAATTACCATAGAAGCTGGGTTGCCTTCCTAAAGTGTTTCCGTCCTTGTAAATAGGCAAAGTGCCAGGCGTGGAGCTTTTAGTTGGGTGTATTTACTGTACCGACAGGTTCTAGGCTCCACCAAGGCACGCAAATTCACGTCTTTCGCAACCAATGCGAACACTCTCATATAAGACACAGGAAATCAGTTTATGCTTCTTGTGTATCAGACAATGGCCACACATTTCAGTGCACCATAAATTAACGAGACAACATATGTGGGACGACGTGCCACATTGTTACCATTTCGGACGCGCAGTAGGGCACAATTTGAACAGTTTGAACAAATAAACTTGGCATTATTCTGCTTTGCATCCAAACATTTGACAACCAGGCAGTGGGGAATGCTACTAGAGTACACTTTACGTCGGGCATGTTTCACAATCTACCATATGTCATGTCAAAGATTAAAAATGTTATGCCGCCTGTATGCTCACGGAATACACCGCATATGTGTATCCAACATGGCATCATACTTTTTATCTGTCTGATTACAACAAAAAGAACTATAGTTATTAAGACGCACATCATGAGCACACTGCGTATATTTGCAAGCTGTGCTTCATCTGAAAATAAAGAGCCCGGAAAAGGACCACCACACAGCGCAGTCGGCGTAAACTGCATTTACAACAGGTTCACCTATTCACCACAATGCGAGTACACTTTTGGCCAGAAAAAAATCCCGCCATCTCCACGAAGTGAATGATGATGAGAGGGGCGAAGCTAAAATGCTTATCGGTAAAACCATGAAACATTCGCCCACATATTATATAAAGACTCGACACGTCAAGCTTTCCACCGCTCCGTTGACAAGCCCGTCGACGACGTCGATGTTTGTGGGGATTATGCAGGGCTTGTTTGGGACGACGAGAATCTCCATGGGTAAATTGGCGAATTGGGTGTGTGACATTTTAGCCACCTTGGCCGTCGCCTTCTGCAGAGCGTCTTGTGTCGCGTACCTCCGGTACGTGTCTTCAGCTCCCAGTCGACGAACGTCAACCTCTTCTTCTTCCTCTCCGCCTTGTTGGGTAGCAACGAACGCGTTGAACGTTTTGACCTCTTCGGCCAATCTTTGGTTGGCCAATCTCTAGGGGGATCCTGCCACAATCATCATCATTCCGCCGTGTATGGCAGCAACAAGGGACGGGACAGCGCCCGAGCAAGAGTCTTGAGCTCGCGGGCGACGAACAAAAACCTCTTCTTCTTCCTCTCTTTCTTGTTGGGTAGCAACCAACGCGTTGAACGTTATGACCTCCTCGGCCAATGTTTGGTTGGGCAATCCCTAGGGGGATCCTGCCACAATCATCATCAATGTGCCGTGTACAATGTGCCGTGTACGGCCGGGACGGGGCCCGAGCAAGAGGAGCTTCGCCCCTAAAAAACACCCGACTAAAGTCTTTCTGGTGTTACACTACCAAGCGAGGACCTTCTAAGGCGCAGCAAGAGAGCCATCTTTGGTGATGACATTATGAGCGCATTTCACAAGGTAGGTCCCGACACGAGTCACTCCAAGAACACGCAATGCGTACGGTAACAAACAATGACATTTAGCATGACTCCTCAGTGGCAATAGCTTCACAGATTTACAGCTAATAGCAACGATAATTTGCGAGTGGATTTTCAAAGCTGGACGTCGTCGCGAGTAGTTTTAACGTCATAGGTAAGAATCCCCTTGCTCTTTGCGTCAAAGCTGGGCTTTTCAGTTGTCATGCCTTACCCATTGCCGAGACTTGCATTCGATTTCCGTGTGCTAATGGCGAGGTTCAAACGATGGGATATATTTGCGTACCCACCAGGAGCGCCAATACAGCAGCAAGAACTACAGGGAGTCATTGATACAGCTGAATACCACTGGGAGAGGGAGAGGGAGAATACATTTATTGAGCGTCTAAATTGGGAGTGGTTCCTTATTCACTGGAGCCCATATGATGTCATGGCCGCCTGCGCCCGGTCGACCAGCGCTAGCTGGGTCGCGAGTGAGGAGCTGGACATCAAAATCTCCCATTGCTCTCCAAAAGAGGGGGTGGGGGGATGGAGGAGGGGTGGATTTTCTGAGCTGAAGTCGCACTCCCCAATTATGTGGCGGAGTGATCCTGGTTTTTTACAAAATTTGCATTCGGCCGAGTACTGTTCCGGGAACATGAGGTGTAGCCTTGTTGGGTGGGGGAAGGATCCAGATTGAATGAGGCGAAAGACTGTCTGCTGCTCCTTAGAGAGGCTAGGATGAGGTGGAGGGAGTGTCTGTCTTTCTAGCCGGTAGTGCTGCGTGATTTCTCTGAAAGTGATAAGCGGGCAGTACTCCACGCCTTCCTCCGTAGCCTGGGGTGCGAGTGCGCAGGCTTGTTGGTGGGCAAACTCGTTACCCTCCATGGAGGCGTGAGCAGGCGTCCACACCAATTTGATTTTTCTATTTGCTATTTTGTTCTGCAGCAATCTAAGGGTAACTGGTGACACCCATCCTGATTGGTAGTTCCGATATGCTTGCTGCGAGTCGGTGACAATTGTTTGTGCCGGCGTCTGTGTGAGGGCCAGAGCAATTGCCATCTCCTCCGCTTCAGTGATGTCCGTGGTCTTCACTGTTGCGCTTACCAGGAGTCTGTTCTTGGTCGATACCACAATTGTTGCGTATGGCATGCCTCTACAACGGGAGGCGTCCGTGTATACGACTCCGGGTCTTTTCCAAAGCTCGTGTTGAGCGCTCGAGCTCTCGCTGCTCTTCTGGCCTCGTGGATGGGTGGGGTGCATGTTTCTTGGCAGTGGGTGAATAATTAAAGACTGGCGCCAGGGGGTTGGTATCTGCACCTGCGGGATCGCGTCGAGGGCCGCTCACCCTATGTTGAGGAAAATTTTTTCGTCCATCTTTAGTTCGGCTGAGCCTGGCCTTTTGACTTGATAGATGACCTTCGATCAATTCTTCTGCGGTGTTGTGTACGCCCATCCTGAGCAGCTTGTCTGTGGACGCGCTCATGGGTAGTCCTATGGCATGCTTGACTGACTTCCGTATGAGTATATTGAGGAGATTTATGTCGCTTTTGTTTAGTAAGAGGTACGGCGTGATGTAGGTTATCCTTGAAATGACGAATGCCTCGACCAAACGCAGGGTATCCGCCTCTTTCATTCCTCTCTTCCTTGTTGACACCCTCCTAATCATGTGCATTATTTGATCGGTAGTTTGCTTCAGTTTTTTTAGGGAGATGTCACTCTTGGTGTCTGCTTGTAGGTGAACTCCTAGGATTTTAATGCTGGGACTAGGAATTATCGCATGTCCCTCTAGTTGGACTTGGATGTCTTCCTTGATGTTCTTCTTGGCTTTCGGGCGGACAACAAGGAGCTCGGACTTTTGTGGCGCACACTGGAGGCCACAGGCCTTGGCATATGATTTATGACGTCCGTTGCCCTCTGGAGTGTGTCCTGAATATCGCCGAGGGACCCGGTTCCCGTCCAGACGGTGATATCGTCAGCATAGAGAGCATGCCCAAGGTTATCTTCTGCCCAAGGTTAGAGCATGCCCAAGGTTAGAGTCTTCTGGGGAGGTCAAGCAAGGCAACATTAAATAACAACGGTGACAGCACAGATCCCTGGGGCGTGCCTCTAGCTCCTAGCTTTATCGGGTCGGATGTGGCATCTCCTATCCTGAGTGCGGCAGTGCGGTCCGAGAGGAAGTTGCGGATGTACTCGTACGTCCGCGTTCCGCAGTCCGTAGCATTGAGGTTCCTCAATATACTTGCGTGAGTCACGTTGTCAAACGCGCCCTTGAGATCGAGGGCCAGGATGGCCGGGGGGAGTGGCGCGTAGCTTGCTTGAGTACCTCCTCCTTGAGTTGAAGGAGTACGTCCTGGGTTCCTAGATGTTTGCGGAACCCAAACATTGTCGTGGGCATTTGCTCTGTGTCGTCCAAATGTTTCTGAAGGCGGCCGAGCACAATCCGCTCCATGACTTTTCCAACACAGGAGGTCAGGATATTGGCCTTAAATTATCTATGTGGGGAGATTTTCCAGGTTTGGGTATGAATCTTATCTCGGCCGTTTTCCATTGAGCGGGGAGCTGTCCCGTCTCCCAAACAGTGTTGAGATGTTCCAACAGATTTATTAAGGAGTCGTCTCCAAGGTTATTTAGTAGTCTGTAGGTGATGGCATCCGGTCCCGGGGCACTGGACTTCCTGCTCTCGGCTATTGCTGCACGGAGTTCATGGAGGAAAATAGGTCGATCGAGCTCTTCGTTGGGCTTGCCAGAATAGGGTCGGAGTTCTTCTCCAGGTTCCGTTTTGAGGTACCTGTCTCGGAGGTCCTGCGTTAGCTTCTCAGTGTCGCCTCCGTAGTTGTTAAGCGTGCGAACCATACTGCGGTTGATCTCGCCCTTACTCGTGAGTGGATCGATTAGATGCCTCAGTAGCTGCCATGTTCTCTTAGTGGACAGAGTGCCTTGGAGGCCGTCGCACAGCTGGAGCCAGTTATCTCTGCACAGAGTGGAGGCGTATTCCGCTGCCGCCTAGTTGATTTCGTTGATTTTTTTGCGGAGTTTGCGGTTATGTCTCTGTCTTTTCCATCTTTTTGTGAGACATCGCCTCGCTTCCCACAGGTGGAGTAGACGGGCGTCTACACAGGGAGTCTGGTGCGTCGTGACAATAGATTGGGTATGCTTTTTCATGTGCTCTACTTGTTCCACGGCCCACTGCTCGTAGGTTTGCCTCTCTGGGAATGATGTTTTGAGTTGGTCTTCTCTGAACTTGTCCCAGTTGATTATCTTGACTGCCCCTGTCTTGGTCCTGAAGGAGTTCCCCCGCACAGTGAGTTTGATTATATTGTGATCGGAGCCGAGGTTTACATTTGTGTTTGTCCATGCCACATCTAGCGAGCCAGCCAGCAGTGAAAGATCGGGGGTAGTGTCTCTGGCTGTGCTTGTACCTTGGCGAGTGGAGGTCTGGGGGTCGTTTAGGAGGACTAAGTTCGATTTATCAATGAAGTTGGCAATTTCTTTGCCTCTTTTGGAGCAGAACTTGTATCCCCATAATGTGTGGGGGGCGTTGAAGTCTCCTAATAGAAAGGTGGGCCACTGGGGAAACAGTCGGTGAGGCCACTTTGTGGGTCGTGTGTGGGCAGGACCCATGAAGTTCCGTGACATAAAGGGCTTGCAGCACGTCTGGTATGACGAATACAGTTGGCTGGTTTGCTTTGTCTTGATGTCACCCCGTCCAGTGTAGGTCACCCATGCTGTAGACCTACATAGGTGATTGGGGAAACAGTACCCCAACGGTTTCCAATGGCAGATGACCAGCGAAGAGAACTGCAAACACTGTAAATTTCACTACTGTAAATTTCACTCAGGTATTGCCTCCAGCACATGCCACCTATATATACAACATAAGAAGTTCTCTTATTCTGTGCAGCGATCGTGCGGCCGCGCTATTAGGAGCACAAAAATATGCATGTATTTGTAACTGCGCAATAGTGGTTAGGCACATTCTTGATGGAATTGAGGTATTGTTTGGTATAATAAAAAGGATCATGCTGCTCATACAGCCTCAATCGCTTTGTCTTTTTCGCCAAATCTGGACAAACAGCGAGAGAGAAGTGAAGGTAATACGAAGCCCAAACACCCCTGTTTCTGCCATGGGATGAGAAAGAAACGCACCCCGAGACCAGGCACCTGGCGAGGGTATATTTGGCCGCTGTGTGAGCACCACCGCTCGCAGCACTGAGCGTCGTATGGATGACCCCCCAGAGGCCATGGGCTGTAAAACTTGGCAAGAACACGCAGTACAGCTCAGTGAATGGATGCAAAATGCACAATCCGTGCTTTATAAAACTAGCCAAAGTGTGACTAGAGGAAAAAAATGCGCGCGAAAACGCCGGCAGCGCACGATTAAGGGCGCACGTGTAAAAGTTTTTGACTTATACGTAAAACTGCTCATACAGTTGGGACAGAGAACAGAAGAGACAGGACGAGCGCAGACTCACAACTAGTTTATTGAAAAATTGAGCATACTAATATACCCACGCCAGCACATGCATGCACAATCTTTATCACATGATATAACGTTTTAAAAAGTCCTATTCATTTCCATAAAAGCACTTGGATGGTTTACTCACACACTGTTCGGCATGCTTTCGAATAAAGAATGCCTCAATTAATTCCCTTGCCTCCTGTTAGCTTTTGCTCAGACCTTCGTCTGATTCAAAACCGTCTCGCATGGCTCGCTTTCACAAGCCGTGCAGTGCTGCGGAAGGTGGGAACACGTTTTGTTACAGATAGACAGCTCGTGTTCCCTTAAACAGTCGTCCAGACAGCGGCCCGTTTGACAGATGTACACCCGCCCGCATGTGAGCCTGATCATGTCACCACCCCGGTTGCACAGTTCACGCAAGGCATTGCATGTCATATTAGGGAAACTGGTGTCTGTTTCATTCCTTTGGGGATCTTGGGACGAAGGCTAGCCAACTTGCAAGGCGCATAAAAAACGACGGGCACTTTGTGCCTGTTAGCCATATTTTCCAGGTCGTGTGCCACTCGATGGATGTAAGAAACAACCACCGGTTTATTGCGCCTACGGCCGTCTGTCCTTTGGGGTCAGTTTCTTTTCAACTTCTGTAGCAAGGAATCGGCCACCGCTGTCACAAGCGTTAAGGGAAACCCAGCTGCATGCAAACGGGCAACCGGAGCATCGAAACCTTCGTGAATCTTGTGGTGGCATGATTTTGCTTGACCGTCAGCAAGCCATGTATTGACTTGCTACAAAAGGTGCACGATTATCCTGAGCGATGACAACTTTGTTCCCGCGTGTCCATGTATGTAAATATAAGTTCTGTACAATCTCTTTATCTTTATCTGTTCCTTCTATCTGCGGTTTTCTTCTTCGAGGGTAGATATTCCGCTACGATAAAATAAACCTTGTTGTTGCTAGTCAGCGCCTTGTCTTCTCAATCTTTCTTTCATCCCGTTTAAGTGCTGTTATTTTCTGTCAAGTATGTACCAACAAGCCCGCACTACAACGCTTTTTATTTCATGATTTTGCTACTGCTCCTTGAAGGCGAGAAGACGCGATTGCCTTTTTTACTGTCTTTGAGTGCGCAGACAGATAAGGCAACAACCCTTTTCGCACCTTCGGTTTGTAAAGCCAACACACGTGGTCTGGTAAAAGCGTGATGTTAATGTCTAAAAACTGCAAGCAGTCATTTTTAGGCAACTCATTGGTGAAAGACAGGCCTTTCCCAAATCGTCGGAACTTGTCTAAAATCTGGTTAACAGCGTCAGGGTAGGTTAAAATAGGTAAAACCTTTTAAAAATTAAGAAACCATCAACGTGTCTAAACACTTACTCTACCTGCCCGTCGTCCACGTCACGCTCCAAATTCCGATCAATACTGGCTAAAAGGACCACAAAGAACCGGTGTCACGCATCATGCTTTATTTTGCCCCTTCTTTTTTAAAACTGTAACAATGATTGTTGTTGTCTTTGCAATCGTGTCGTTGTCTTTGATAATCGTGTTGTTGTCTTTGCATAATATTTGTTACTGTGCCATCATGTATTTTTTTTACAATGACCACTGCTGTACGTTGCATTTGCAGCTATAATTCCTGTGTATTTTCACTGCATTGCGTTCTTTTGATGTTTGTGAAACTCTACGTTCAAATGTGTTTACCTATGTTTCCGCCAATGTCCGGCCCGCTTGGACCCTTAGGCTATTAAATAAATAAAAAATGCTGTACTTGCCTGCCCCTGGTAGCGAGTAAAGCGAGAGAACGCAATAACGAATGCCTACACGCCCAAACTCTGCCTCCTTGGAGCGCGCGGCCCTGGACCACTTCCGTCACCCCGAGGATCAGCAAATGGCATGCATCGGATTTCTAAAGCATTTTAACCCCGCCTAGAAATATCATCATGAGCTTATTACCACAGCTCGGCTTTGCCGGAGCTTCGCTCAAGCTCGAGCCTTCTGGAATATTTCTCCATTGCGGCACGATCAAATAGTTTGCATTTGGAGAAGGGTGCATGGATGTGCAAAATCTGACAGCCTTGGAATGCCAGTATCGGTATAGCGCTAGACAGCACAATAGCTCCTAGGTTGGAACGTGTGCGGTTGAACTTGATTTTGATATGGTTCGCGTTCCCCCATTGTTTTCAACAGAGGGGGTCTGTGATACTGCTCGTTCTTTGCCTTCGTTACGTTTATAACACATAAACTGCTTGTGATTCGTGCAGGTGGACTGTCAGCTGTACTTTGGATCGACTTTGTTCAAGCGGTCATCATGATTGGCGGCGCCTCTGTCCTCGCTGTGATAGGTTTGTCCTTCCGAAACTCAATCTACGAGAAATTAGGTTGAGGCTGTTACAATAGTCCCTTGAAGAGTAGGTTGATGCTGTTACAAGGGGTCCAAGCATATAATACTTGGACCCCAACTGCCTCAAATTTCTATCTGCATTATGAGGCAGAGTAACTATTATACAGATCTTGTTAAGTATGATCGGGGGTGTGCCGGTAAATCATTCGCCCTCGCGAACACAAAAACTAGAGCGGAATTTTGCCACCTTGTTTTTACACGTCGCAGATAGCCAAGGCTGTCGTAACAAGGAAATATGCACAGTTGGTAAGGGCGCATGGCGAAACAAAGCGGGAAAAAAAACAACGGCGAGTAACTATCACGACAGGATGCGCTCCGTCCTCTTGTAATTGCTTCTCTCGCGCTCCGTTTAGCCAGGAACCATGGCTGAATGGGACCATTCGCTGGTGCTTTAGTAACGTCTTTGTCGAGGCGAAAAGTTCTTTTGGTTACTAGAGCTGAAAGCTCATACTTGCTGGATGCTAGATGCTTGGGTAAGGCCTATTAGGTTTTTTTTTTTGTTCCAAAATCCGCAAAAAAATCAGAGAATCGTCTACTACTGCGTAGCTTTCTTATGCTGCTTGTGTAAAGTGTGAGTTCTGTACACCCAGATTGGGCTATGAGGAGCCAAATTCGTTGGGCTGTGTTATTGTCCTCAAGTTTTTTTTTTTTTGTTTAGCCAATGACGTGAATTTACACCATCATAAGAATTAAGTGCCTTTACTTCGCAAATCGTGTAGTGTTCCCCAGATGAAAGGCGTAGTGCCCGGCTTTTTCAAAATGTTTCAGTTTAGCCTTACATTTTTGGTGAAGATATATAGGATGCATATTTTTTTAATTTGCAGATTATTTTTGACAAAATATTTTTTAATAGCAGAGCTCTTCAAGCTTTTAGTTTCGCCGTCGAGCGTTACGAGAAAAAATACCAAGGAAAAATACAGAGAGCATGTGAGCGTGAGACTGGTGAGGAGCACCCGGCGTCGTCCAGGCTTTCGGGTGGGCTTGCGCCACGTGAGGAGCTAGCAAAAATAAAAAATAAAACAGTCCACGTGCGTCTGCCACTGAAGTGGGGATCACAGTACAGCTCACGCTACGAACGCTGAGTTCACAAGGCCTTGGGTTCCAGCGCATGCTTTGGCACAAATGTGAAGGCCTGCAGACAAAACACTCGGCGCCTGCCAGTCACGGAGAGCTTTCAGTGGCGAGTGCGGAAGTTCACGTGAGCGGCAACAAGAGCGGTGGCCCCTCTCCGACGAAGGGAGAGCGGCCACCAGCTTTGCTCTTTCTCCACGCTTGCACTGCTATAGTGCAAGCTGCGCCTGTTTCTTATTTAATTTTTTGGCCCAAGATAATTTTTGTCAGAATAACCATCGACCAGTTGTCCCTATTTACGCTATTTTAACAATAAACATGCCACTTCAGGCAGTTATGCGATTTTGTGGAAGTGCACGGCCTTACGCGGTTGGCTCATTTTTTGGCATGTTTCATTCGTATTTAGAACGTTGTTTTGCTGGCGTCTTTAATTTGGTCGGCGTTTTCTTTTGTAGGAGATCAATGAGATCCCTATTTTTTCCCTTTCGTCGGATTATTTTTCCAACACTTGTCCTTTTTTTTGTTTTTTTGGTTTTTGGATATTTTGATCGACCGTTCGTTTCCATTTACGCTATCATAACGAATACCTGTGTTACTTCGAATACGAATGCCTGTGTTACGCATCTGTGTGGAAATGCAGAACGGTACACGATTCTGTAAATTTCTCTGTTTTTTAGTCATAATTTCGATGTTGTTTTGCGGGCTTTTTTGTTTAGACTTCAGTTTTGGAAAAGTTGTATGAAATGCAACTTTGCATATTTTAAAAAGATGTGCTTGCAAAAGATATGCAAATGAATATCTTTTATGGGTCAGATTATTGTTGTAGCATGCTATTTTGTTCTTTTGCTGAATTTTTCTTCAAAAAATCTTTTCGGCCTATTATCTCCTTCTACCCATTGATAACGACTACATCCGCTACTTTCACCAGTTATGCATCACGGCGGAAATGCAGGCCGTTATACAGTTTGCCCATTTTCACATTTTTTTGTATTTACAATGTTCGTCGCCAGTATTTTCACTTTGCGCTTCGTTTTTCGGAGGAGGTGTATGAGATCCGCATTTTTGATTTTGGTAGTTTTTTTTTGTAAAATTTATTATTCTACACTTTCTCTATTTTTAATTTTGGCAATTTCAGTCGACTGAGTATCTCTTTTCCCGCTATTATACCCACTAAAAATGTTATTTTCGCCAGTTATGCATTCTCGTAGAAATGCGGGGCGTATCCCAGTTTGCCCATTTCCCAATTTTTTATTCTTAATTACAGAGTTATCAGCGGCGAAGCTGTTTAGCAAATCGTATTTTTCCTGTCCGCAGTTAAAAATGCCAAGAATAAACCGAGCGCGCGGACGGAAGCACGTGCCCCACGGCGACCGCGCGGCATTTAAAAAAACAAAGCTGCCGAGCGCTCCTGTGTGCGTGCCTCGCGAGAAACGCCTAGCGTCCTGGGCACAGGTTTGTCAAGCCAAGCATACCCACTTAGGGGGGATTGGCCAACATTGGCTAAAAAAAGAGCTCCAGCGTTCGCCCTAATCGAGGGAACGAACGCTCGCTCGGAACGAGAAAGACGCATCGTGGCGTACGCCCTTCCAAGGCGATGTCTAACGATTATCACTTCAAAAAAAAAAAAAAAAAATGAAGGAAGCTCGCTTATAGCAATAGGGATTTGGAATAGCCCAGCGTCGCATCACTCTAGCAGTGTCCATAGACATAACAGCAGCGTTTGACTGTTTGGCACATCAGGCGATAAAATCTGCATTGGAATCGGTAGGCATCAGAGGTCGTTTGTATACATGAACATCCGATTACCTCTCCACGTTGATGTCCACGAAGGGCGGTAAAACAGCCTCTCACAATGTCACGCGAGGTGTGCCACACGGTGGCACACATCAGCCTTATTCGAATTGAGAAGTGCGTGCCACACACTATTTAAATATCGCTCCATGCCGATGATATCTGTATCTGGAGTTCTGGCCGCAACAGGAGTGTTTTACGAGCTCGCCTTCAAAATGCCATCAATTCAAAGAGGACTTTTTGACAAGGCGCGTCTTCTACATCTCAGATTCAGATTCAGATTCAGATTCAGTTTTTGTCATGTACAAGTACATGAGGGGTTGGAGAAAAGTTGCAGTACTGCAGCTTGAGAAAGCTCCAACCTCCTGGTTACCCAAACAACAGTGCGTACAACGCAAATACAGCAGCAAATAATTTCATGTACATCATATGATTGAAACTTGTGTAAGTCGTACATTCTGGATTTAGAAAGCGTAATATTCCAGTGCAATACACAAAGAAACAATCGCAGTACAAAGATAAAATGACACGACCGTATGCATATTTTACAATAAAAAAAAAGTATTTTATAAAATGCAGTGCAGGGGCACTGCAAGTAACAAAAATGCAGTGAGGTTGACATCACTAAAGAAACACTGCTAACACGTTTTTTGGGGTTACATTTGCTATGTCGACACTATTTTTATATAGTGTTGAGTAAACTCGGTGTTATGGAGCTGAGCATATTATTCCCGTAGTTAGTCCGGCTGGCAGGTACAAACTAGTGTTCAAGGTTTCTCATGCTGTGCACAGAACTATTTTGAGTCAAGTTGGCCAAGTTAAGCAATGTATTTGTGTTATAGAGTCGCTCGTGTATTAAAGGTTTACAGAGGCGATAGTCCAACAGTTTTTTTACGTAAATAATTCCAATTGTTTTAGTGAAGTACCAACCGAGTGATCCATTGGAGAGTAAGTTATTATTTTGATTAATTTATTCTGCAGTCGGTAAAGTTTAGAGATGTTTGACATTGTGGTGGCACCCCATACTAAGAAACAATAGCTAATACATGATTGAAATAATGCATGGTATATAATAAACCTTGTTTTGATGGGAAGTATCTCGCGATTTCGATAAAGCCCCGCACGGGGCACCTTGAGCAATCTTGGTGACGGTACTGGCGATACCGCGGACCCCGAGCCCCCAAACATAGGCTGGATCCAACCGTGGCGATGTGTTTATAGGTGGAGGGTTAGAAACCACGAACGGTGGCCGTCGGAGCCCAGGTCAAGCTCCGGCGGATGGGCTCCCTGTCTGTTTACCAGGCAGGGAGCTCCGGGACCTCTCAGGCTATCAGGGTAAGGTTTGAGAAGAAAGAACCCCCGTCCCCTGCTTCTATACTATGATGTATGGCATTCTCTAAACCCCCCCCCCCAAACGTGATCGGTCCCTGAAAAGGGGCCGCACCGAAGTATCTTTTCCTTTATTGCCATCTTTGACATTTCCTGAACCAGATAATTTTTCTCGATTTCTTGTCATGGAATCCATCAATCCAACCCACCCTCTTGCATCTCGGTCAGTCTTCTTGATTGCCAAGTATCTTGAAGCCATAGTAGGAAAATCATATAAGTGCAAAAAACAAAAGTCTGGTGAACTCCTAATTGAAATAAATGACAAGCAGCAGTCTGCAAAGCTTCTTGCTCAGACTAGACTGGCTGATCTCGACATCCGGGTCACACCCCATCGGAGCCTCAACAGCTCGCAGGGTGTGATATCCGAGACAGACCTCCTGAACGAAACGGATGCGGATCTCCTTGCCGGCTTGAAGGATCAGGGCGTCACTGCCGTGAGACGCATCACTATCCGCAGAGACGACAGGGAGATTCCGACCAAACACATTATCTTGACTTTCGACCGCGCAGTTCTTCCACAATACATAAACGCAGGTTTCATCCGTTGCTCCATCCGTCCCTACATCCCGAACCCGCGGCGCTGTTTTAAGTGCCAGAGGTTCGGGCACGGTACGAACTCTTGCCGTGGCCGAACGACGTGTGCAAAATGCGCGGCGCACGACCATCCGAGCGAGAACTGCCCATCCGAAACTCTCACTTGTGTAAACTGCGGGGGGCCGCATGCAGCGTACTCCCGCAAGTACTCCCGCAAGAAAAAAAGATAATAAACATCAAGGTCACGGAGAACATCACCTTCCCAGAGGCGCGAAGGAGGTTCGCCTCTTTCCCTCTGGGGAGGTACGCAGACGCGGCTCGCCGGGGGGCGGAGCGGCGTCTGGTTTCCACAGGGACCCAGTTCAGCTAGTCTGACCTGGTCCCGCCCCCGCCCCCCGCTGGGTTGCCTCACAAAGCCCAACCCGGCACCACGCCGCTTGCTGAGGCAGCAGCGGTTGTGGTGCAAACCACTTCTGTCGGGACCGGTGCCGCTCCCGCCTCTGTCTCCCCGTCCTCCAGTCCGTTGGAGGGTACCGAGGCGATGGACACCACGGGCCCCGCACCGGCTCCCACCGTCACCGCACCGCCCGTGCCACCCCTGGTGCCCCGGACGCCCTCGGCGGTGGCGGCTCAAACAAAGGGCTCCCGAGGGGGGGCCAAGTCCGGGGGGCCCGGTCCGTCGGGCACCCCTCGGACATCCGACGACGAGATGGATGTCGGGCCGTTCCTGCCTGCAACGCAGCGCAAGGAGCGGCCACCGACTTCCAAGCCTACAGACAGGCCTAAAAAGCCTAACCCCAGAGTAACAGCCCCGAAAGACGACACATGAACACATACACACACTCCATTCATTCTTAAACCTAAATAATGAGAACAGAAAACATCATCCAATGGAACTGCAGAGGCCTCCTTAAAAATCTTGACGATGTGTATGAGATTCTGCATGCCAGTCAGCCAAGTATCATGTGTCTCCAGGAAACCCACCTCAATTCTAAACACACAAATTTCTTAAATAGGTACATGGTATTCAGAAAGGACAGGGTTGGCTGCACACACTCTTCAGGAGGTGTGGCAATTGTCGCCCACAAATCCTTAGCCTGCCACCCTGTCACTCTGAACACTGTCCTTGAGGCTGTAGCAATCCGTACGATAATATTTAATAGGTTAATAACGGTATGCTCCATTTACATCTCTCCTGATTTTGCACTTCTGAGCTCTGACTTCGAGGCGCTGGTCGACCAGCTGCCCGAACCATACATCTAACAGGCGACCTTAATGCACACAACTCTCTTTGGGGCTCGTCTAGAACGGATGCCCGAGGTCGCCTGATAGAGAAGTTTCTTACATCCTCCGGAGCATGCCTTTTCAACAAAAAACAGCCTACATACCATAACTTAGGACACAATACATACTCGCATCTTGACTTGGTTCCGCAGTTCTCTTTCCATGCCTTGAGTGGGGTGTGGGCACGGACCCATATGGTAGTGACCATTTCCCCACTTCATTAACGTATATAGGTATAGGCCCGAGCAGTCCATCTTCCCATAAAAGGTTTAATGAATCAAAAGCAAACTGGAGCACATTCACAGAAACATCTAAACTACACCACACAACCATAAAACACCTACACGTGAGGAAGCAGCCCAACTCCTCACGGCGCACATAGTCGACGCCGCCGAAAAGTCCATGCCCCAGGCCTCCAGTGCGTCCCGCAACCCAAGGAGGCCCTGGTGGAACGAGGACTGCAGGCGGGCGCGAGAGGCCCAGAACAAGGCGTGGGGTGTCCTTCGCCGGTACCCCACGTCAGATAACCTAATTTCTTTTAAACGGGCAAAGGCTTTGGGAAGCGAGTGCGTCGTGAGGCGAAAAGGGAGAGTTGGCGCACCTTCCTCACTTCCATCAACTCATACACTGACGCACACAAAGTCTGGACACGAATACGAAAACTAAAAGGACAACAGACACACAGCCTGCCCCTGGTTAGTACAACAGGGGACACACTGGAAGACCAGGCTAACACACTTGCACAACACTTCCAACACGTGTCCAGTTCAGCACAATACACAAACACTTTCATGAAACACAAAACATCTGTAGAAAAGAAGTCCCTGCGTGATAACAACAAGTCGCACACTTCTTACAATTCTCCTTTTTCTATTCATGAGCTGAAGGTTGCTCTGAGCACATGTAAGCCTTCAGCTCCAGGTGCAGACAAAATCACATACACCATGATACAACACCTACACCCAGACACTCTGGAAACACTCCTACATCTATACAACAACATATGGCTTTCGGGGCACATTCCTCGCTTTTGGAGGGAGGCCATAGTAGTGGCTTTCCTGAAGGAAGGAAAGGACCCTTCCTCTCCTGCTAGCTATCGGCCCATCGCCCTCACAAGCTGCCTGTGCAAGCTCCTCGAGAAGATGATAAACAGGAGACTCGTGTATTTTCTTAGAGTACAATGGTCTTCTCGAGAGATGCCAGGCAGGCTTCAGGGCGGGGCGGTCCACGAACGACCAACTCGTCGCGCTCGAGTCCTATATAAAGGATGCTTTCCTCCACAAACAATATTGTATGACGGTATTCTTTGATCTGGAAAAAGCGTACGATACCGCGTGGCGGTATGGCATCCTAAGCGACCTCAAGTCCTTCGGCATGTCAGGTAACATGATAAACACACTTGCCAGCTACTTGTCTCAAAGAACCTTTCGTGTGCGAGTTGGAACTGCACTCTCTAGGGTTCATGTGCAGGAAAATGGAGTGCCACAAGGTGGAGTTTTAAGTTGCACCCTTTTTATTGTGAAAATGAATTCCCTTAGGAAGGCGCTGCCACCGTCGATTTCCTGTTCAGTCTATGTAGACGACATTCAACTCTCCTTTAAATCCTGTAACTTGTCTGTCTGTGAGCGCCAGGTCCAGCTTGGTGTTAACAAGCTAGCTGGTTGGGCAGACAGCAACGGTTTTAAATTTAATCCAGGGAAGTGCACTTGTGTCTTGTTTTCCAAGAGGCGGGGCATCCGGCCGGATCCAGACATTCAACTCCACGGTGTCTCGATTCCTGTCAAAAAGGAACACAAGTTTTTAGGCATAATCTTTGACGAAAAGCTCACATTCATCCCACACATAAAACAACTAAAACACAAATGCTTAAAAACAATGAATATCCTGAAGGTTCTCTCGCACATATCTTTTGGTGCTGACAAACAGCTTCTGTTGCGTGTTTTTACCAGCTTGATAGGCTCACGATTGGACTATGGCAGCGTTGTCTATGGGTCAGCCACTAAAACATCCCTCAGAATGCTGGACCCTGTGCTTCATCTAGGGCTCCGCTTGTCCTGTGGTGCCTTTCGGACTAGTCCAGTCGAAAGCCTGTATGTAGAGTGCAAAAATGGAACCTACAATGTCAGCGAGCATACACAGACCTCCTTTATGCTTTAAAATTTCATCCATGCCTCACCATCCTTTTAAATCAGTTTTTCATGATACCTCCATGACTGAACTCCTTTTAAATCGACCATCTTTCTCTGCGCCCTTCTCTTACAGAGTTAGAGAGGAAGCGTCAGAGCTTGTTGTCTCCTTTTTAGATACCATCCAAAGTTCTGTAACAGATCTCATAGCACCATGGCATCTCCGCCCTGTCTCATGCGACACATCATTCACTCATGTAGATAAAAACCGAGCTCCCACATGTGCAATTCTGCAGCATTTCTTGTATTTGCAGCAGAAGTATGAGTGCTCTGAATTTTATACGGATGCCTCTAAGACTTCCACCTCTGTGTCCTGCGCGGCGCATGGGCCCGGCCTTAGTGTCACTAGAACTTTTAACACTAATACAAGTATCTTTACGGCAGAGGCCTATGGTGTACTTCTGGTTGTTAATCATATCCTTCAAAGCCACATCCCACAATCCATTATATATACAGATTCTCTCAGTGTTGTGCGGGCGTTGTCGTCAACAAAGTCCTCAAAAAATCACGTTATAAATTTAATAGTCAAGGGTATTATGTCGGTGTATGTACGCAAGTTTGAACTGGTTCTTTGCTGGGTCCCTGGCCACAGTGGTATAGCCGGGAACGAAGTAGCGGACCGAATGGCTGCTGCTGCTACACTCTCGAATACAGTAGACATAACCACATTACCCTACACCGACGTGAAACCACACATCAGACAACAACTTCGCAAAACATGGCAAACGCACTGGAGTGAACAAACAGACAACAAGTTACACGTAATAAAACCACACTTGGGACCATACACCACCGACACACGTAATAGATACACTGAAGTCGCCTTGGCTAGATTACGGATAGGGCACACTCATGCAACGCACTCGCACCTTCTCACGGGGTCTCCAAGACCTCTGTGCAGCAGGTGCGGAGAGGCCCTATCCGTGAACCACATCCTCATACAATGTAAGGCACTCGACATTACACGACGAAACACTTCCCACAACTACACACACGACATATTCCACCACACCCGTCATACTTCTTAGGAGATGAAGCCATGATCTCTGTTCAGCGAACCTTAAGGTTCCTATCTGAAGTTCATTTCTTACAACTCATCTCTTATCACCCATAGTTTTACCCCTGGTCCTATACACCAGCCACCTTATTTAATTTTTAACCACTCTTGTTCTTCACCCTGGCCCTTTACACCAGCCGTGCTCATTGTTTTTAACTGATTTTATTTCGTGTTCTCTCCTATCAAATCACTTTGTGTTTGGCGCTCTTTGCCCATGTCGGCCTTGCGCCAATAAAATCAATCCATCATCATCATCATCGATTTCGATAAAGAAGTCCTATTACTCTCGAAAGCTTCATTGCTACCCGGTCTGTTTGCAAATCCCAGAGCATATCCTCTGTGAATACCACGCCACGAGTTTTGAAACCTTTTATTACTTCTATGGGACGGCCACCGAGATGCAAGTTTTTTATTAGATTTATTTGATTGCCTTTAGCTTGGAAAATAATACCCTTGTTTTTTTTTCACGGTTTATTATTAGGCCTTATGACGAAACCCATTCACACAATTTAGCTAGAATCTCATTGCCTCGGCTAATGAGAGATCTGTGCAGTTTTCATCGGCTAAAAACAAACTTGTGTCATCCACGTAGATATTTGACGGAATAGATGATTAACACAATGTCGTTTATGAAAATGTTGAATAAACAGGGACCCAACATGCTTCCTTGTGGTACGCCAAGGCATGTTCGCTTTGCTAAAGAAGACGAGTGGTTTATGTTTACATATTGCTGGCGGTTGCCAAAGTATGATTCAATTATCTCAAGTGCCCTACCGCGAACACCGTAAAATTCTAATTTCTTAAGTAGCAGATTTCGGTCAAGCGAATAAAAAGCGTTCGTGAAGTCTATAAATATTCCACGTACGAATTTCGATTTCCCGGAGAATGAATTCCTTCTGCGCAAGTAACGCGAGTTCAGATCTGTGTTTACGGAATCCAAACTGAGCATCTGATAATATTTGTTTAGTTTATCTTTAAAGGATGCGAGTCGTGAATACAAAACTTTTTCAAGGAATTTAGAGGTAATTGGTAAAATTGATATGTTGCTATAGTTTCCAATACTGTTTTTGTCCCCTTTTTGTACAGTAAGACTACTTTCGCGGTTTGCAAATTCGCTGGAAAAATACTATAGAAAAACACAGCTTGAATATACTCGTCAGGGGGCGGGAACTTATGTCAGCAATAAGTTGGATAGGGTGGAGCTTAAAAATCAAAAGGATCGGAACTGTTGCTGTTTCGCAGCTGGATAATTGTTAAAAATACCTCGGCCTCCGTTACTGGAGCTAAAAATACTGAGTCGGAGCAAGAATTTTTCATCTCTATCGGGTTATTGAGTAATACCAGGGAGGACAATGTCGTCACAAGATATTCGTTGAAGGCATTTGCCAGATCACAGCCTGTTAATTTTTTTCATTAACGGTGATTTCCGAGACTGTGTTGAAGGTGCTATTAGTGCCAAAGAGGGATCCTATCTTTTTCCAGGTTGCCATCGTATTGTGACTAAACTCTGTAAATATGTTGTTGAAATACTCGTTGCTAGCGTGACGAATTTCCTTGTTAAGGCTATTGCGAAATTTTTTTGTATTCTTTTAAAACTACGGTGGGTGAGAAATTTATTTTAGCGAGTAGGTGTTTAGTTATCCAGGGCTTACGGATCTTTCGGGAGGTGGTAAAGTCTTTGTATGGAAAACACTGATCGTACAGGTGCTCAATTTTTTTTTATGAAGGTATCCATTGCAGTGGCGCTACAGACGTCCATCCAATCGATTTCTGGAACATCATTGCTAAAGTGATCCATGTTATCGGACAAAAATTGTGTTGCTCTGACCGGCGGTTTTTTAACTCTACAGTTTCGTTCGATTGCCATGAATATAGGTAAGTGATCGCAAGCTATAACACCAGCCTTAGCATTGGTAGTATCCGCACCTATAAGAAAAAAGTCGATGAGCGTTGAGGTGTTTGCAGTTACTCGTGTTGGAAAGTTTATAACATTGATTAAATTGAAACTTTGAAATGACCTTGCCATCTCGTTTGTTATACTCCCAGGTGGTCAAAATTAATCCGGAGCCCTCCACTACGGCGCGCCTCACCGCCTCCGTTGCGTTGGCGCCTTAAACCCTACAATCAATCAATCAATCAATCGTTTGTTATACTACCATGAGAAGACATGTCTTCATCAAAATCGCCGCCACAAACTATCTTAAGCTTATTGTTGAAGCAGTAATCGAAGAAACATTCAAAATAACTCAAGAGCAAAACGTGTGATCCAGGCGGAGGGCGGTAAAGAACAGAAATGACGTAGTCGTTCAGTTTTACAGGCAATATTTCATAGTCGTAATTCGAGCACGTGAAAGCTGGTATCATATCACACTGGTAAATGAGCATAAATACTCCTCCACCTCGGCTACAGGGGCGGCTTAAAAAGACAACATTGTATCCTGGGATTTTAAATACATCCTAAATACAAGGCAAGCGACGTCATTCGGCGTCAGCTGGGGAACCTGAAGTGTGGCGGTGATTTCATTTGTCTTCATTTGCCGCGATTTCATTTGTCCTGATCTGTCTTTGGCAACCCGTGAAACTCAAGATTCAACTTTCTGTTCTGCCATTCAAGTTCATCAAGGTCTTTCTTTATGCAGCTCATTTGCTCTTTCCCTTCGACAGATTCAATGCCCTCAACACGCTGTTTCGTCTCAATCATTTCCTTTTTTCCTGTCGGTCGAGTCTAGTTAATATTTCATCATACTGGTCCGAAACGTGCTGAACACTTGCTTCAAGACTGGTCAGGGTTTCCTGCATGGTCTTTACTTTCTCCTGTAGCTCAGCTATTCCAGTAACAGATGCGTAGTCAACTGGATTTTTAGATGCGAACGCATCTCATTTACTCGCCTTGTCCCTGCATCCATCCGGCGTTGTCGGCGTCCACCCCTCCCCCATTCTCCTCGCCGCGCCAGCTGCGCTCTCCGCCGCTCACCCCCTTTCCTCTCCGATGGCGAACACTCTCTCGCGAGGGGCATTGGATTGGATTCGATTGGATTGGCTTGGCTTGGATTGGATTGGCTTGACTTGGCTTAGATTGGATTAAAGTGGATTGTGTTGGATTGCGTTGAGTCATAGCCGCGGCAGACGCACTGGCGCCGGCGCGTCCCCTCACCGTTATGCGCGCAATAAAACGCGGTGCCTACGCCGCTCCGCTCCATCGTTCAAGCGCCGTTCCTCCGCTGTCCAACGCTGCAACGTGAACCCCCTATGCGTCGCATCTACACAGGGATTCCCGCGAGGGGAGTTGGGAGTTTTTTCTGCTTAGCCCTCTGCAGAGTGGGCATCGCCACTGCTTCTTTGTAGAGTCTGATCTGAACTGGAAAGCTTTTCCGAAATCCGCGAACATGGTCCCAAGTGGTACGAATGCATTGACTACAAACAGCAAAAGAATTATGTTGGCTGATAGCCAAGTCACAGCCAAAGCAACAATTGCCTTCAGCGTTACTCATTTCACCTAGCTACATGGGCAGCAGAGTACCGGCACAGAGAACAAGATGGCGAATTAGTGGGAACAGCGCAGAAGACGGGACTGAGCAAGTAATAGACGATACAAGCGCTGTCTATTACTTGCGCAGTCCCGTCTTCCGCGCTGTTTTCAAACGATATGATGTACCAACAAGCCCTTCAGCTCACCCTTTTGAATTAGTGGAAGCGGTAAAATGCAAACCTGCAAGAGCAAGACGAAGGATGAATACGTTGCAGCCTGCGCCGCCTCTGCCGCCCAAGTGAGGGTTCTTGCGCAGTCTCGTCCTTTGTAGGCAGCGTAGGGTGCGCCATGCGGTAGCGAATCTCCCAGTGCGCCTTCCGATGGGGAACGCCAGGTGACGTGGGCTTGACGTCACTGTTTGGCCGGCGATTTTTTTTCTTGTGTGATCGTTCGGCTAGGAAATGTGCGGCAATAGCCTTCACCTGGCGGAATGTCTCCCGTTATCATCTTTCAATGGCAGGGGCCCCCATACCCTTGGTAGACTGACACCGATTTCTGGGCGTAGCACTTCACCGGTCGATGGCGTGATAACCACACGTTCGCCGCCTGAAGGAGAAGCTGGGCTCCTTTGCAGTGGTGTTACTCATGCTGACCAGCGGCTCAGGACGCTGTTCCGGTGGACCCCTCTTACGTCGCTACTCAGCAGCCTGCGAAGGACTTCTCCAATACAGCCTCCCAGCTCTCTCCTTTCCAAGACCAACACAAGGCTGTTAGACAGTATGCAAGCCCGAACTCTGCGATTTTATCTTAGCCTTCCCAAGATAACTTCTACGCTGGGGACCACACGTGAGTCTGGGCGCTTCTTGCCCAGTGTACTGGTCAAAGAGGGGCAGTTTCGCATGCATCTGCGGCTTGCGTCTAGGTCCCCAGGACACTCTTTGAGTTCTAGCGCTACCTTAGAGGTACAAGACACTCTACGACCCTTCTGTCAGAAGTACCCTGCACCGCTTCATCTTCCGCCCTGGATGCACTCCCCCTGGGGAATGGTCACCAGCAGTCATCATCAGAAATTGTCATCAGCAGTAAATCAAAGTTCCCGATTCGAGCCCTCAAGTACTTCAGTCTAGAGCTCATGTGGAATTGCCACCTTAACCGCAAGCATAGTTTCACCGATGCGTCGGTAACGGCCACATCCTCTGCGGTCGGAATCTAGGTTCCATCGACGGGGACCACAATTGCGGCCAGGTTAAGGCAGAGAACAACGTCGACGACCTCTGAACTTGCTGCCTTGCGCTCTGCTTTGCAGTACATTCTTGGGCAAGAAGCTTCTGTGTGGGTGATTTTGACAGATTCACGGGCGGCGTTCGAAAAACTAACATCATTTTTGCGGGAGCAACTGGCCCACGAAATACACGCCCTGCATACACAGGCTGCAAGCTTGCTTCACTAGGTAGTGCTGCAGTGGCTACCTGGACATTGTGGGGTGAATGGGAAATTGCAAGACGACGCAACAGATTGCGCGGCCCACAGCCAATCTAATGTCAGTATCCCGATTCCTTTCTCTCGACGTGACACTGCGACGCCTGCGTACTCTGTAGCGCGGCACTCGCAACTCTCAATATCAACGGACGAACCAAAAAATTACCGGCCATTGAACAGAATTTAGCCTGCTTCCACCTTCCGAAGCCGAGTGGCCTGGGAAAGCGTAACAAAGCAGTTGCTCCCAGAATTCGTCTCAATGTCGATTTGAACGGTCAAAACTTGCACAAGACGCGTCGAGTTGCCTCCCCGCACTGTCACGCTTAGGACACAGCATGTACTGGGTGTGTGTTTTCCTTTTGACACCCCACAGCTAACCTTGAAGAGAACTTGTGACTGCGCGCTGATGCAGCTCGGAAACTATGCAATGTCCTCGGTCCACGGCAGTCAACTGCCGCGGCAACACGGAATACAACGGCCTTGGTGTCATTTCTCCGGGTTTCCGGCCTGTACGAAACCCTGTGAACGTTTGCCTTAACTTTACTACTGTGCGTATGCTGTGTGCGTGTTCCTGCGTCTGTCAGTTTCTTTGTGCTTATTTCGTTTGTTAGAATCTCGTTTCATGATTTTTCAACAGTGCGCAAAGTTCCCTAAACTCATAGTGCAACTTCAACTCTGCGTTTTCCTTTTGGACGCTTTCCACTAACGTCTTCATTAATGGTAATGTTTGTTTATGAACTGTTATGTAATGTTTGCTTATGAACTTTGTGTCTTTCGAAACTTTGTTGCAGTTCACGAAACTCTTGCTTGGGTTCTTGTTTGAGACCATCAAGCGTTTTTACAAATAACTTAGTCATGTGAAACACGGTTGAGTAGCGCGGTACAGACGGAACAACAAAGAAGGGGCCGCAGAAATCTAGCGCTGGACATCAACTGAAATGTTTCCCAAAGACAAAAGAAGATATACAAGAGCGGCGAATGCGTGAACATGGGCAAAGCAACAAGAAAAAAATTACACCATCTTCCCGTGGGGAACCCTGATGAGGATGCGAAGCATCATGGGGGTTTCGTGTGGTTCCATTGTGTTGCCGTTATGGTGAGTGTCTCGTGTTGAGTAGCGCCAGAGTGAATTCCGCGTCCGGGTCCACACCGGTGGCAAAGGAACGCAAGTACTGTTGTGTGACGGTGAGTAGGCGGTGGTTCTCGAGGCGCCGAAACTCGTCCATCATGTTCTTGTCGATGTTGTCGTCTCTCTGGTAGAATCGGTAGTCTCCGTCAACGTTGCTGAGATAAAGGTTGTTGACGTTGGCGCACCGGCTGAGAGCAATGTACACGCCCTCTTCTTCGCAGCTTTGTCTTCTCCCTCTTCTTCTTAAGCGGTTCCCCTACGGGAAGATGACGACGGTGGTTGAACGCGAAGCTATCTCGCCATGGATTCTTTGGTCGGCCAAACCCTAGGGGCATCCTTCCACAATCATCATCAGTGGTGCCTGGCCAAGCATGCGCAGTGGGGAAGGAGGAGGAAGTGGTAGTTGGGGGTGGGGGAAGGGGAGATAGAGGCCGGTAACTGTCTGGCGTTTCGCCGACACCTCAACCGGCCGAACGGAAGCGAGAGGGGGGACAGTAAAAAGAGTAGAGAAGGAGGGATGGAGGAAGAGAGGGAGAATAATAATTCGGCACGCGACTCTTCCTTGTAGCACGCACCCGTCCCTGCAGACAGGGGAAACAACTACTGGAGAAGGGGTTACACACTGGTTGGCGGTTGTGCTGGTATGCATTATACATTGGTTAGCGGGTTATGCAAGAGTGGATCACAAGGTTGGGGCTTTCGGGGGGAGAGGTGGGAGGGGAAAAAAAGTAATAATAATAAAAATATTAAATAATGAAAAAAAAGAAAAAAAAACAGTACATCAAAAGAAAAGTAATAACAAAAGAGGTTAAGGAGCTGAGCCGCAAAACAGGACCGGAATAGGAACGAACAGTGCGGTGTTGGATAAAAAAAAAAAAAAGATAATGAGAAAAAAAGGAAACGAGAAAAAAAAGGAGTACACTAGATGCTAAGTAGTAGCTAAACTCTAATAACAACAATAAGGAAAAAGTTAAGTTGATAAAAGGTAGTGGATAAATGTTAAACAGCTGAACAAGATATATAAGGGTTGAGCTAAACAGAGTAGATGAGAGTTGAACAGGTAAACATTACAAAGGAAAAAAAAACCAGATGGCAACAAGAATTAGACAGCGCGGATACATGGGGATAGACAGTGAGATAATGAAGCAGGTAAAAGGATAACTGGGAGTACGTGAGCCTGCCTAGATAGAATCAGGAGGATTATATGGTAAAGGTTACGAGGGAATAAATGGGAGTACACATTGGTTATACTGGTTACGTTAGTTAGTTATAGAGGTGGGTGGACCCGTGGGCCGAGGTGCAAAGAGTTTTGTCGTTTGCACAGGTGACTGGGTGCACTGGTGTTCGGTTTTGGGGGAGTTTTTTTGCCATCCAGTTTATGACCGAGGCAGGGTGGGGTTGCTGGCTGAGGCACGCAGTCACACACACACCACACCAAACACACACACACACACACACACACCACACACAACACACACACACACACACACACACACACACACACACGCAGGACACAGGCACGAGCACAACACGCACAACAACACACCACACACACACACACACACACCACACACACACACACACACACACCGACACGCACACGACAAGCCAATCCAGCACGCACGACACGCCAGAGCTGGTTCATGGCGTTGCGGGATGGGGACACAGGTTGAGGTTAGGCGGGATGGAGGTGTAGTAGCAGGCTTGGGCTCACAGACACGTATCCGTGGCGGGATGGTGGCACAGGGTGGAGTTGGGACACATGCTTGCAGCCACACACACTCGCGCACACACTCGCGACACGCCACTGAAAGTTTCCTGAATGGGCGCGGAGGGGGGCCGCCGACACGCCAGGAGCAGTTCTGTTTGCGCGCCGGCGGCCGGGTGAGCCGCTCGCTGGGATGCTTCCGGGTTGAGGGGATCGGCGACGAGGAGAGGGGGAGGGGAGAGGAGGGGAGGTATGAATGAAGGAGTAGTGCGTAAGAGAGGGGGGAAGCGTCGTGAACGAGGGCCGGCGGCCCATTCAGAGCAGCGTGGCAAGGTCGGTTGCGTGCAGGAAGTGCAGCAGCGCGGTGAGTGCCGCGCCCTGTGCGCGGGCAGCCGAGGGAAAGAGGAGCTCCTCCCGCAGTGGGGTTGCGGACGACGGACAACAACCACAACGACAAGGGAGGGAGGGACACAGCGCCGAGCATGAGATGCCCCGCATCTAAAAAAATTTAGTGCCCTTCCACTCTGCGAAGAAGGATGCCTCAACGTGAGCTTTAACAGGGTCGTAGTCCAAGAGTACATGAGGCAAAACACGTTTGTTTGGAATTTGCGATGAGCATAGTTCCTGATTAATTAACTGAATGAACTTTTCACGAGAATAGAGTTTTGCTTCCACTGGACAAACATGGGCTCTCCGTTCCCTCCCGTGGAATGCCATATGTATTGACAGCGGACGAGAATTCCACAATATTTGCAACATCGCTGTTAACCATGTGATTTTGATAACCATATGAACCAGACCCTGTGTTAGAGTCGCCTCAGTGGCTAATTGTCACATAATTTGTTTTGGTAGAGTTTCAATAAAACAGGCGTTACAGCCACGTTCTGTAATGGTATTGCCTCCAAACATTGACGTGATTCACTGTGCAACACTCGAAGTGGGAAAGCCATCTTCCAAAGATCAAGCTTTACAACGATCCCCTTAAAGTCTGCTTCACCTCCTAACAAAATGAATTGCTGGGAAGACATTTTAGGGCGCAGCCCTTTGGCGCCCGTCTCTGGCCTCAGCCGCGTCGGCGTCGTCGTGACCGGGCGAACGATGGAAAGACCGACGAGTGAAAGAAAGCAAAGGAGGAGAATGTAGCGGAATTGGAAGGGGAGGGCGGTTCGTCGTGGCGGCGGGAGCAAGCGCTCTCCGAAAGTGTACGGTAGGGGGAGGGAAGGGGCAGTATGCCGGGCCCGCCCGCGGCGCTAGACGCTTGGCGAAAACGTGAGGGGGCCGTTCGCGTGACAATGATGTGCTTTCACGCTAATGCTATGTTCAGGACTACCGACGTAACAGCCGTATCGTGCGCTATGGACGTAAAAAACGGCGTTTCACGCAGTTCGGTTGACTGAGACGCCAAATGACGCCATTATTTAAAGATATTACCATAGTTGCAACAACAGCCTGAACCCGGCCTCAGACGCAGTTAGCGGTCCCTTCCTGAGACGCACTTCGCGCCGCCGCAACATTGGTTCATGGTCGAGAGAATCCACGAGGCAGTTCTGAACTGCGAGTGGCGCAACCGGTCGTGTGCAGCTGCAGCGGCTGTTGTGGAACGCGCACATGCCCTCTCAGCCACTTCTTACTGAGCAATGAGCGACGCAGCTGGTAGAACTGCGTCGTCTGCCGCTGCTGATATACGAGCTTGCCGAACAGCTGCGCCCAAATATCGCATTAGGGAGTATCGTAATCACCAGCCAATTTTAAACGGAATTATAAGCCGTCTGATATTGAAATATAAAGGTCCTAGCACCTTTTTATTTTATATGATTTTTTTTCCATGGCCCGGGAGTGTGGCGCGCAGTTTTACGATCCCGGGGATTAGAGTGGGCTCTGCAACGTGGGGCTACGCTCACTAGCGATTCTTGTCTATATCCGTCTGTTACCGGAGACGATCTGCTTGATCCTAGCCATAGACAGCTTTGCTGTAAAATATCGCGACGAAGTCAAGTGGTTCCTTTTGTTACTCACGGGGCAAGTGCGCATTTAGATAATCTATTCCTATTTTGACAAACTAATAGATGCCGTGCTTACACAGTTATCACGGGATTTCATCATGCAGCCCGCTTCAAACAATTCACGGCTGGCCTGGTCTTTAAAACAGCGCAATATCAGTGTCTTCTAGAAACGTGGAACACAGTGTGGAACGCAAAGGCAGCGGCGGCAATCGTCAGCTAAATGACCCCCCCCCCCCCACCCCGCAGCAAACCGCGTGAACAGCTCTCCGAGCCTGTTATTAATAGACCTACTTGTCTGCCCTAGACCCACTAAATAAGCTACGCTTCAGAGTAACGTCACGCGTACCCGACATGACCGCGCCTGCCGCTGAGAACACGACGCAGACGACGACACGACGCATAGTGGCCCACCGTCAACACGTGCAAGCCGAGATACGACGCCACGACGCACCCTGACCTCGAAGAAGGCAGCGTCCGACGTTCAGCTGTGCATTGATGGCTTTGAAGTAGTCGCCCTCATAGACACGGGAGCCGACTACTCAGTCATAAGCAGACCTTCTGCGTCTAAGCTGAAGAAAGTTATGACCAGATGGGACGGTCCACACATCCGCACAGCAGGAGGCCACCTCGTGACGCCAAGTGGTAACTTGCACATCACCCGTCACCATAGACGGCACAACGTACCCTGCGGAGTTCGTCATTTTGCCTAACTGCTCCCACGACGTAATTCTTGGACTTGACTTTTTGACGGACAACGGTGAAATAATTGATCTACACACCAAGTCCATAACTTTTTCCTCCGATCACTCCAAGTTGCCGGAACCCAACCCCGAGCACCGTGTTGCTTTAAGGATCGCTGATGATCATGTTACAATGCCACCCCGTGCAAGCTTGATGACCACCGTCTACTGTGAAGATGCTGTTCCTAACGTCGACGCTATCGTAGAGAGTGAGAAAAGGTTGCTCCTCGACCGCGGTGTCTCCGTTGCAAGAGGCATTGCGCGCTTTACGCAACGCCAATCCCAAGTTTTGGTCAGTAATTTCATCAAGGAATACCAGGAAACAGGGGCGCTGTAATTGCGTTCCTCGAAGAAATGCAAGAAGCAAGTGACGTGATCGCGGTTGCGGACTTTGAACGCACACCCGAAGATACCTTCAAGCTTCAGAATTCCTTCGACGTGAATCCGGTGTTACCGCAAGAAGAACGGAAGAAATTATGGATTTACTTGCATCGCTTCAGAGATGTTTTTCTGTCGGAAACTCAAAACTACGTCAGACACCTCTGGCGAAGCACCGAATAATAACCGAAGATGGAGACCGACCTACCCGGCAGTCACCGGCCGCGTCTCTTCACACGACCGGGAAGCCATCCGGACCCAAGTGACGACATGCCTCAAGCGACGACATTATACACAGCCGTCGAAAAGACCCTGGGCTGCCGCGGTCGTACTCTTGAAGGAAAAAGACGGCACATTAACGTTTTGCGTTGACTACCGGCGACTGAACAAAATCATCAAAAAGGACGTGTACCCGCTCCCCCGAATGGACGACGCCCTCGACCACCTCTGCCCCGCGAAGTACTTCTCATAGATGGATCTGAAGACTGGCTACTGGCAAATTGATGTGGACGAGAGAGACCAGGAGAAGACTGCATTTATAACCCCGGACGGCCTATACGAGTTCAAGGTGATGCCGTTCGGGTTGTGCACGGCGCCAGCAACGTTTCAACGAGTCATGGACACGGTGCTAGCTGGAATGAAGTGGCAGACCTGCCTCGTATACCTCGACGATGTTGTGGTATTCTCCCGGACTTTCGGCGAAAACCTTGCAAGGTTGCAGTCTGTACTCGAGGACATCCGTACGTCGGGGTTAACGCTGAAGCCTGAAAAGTCCCGCTTCGCGTACGAGGAACTCAGGTTTTTGGCCCATGTCGTCAACGCCGCGGGAGTCCGACCTGATCCGGCGAAAACTTCCGCCATAGCGAACTTCCCAAGACCGAAAGATAAGGAGGGCCTCCGGAGATATCTCGGATTATGCGCATACTACAGGCGCTTCGTCGCGAACTTCGCCCGCATTGCAGAGCCACTCACCCGCTTGACGAAAGATAGCACCCCTTTCAGCTGGGAAAATGCCCAAGAAACAGCCTTCTGCGAGCTGCAAAAATGCCTGCAAAGCCCGCGTGTGCTCGCGCATTTCGACGAAAATGCCGAAACGGAAATGCACACGGACGCCAGTGTACGAGGATGGCTTGGGTGCCGTCCTCGTACAAAGCAAAGCGGGTGCGAGAAAGTAATCGCCTATGACAGCAGTGGTCTCTCCAATGAAGAAAGAAACTACTCAGCCTCTGAGAAAGAGTGCCTCGCGATTATATGGGCCATTTCAAAATTCCGCCCATACGTGTATGGAAGACCATTTAAGGTTGTGACAGACCACCATGCGCTGTGTTGGCTCGCCAATTTGAAGGACCCCTCTGGCCGTCTTGGTAAGTGGAGCTTGCGCCTGCAAGAATTCGACGTTACAGTAGTCTATAAATCCTGGAGGAAACACTGCGACGCCGACTGCCTGTCCCGTGCCCCCG
This sequence comes from Haemaphysalis longicornis, assembly GCA_013339765.2. Classification (NCBI taxonomy): domain Eukaryota; kingdom Metazoa; phylum Arthropoda; class Arachnida; order Ixodida; family Ixodidae; genus Haemaphysalis; species Haemaphysalis longicornis. The sequence goes on from CM023453.1 coordinate 189,419,452, forward strand.
TCGACCCACCACCAGAAGACTCCGATGAAGACAGTGCGTTCTTCGGAGTCGTGACTGAGAGCGACCTGGCCGCCCAGCAGCGTGCCGACCCCGATCTACGCGTCATGATCGACTACCTCCAAGGATGCAACGTCGCCGTTCCCAGGGCCTTCAAACGCAACTTACCTGCATTTAGCCTGTAAAACTCCGTCCTCGTGAAGAAGAATTTCAGCCCCGGAACGAGAGCAAGTTATCTTCTTGTGATCCCGGCAGATCTTCGTGACGAAATTTTGGAAGCGTGCCACGACGACCCGTCTTCCGGACATCTCGCCACAGCTCGCACAATTGGGAAAATCAAGGTGAAGTACTATTGGCCCCGCCTTGCATCCGATGTCACCCACTACGTCCGGAGCTGCCGTGAATGCCAGCGACGAAAAACGCCACCGACGAGACCCGCCGGACTTCTGCAACCGATCGGCGTCCCGTCGAGGACCTTTCAACAGATCGGAATGGACCTTCTGGGCCCGTTCCCTACATCCCGATCCGAGAACAAGTGGATTGTTGTAGCGACAGACTACATGACGCGCTACGCAGAGACCGCCGCACTTCCGAAGGGGACTGCACAAGAAGTCGCAAATTTCTTCATAAGCCAAGTTGTGCTGCGACATGGATCCCCGGAAGTCCTAATCACGGACCGCGGAATGGTCTTTACTGCGGAGCTGATGCAAGGGATATTACGCTACAGCAACACGGATCAACGAAGAACGACGGCGTACCACCCCCAAACGAACGGACTAACGGAACGCCTGAACAAGACAATAGCGGATATGCTGTCAATGTAGGTCGACGTTGAACATAAGACTTGGGACGAAGTGCTCCCGTATGTCACCTTTGCGTACAACACGGCTATCCAGGAAACTACGCAGATAACGCCGTTCGAGCTTGTCTACGGAAGACGGCCGACTACGATGCTGGACGCCATGCTTCCGCACGTAGATGACGACGACCTCAATGGCGACGTCCAAGGATACCTTCAGCGTGCGGAGGAGGCCCGCCATCTGGCTCGAGTTCGTACAAGGGACCAGCAGCTGGTGGATACCGGGCGGTACAACCTCCGACGCCGAGACGCCGAGTACCCCCTGGGGATCGTGTGTGGGTTTGGACTCCCATCCGTCGATGCGGACTGAGTGAGAAGCTTGACGGTATTTCGGACCCTACCAGATTTGTACGACGTGTCGGACAACTTACCTACGAGGTGATCCCGATGGTGATTCCGGAACATCACGGTGACGCACGCGGCCCGAAGTCGTCTACGGAGTTCGCTTGGAAACCTTACTATGCAGATGACGGACTTTTTTTGTTGTTCGTTCGAACTGTGTTTTATTTTAGCATGGGGTCGATGCACTCTTACAGGGGGGATAGTGTCGCGAACCATGTATGGGTTTGTTTATTTATTGTTTGTTTTTACTGCCGGGCCACGCCCGGCTGTGTTATCTGCGTTCCAAACGAAGCGCGTCTTACATTCTTTACTTTTATGCCGCACGGGCTATCACACTCAGATAAGGCAGACTGTTTCGCCCTAACTTCACTAGCCCAGAATAATCTTCTGTGATCTACAATGTTCTGGATGTGAATCGACGTTTCCAGAAACACTTGCGCGGAAAGATAACAGCCTGCAGAGCAGACGCCGCGGCATTCATTCGACGACACTCGCCTGTGCAAGTCACTTTTTTGACCGCTGCTTCGCCGCCTCTGTATTCTTTTGAGTTGTTAGGGGAGCACAAGTTCGCTCCAATAAACGTGTTTCTCCTTCAAGACAACTGCGTCGTCCTTGGCTTCGTGACAATATTGACATACGCCCCCACCACTGCACCGTCATTACGGATTTTTTAAGAACCTAAAATCATGCCATTTATTGCAGCAAGAGGCTTCAAGACAACGTTACTAGCCCAAAAAATGTTAGAAACACCTAACAAGTCATTCAATTTCATACAACCTTAATTAGATACCAGACCCGCCCACCATTGAAACCTAAATTTACCCAAAATACACAATGTATATGGTCGCCACACCATTTCCTTCTTGAGAGCCAAACAATTGCATGATATAGTAGTCTAAATAAAACAAAAGAGACAACCACACATTCGTTAAAAAATACTTCATGTCTGAGTTTTATGCTTCACTGTGTTAAATTTACACAATATATTTTTCTCGTGCACATTGTATATTATCTTTATTTAATTGCATTGGATTGTTTTTATGTAAATATTATCCTATGGACCCATTACTAGCCATGTCGGCTATGGATCCAGATGACTTTTCGCCTATTTTTGTATCTGATCTTCTCCATGAAAGAAAGATTTCTGATTTCTGGACAGCGCGAACGAAACAGGATAGATGTATAGAAACACGTAGAGCATAAACGGGTGCTGATACGATTCTACGTTTTTCTAATCGTCGCTCCTGTTTCTTTCGCACTGTTCCGTCTCTGCCGACTATTAAAAGCCCGAGAAAACACCTGGAGGCTCTATGTCCCATAACGCCGTTGATGCTGTGAACACTATGCTTCCGGAAAAGCTTCAAGTATGCTGTTCGTCAATAACGGGGGATGAAATTTAGTGATCATCAATCAACACAAAGTTCCGCAATTTTCAGCTCTGGGAACAACCAGGGGACCAAACCGAAGCAAAGCACGAAAGGTACCGCAAAGCCACATTTCCGCAGCACATGTCAAAGCCTAACTGGAGAGACGCATCCAGGGCCTCCAACCTTGCACTTGTGGTGCGAGGCTGCAGAAACAGCAGAGCTGGTGGTCGACCGAGCGTCTTCCCACCCTGACAGCGGACCCAAGGCGAGAGGGAGAATCTGGACCCCATCAGAGCAAAGCCCTTCTCTACGGCACTGTAAAGCAAAGACTATTACAGTATGTACAGTGTTTATTATCAGTAGCAAACGTCCGTCATCGGCCCGGCTCAGCCACCTACGGCAAACCTCTTGTTGCACGTCCGCGGCCGCGGTAGGCCTCCACTTCTTAGTCAGCTGGCCCGGTGGCCGTCTGCACGTGTGCATTCTGAAGAGATGGTTTGACAGATTTGTCGTCATCGTCTTCGACGTGGAGGACCCGTAGCGCGCCTGTCGCTGCACGACGACGACGACGAAGGCGGGAGCTCCTCATGTGGCGTAAGCCCACGCGCAAGCCTGGAAAAAGGCCTATGCGATTATTCTCAGCAATTTTTCTCCAATTCTCAGTTTCTCAAATCCCGGCACAGCAGCCCCGCAAAAAAGCTCGCGGCGATCATGGCCAATCCCCCAAGTGGGTATGCGTCACGAAGGAACAACAGCAACAACGACGACGCAGGCGATCACCGAGAGGCACGTGCTCACGTGCGCTCGGTTTTTTAAATGCGGAGCATTTCTTAGGCTCGCGATGTCACTCGTCGATGTTGTCCGCGCCGTCCACACGCTCACTGCGCATGCGCGTCGCGTCGAGGTGCAGGTGCGCGTCTCTCCACCGTACCCTCCTCGCTCTCAAGAACAGCTGCGGCGGTGCGGGGGGGAGCGCGTCTGTGCGCGCATGCGTCGTAGCTACCCATGCGCTGCGTCGCGCTCAACAGTAACGCAGGCAGGGCGTGTACACGTGATAACGGCGTGGTGGGTGCGTGGAAAGTTCGCGCGCTTGTGTACGGAAGTGTGCGCATGCGCGTCTCTCCCCTCGTACTGCTCTCCCTCGAACGCGGGCGGTGTGTATATAAGCGGCGGAGCGCGCGTTCGGAATTCAGTCAAGGGCGTCTTTGCTTGGCTTTCGCTTGACTTGACGCTTTGCTTAACGGCACCAAGCAATAAAGACAGACTTTAACTTTACACTCCTTGCCTTCGCTTCTCCTTCATTCAATAAATAAGAATAATAAAGACGAAATAACAATTAAGCATTCCCAAACCATACCCAATTACGCAACATTCACGCGATACCCCCACCACTCTGCGACGCATTTACTCGAGTTCCCCCGTGGGAAGATGCGGGCGGGTTTTTTTTTTTTTTCTAAATCCACTGCTCGAAGGCTTGCCCGGCGCCTATCGCCGGGGAAACTGGGCGGTCGTCGAAAGGCGCGCACTCACGTGCGCTCGGACGTGCGCTCTGTCTCCGTGGGACAGATTTGTGTCGGCCTAACAGCTCTGCTGTTAAAAAGAGCTGTTTAACGGTTACATTGCACGGCACCTTCCCTGCAGCGTTCGTTGAGGTGGGAGGTTACACCGCCTTGGTGGAGAAGTTCGGTGCCCTGGGGCGTCATGCCAACACTACGTGCAATGCTGTACCGGAAAATTACATGCACCTGTTCCGAGCCGCCGATGACGCCAGCCTGCCCTGGCCAGGCATGACCATTGGTCTCACAATCAACGCCATCTGGTACTGGTGCTCCGACCAGGTGAGCGCATTGAACCCCTCCGGATATCTAGCATGTGTTTCCCAAACTGTTGGCAGTGCGAGTCGTGGCAAGATGTTCGCACGAAGCGCAGCAAAGGGATGCAAGGAGAAAGAGCAGAGCACACTAGCAACGTAGCAGCACAGGGCCTGCCAGACGTAAAAACAAGGCAAGAATGTGGCTTAACAAGTGCAGCCACGGTATCATTTGGGACTCCTGCTATTACAAAGTCTGCTGTTACAAAGCCTGCTGTCTGCTGTCTGCTGTTATCACTGTCTGCAATTACAAAGCCTGCTATTAGTCCTATTCATTTGCGCCAGTCGCTGTGCGTGATTGTGCGTGATTTCTTGACCATTCGAGGAGCTCCCGCAGGACGTCCGGCTGAGGTTTCACACCTAGGGACCTCCTATCGTATACCTGCCTTATAAAAGTATTCCGTTGTATTTTTGCTATAAACTTCAGGGGTGGAACAGCTACGCCATTTCCGCCATTCAGCGCTAAAAGTGTTTACCTGCGCCATCCTGCGCCGAAGCGCCGCGGGTGCGCGAACCCGCTTGAAGTAAGGGGAATGCGGGTCTTATAATGGTCGAAAATCGCGAAAAAATGGATTTTTAGGGAAAACACATTTTTGAAGTCTTCATACCTTCAATAACCTACTCTAAAAGTTTCACCGCTGAATTTGGTTGGTAAAAGTCCCAAAATCGACTATGTAAACGCAGCGGGAGCCGCAAAACTCTGAGAATCGGGCTAAAAAAAACTCCCCACTCCTCCCCGAAGGGGATCGTGCGGAAATGTGAATGCATTGGGTTCACGATGAGTGCGCTGCGGCAATCCGGCAGTAACGGAGAGAGGCGTGCGCTCCACTGAATTTATATACATTTTCCGAGCGCAGCGAGCGGAGAAGGGTACGCAGGAGAGGAGAGAGAGACCGCGCAACCGCCCCGCCCCGCGCGCGAGCTCTCTCTCCCGCCGAGCTCCGCGATGCGAGCGCCCTCACACGCCCGAGCACGCTCCTCCTCTCCACTCACTCTTCGCTACTCCGCCCGAGCTCCGCCATGGCGAGCGCCCTCACACGCCCGAGGCGCGCTCCTTCCTCTCCCCTTGCCCTCCGCTAACTCCCGCCCGAGCTACCACCTGCTCCGGTTGCTAGGCGCGCCGACAGCTGTTTCTAGGGGCGAGGAGGAGCGCGGAGAGATAACACCTGCGGGCGCACGCCGACGGAGCACGACAACCCCGACTAAGAATGCATTCGCATTTACGACGGACGACGACGACGAAGGCAGAACTACGAGGCGCGCGCTCACGTGCGCTCGCGCTGGAGGAATGCAGGCGCACGCCGACGGAGCACGACAACCCCCGACTAAGAAATGCATTCGCATTTAAAAGGTTGAATTTGGCGCGCGCGCCACTCTCGAAGCAGACTGGCGGCGGCGGCCATCTTGGGCTAGCATTGCAGCTGCTTTCTTTGTGGGTACTTTGCGCTTTCTCAAAATGGCGTGGCATGAGGAGAACGAGCGCTGCTACAGTGAACTAGGAAACCAAGTATTCTAGTTCACTGTAGCGTTACCGCCGATTTCGCGACGATCGTTTGCGAGCCGTTGATTGGCAGGAGCACGCGCGCTCGTGGCATGCCCCCCGTTCCGCGTCTTTGATTCGCCAGCGTGGTTGAGCCGCAAATTCTTTTTTCGTTTTGTTGTTGCAGGTGCGCGTTCGCCGCCGCAGTATTTTCAATTCAAGTGTGTTTCTCTGTCATTAGCGACTGCGATTCTGTCACAACGTCTTTTTGTCTCGTGCCGCAATGCTTGGGGAATTACCTCAAAGCGTACGATAAAACGACAGAAAGCGCTGTAAACGGCGGTGCCAGGATCGCCTGTCACATATGATTCTGGACTGAGAAGCCCCGCGTGGAAACGTCCAGATTTAGTTAGCTGTTGTGCTTTGGTCTTCTTTATGAAAAAAAAAATTTGGCCACGCAATGTCTTTGTGCTTTTCTTTAGTTAGAATAGACGTTGAAGCAAGTACCGTAAAGTAGCAAGTACCGTTTGTGGAGTTCAGCAAGAAGTGTAGTTTTGCAGCGCTGTTTACAAGGGTTTCCATTACTTGCATAGAGCTTTTCCGGTCATTTTTGTCGTAAGGTCGCATTCTTGGTCTTTTTTCCCTGTGAACAGAGTGACAACGGTGCTTTTTATATTATGGCTATGCTGTAGCAAGAGTTAGAAACTAGATATGTATTTTTCTCTATCTTATTTTGGACATCAGGCTCTGCCTTCCGAAGTGTTTCATTCTCTGGGTTTTGGACTAGGATGATCAGACTGGTATCATTTCATTCGCAATAAATAGATCTGGCAGGTGAGGCTGTTTGTATCACTCTGGAAAATATTGCCAAATTAAAGTCCATCTGCAGCTCTGCAGTTTTTTGTTTTGTGAGATCACGCTCTTCCTTTACAAGGATGTTTCCTTATTTTACTATTGAGCTAGTATAACAAGACTGGTACAGTTTTATTTTTTAGGAATGTAACCAGCAGGTGATGCTATTTTTATCACTGACAACGTCTTTCGACAACGTCTCCCACAGCGCCATCCTTCAGGGACTAACTTCGATTGATTGTGGACAGCGAATCTACGACTATGTCGCGGCTTTCCTCTCCGGTCGTACTGCAACCATCGGCATAGGATATCTCCGCTCCACCACATTCAAGACCATTCCTAAAGACACCCCTCAAGGCTCCGTCATATCACCGCTTCTGTTTAACATCGCTATGAAGAACCTTCCCCCTCTGTTGGAAAATATCCCACATCTGAGGCACGCGCTTTACGCGGATGACCTCACCCTATGGACCCCTACGGGGTTCATGGGCGAGCAACAAGACGCCATGCAAAGCGCTATCGAAGAAGCACAGCAGTATCTAAGCGCCCGGGCCTTGAGTGTGCTTCGGAAAATCGGCCCTCCTTACTCTCTGCACCAAGACAGCGCAACATCGCAAACAAAGCATCCCGGATCCGGCGCTCACAATTGCAGGAAACCCAGTCCCCAATGTTGCCCATCTCCGCATCTTGGGTCTCACGATTCCGAAAAACGGTTCAGGTCTCCATACGATCGCACCGCTGCAACGAACGCTCTCCCAACTCATTCACCTAATACATCGTGTATCCAATCGAATGTTCGGAATGCAAGAGTCTGATACATTACGCATTGTTCAAGCCGTACTCATTAGCCGGGTCGCATACGGCACACCATATTTGGCCCTCAAAGCGAGTGAAAGAGCAAGGCTTAACATTTTGCTCCGCCAGGCGTACAAGACTGCCTTAGGCCTACCTCCAAAGACATCAACCAAGAATTTGTTGCGTCTAGGAATCCATAACACATGGGAAGAGATACAAGAGGCGCATCACATCTCCCAGTTAGAACGCCTAAAACTAACACCGACCGGACGGGCCACGCTGAGAAGGTTAGGCTATTCGACACCCCCCCTTCAAGAGCACTAAAGAACGAATGCCACTGCATGTACGAGAAGCCATTCGTGTAGCCCGGATTCCGAGAAACATGGATCCGGTTCACAATAAGGCTCGACGCATCGCTAGAGTGCAAGCTATGTGCGCTAAATACGGTAATAGCCAAATTGCACGATACACTGACGCGTCCCCGTATCCGCATCGGCCTGCCCATGCTGTGTGTGTAACAAATGCAGCAGGGCATGAAATAACCGCTCTCACAGTCCGCACAACATCTGCAGAGGCTGCCGAGGAGGTTGCAATTGCCCTAGCCGCCACGACGGGTGACGACGCCATCACAGTGCTGACAGACTCCCAGGCAGCTTGCCGTAATTACCTACGGGGACGCATTTCCAACACAGCGCTTAACATCCTCAAGAGCATCCCCCGACTCCCCGAGGTACACCTCGTCTGGGTACCTGGACATGAATTCCTCCAAGGTAATGAGGCGGCACATGCCGCTGCCCGCGCGCATATACACCGGGCCATTACCGAAGAGGGAACAACTTCGCTTTTTGCCCCCAAAATGGACCCGCTCACGAATTACGCCGAAATTTTAGCCCACTACCGTCTCGACCGAAGAAAATACCCGGACCCGCACCCAAGACTATCCAGAGATGAAGCCACCACCCTGAGAAGACTTCAGACAAATACATATCCCCACAGCACCCTTCTTCACGCCATTTACCCAACTCAATACCCCGCCACCTGTAATTTCTGTCCTTCTCCTGGCACCCTATATCATCAGGTATGGGAGTGCCAAAGAACCCCGCACCTCCCTCCCAACCCCACCCCATCCTATGAGCAGTGGATGGCTTGCCTGACTAGCCCGGACCTCAGGATTCCAGCAAGACCTGGTGACCAGGGCCCGGACAGCCAGCCGCAGCCAGGGTATCCTGGACTAAGGATGCCCTCCACCAGGCGGGCGCCCTAACATCTGCGCCTCAGGCTCGCAAATAAAGATTTATCAATCAATCAATCAATCAATCACTGAAGCGTTTATCACCAAACTGCATATCACGTACAGCTTTGCTGTAGGTTTGAGATGCGTTGCAGGACAATCTCTAGTTCTGGGTGGCTGCTGTGCTTTAGTCTCACTGGTAGCACACAATTAACAACACATAGTATTTCAGCCTTTCTGTATTCTGAAAAGACACTGAGAGAAAAAGTGAAAGGATGTGTAGTTTCTGTAGTTTAACCTGTGGGAAACTTTAAGTTACCTTCACTATTTGTACGGTATTGGTGTAAATCACGCCAGCCTTCCCAGAGTTATTCTTGCGTAATCCCATACTTAGTGTGCTTTTTTCGTGAAGAACAGAGCTACAAAATGATGCCTAATTATATTGTCGGAGCTATGCCCGCAGCAAAAATTTACCATGATCTGAAACTTTTAAATCCATTTTCATCGTTTGCTTTTTTTTTTTTTTTTTTGCAAGACCAGTGTTCTCCCTTACGGAGGGCTCTGTAATATAGCTCTTGGGCTAGGATGACAAGACTGTATTATTGCATTCGTACTGAATTGATCTAGCAGGTGATGCTATTTTTTATTACTTTGTCTACGCTCACCTATTTAGAAAAATAAGTAAAGGTTAGACGATCTTAATAAAATTGTTGGCATTAAAAATTCACCTGCTTCATGCATTGCAAAATTCCTCAAAATGAGTTTAAAATAGCATAGCCTGGCAGAGCAGGCCTTGGCATTATATCCATACAAATTATTGAGTTTGATCACGCGAAATTGCTATAAACCCCCGCTACAAAATGCCCAATAAATAACTTTTAAACATTGTATTTCATAAAACAAATGAAACTGTTTAAAGCCAATTAAATATCTCTAATCAGAGCAAAAGTGCATCAAGGCTGCGAATTTTCACCTATCTGGCATTAAAAATAAAAACAATTGTCTAAAGACCCACCTCCGCGCAATACGACCGCCATGATGCCCAGCACCCGGAAACTTGGCTGAAACATGAGTGTTTTTGGTTTCATCAATGCGTTTATGGTTTCGGATTTATGAAGACTGTGAGCAGCTATCGAACCTGGCTTTGGCTTAGTCATAAGGACGCAGGCAGCACGCGCCATTTGTTAGAAATTCTGTGTGTTGAATTTGCATGGCTGGGGTTTCCGGTGTCGGCGGCTGCGCCACAATCAATGAAAAATGACCAAACGTAAAATGGTATCCGCATGAAAGATTATAGTTTATTGAAGGTGAACATCAATTTAGTCGCCCATTTTTGGCGATCACAGCTTTTCTGCCAGCAACTTGCCGTTGCTGCATGTATTGAACCAAGAGGGTCTTGTACGCTTTGCCCGCACTTGTTAATTTTGTGCGCTTTTGCTTTGAAGTATTTACTATTTTCCCCCGTGAACTTGAAACGGAAATGAATTTGAAACTTGAAATGAACTCCCTGCTAAACGGAGGGATGCTGGTTGTCTCCCCATACGCGTTTTTTTGTATTCAGAAAGGAACAAATAATCTTAAATTCAATTCAATTTAATTCACCTTTCGGGTTAGCTTTGCTTAGTGGAGGATGGTCTAGTATTAAGAGGGCCTTCTTACACGCTCTGGTTAGTTACGTTGTCTGCGGGGAAAGGTCGTAGACTGTTACATGTGACGAATGAGGAATAAGCTATGTTCAGCTTTGCACACACTCAAACTAAAAATGCAAACAAACGCCTTGTTTTACGGAATGCCGCCGTGGGGTCGCATAAACACTGCCGTTTTCTGGACACGGAGCAAGGCTTTTTGTTCTGATCTCTATCGACTCTCCGCGTAAGGTTTGGCCTTCGAATGGTAATAATGCAACGCACTCGCTCGGGCCGGATGTAGAAGACTCCGCCATTTTGTAAACCTCCAGATATAGTACAAGTACTGCGTTCCTGGTTTGGAGTATGGTTCTAGTGCATGGTAGTAGAACGCCTGAGAATAGTAGAGAGATTAGGTACTTGGCAGGGGACTTGCACGGCGGCCTGTACGGACATTAACGGGGCACCATAATATTGTGAAATGGTGTTACATCTCCTCCAAATGGCGATTCTGGCTGCTCCAAACATGCTACAAAATGCCTTTCCGGCTGCTCCAAGCCTGCTACAAAACGCACTTTTGCCTGCTCCGAGGACTGCTCCCAAACCCATGGACCCTGTTCCACCCCTGAAACTTTGAACTTTAAGCTTTAAGCTTTGTGTGTAAAGCACCGCTGTTCTCATAACACACTCCCTTACGTCCTTTGCAGTAACTAGGTGGCACATACCTAAATGCGCGAGCCGTGTGTGCTGTGAAATTATACGGAGGTTCTGGAAGTGAGAAAGAGCGTCGAAAAAGAAGGTAATGTAATGTGAAGATTGGGTGAGCACGATATTTACAGAAGCAGTGCCAGCGCAACAACGAGCATGTACTCTCACACTCATAAGTCACAATGAGGATCTCATTCTCTAAAAGGATAGGCAGAAGTGCTGGAGTTGTGCTTTGCCACCGCGCAACAGGCCGCCCCGGCGCGACCTCGCACACCGCGCACATTGAATGCAGCTCCCCCGTGCAGGTGATTGTGCAACGGTCGCTGTCTGCCAAGAACCTTTCCCACGCAAAGGCCGGCAGCATCTTGACTGGCTACCTCAAGATTCTGCCCCTCTTCCTCATGGTATTCCCGGGAATGGCTGCCCGCGTGCTCTTCCCCGAAGTGGTCGGCTGCACGGACCCCGAGCAGTGCACCGCCTACTGTGGCAACGCCCGAGGTTGCACCAACATCGCCTACCCGCTGCTCGTCCTGCGTCTCATGCCGGCCGGCGGCCGCGGGCTCATGATGTCCGTCATGACGGCGTCGCTGGTCGCCAACCTGGCCTCCATATCAACAGCGCTTCTACGCTTTTCACCATGGACCTCTGGAATACCCTGCGCAGAAGAACAAGGCCTCGGAGCAGGAGCTCGTCGTTGTCGGAAGGTATTCTTATTCCCTTGGGGGAAACAATGGCGGGACGCTTGTGAATGGCGCATATATGGCGGTGCATGCGGGAGTTTAGCAGGTGTGGCTGCGGGCCTGGAACACAAGCCGTGCCAGACATGTTGGAGTAACTTTTCTCCGGTTTCATTTGTTTTTCTTCTACCAAGGGGAAGCGGTGAACCAGGAAAGCGACGTGGCTACTGCGCTGCGATCGACTACCTCAGTCGAACCAGCCGTAGTGATGGTAGCACTTTTGCGTGCCCGATTAGCACCAAGTTACATTATCTCGCGTTGCCGGTTTGCGCTGAAACGCTATGGCGAAGCTTATCGGCACCGCTTCACTTGAAAGCGTTTTTCACGGGAAGTGTGAAGGAGGCACGAGGAATACATCAACATAGAAACACTGAGACACTCCCATAGAACCATGCAGCCGAAATGAATTTAGCACTCCTGCAGGCGGTTGGCACAAAAGCCGACAAGTTCCTGGATACCGATACGCGCATTGCCGTTTTGATGCTGCAGGGTCGGCGGTCATCGGTACGCTATTCCGATGCATCTGCTTATTTATTTCCTCAAGCACTCGGAACAAAATACATTACATGAGGAATGGGCCCTCAAAAAAAAGATTACCTGGTAAAGAGCCCCCGAGGAACATGACAAACAGGACAAAAAAGGAGGGGGAGGACGTGTCACAAGGGGAGGTAAACGAAAGCGGAGGAAAGCAAATAAAAACCTATAAAGACCGCAAAAGCGGGATAAAAGCAAGACATGCTCAAGAACACGCAACGGGGAAGGCCGTTGATCCTGCAATGCAGAAAGAACAGATGGATTTTAATCGGTTTTTCTGTTGGGTAGCTATTGCCTAAATTGAGGCCAGTCTACAATCTGAGCCAGCTCCTGCGGAAGATTGTTCCAATCATTGGAAAGAAACTGAAAATATTTTCCAAAAGTAACCGTGCCGGGCCGGCTGTACAAAACCTAAAATCGGTTTTTACCTCGACTTTAAAAACTTACTCTAGTTATAGCGCAGTTGTTAACTAAACGTGTGTGATAATATTTATGAAAGAGTGGTCATAGGCAAACTTTAGGTAGGTACATCAAAGTGAAAGAGAAGCACGCTGCTTCAGTTCAGTTACGCTTGTAAAAGATGAGTATTCTGAATATTCAAATATGACGGATGAAGTTTGCACAGCTTTCAAGCCAGGATCATGAATAACGGTAGCATATTTTAATTTTTGGAGTACGTCTGTACTGTAAGTTCGTAATTGTATTTCAAATCAAATCTAATCAATTTCATTCCGAAACAATCTGTTGGGGACCATGAACAAAAGGTCTCAGAAAGGGCTTGACGGGAACCACGGCCCCTATACACAACAGATCCAAGTGTAACAGAACTTCACTGTATAAAATTCACAAAGACATAACGGATGGTTGACGGACAGTCTTACATAAATGCACATAAAGGCCCAACCACATGCACGCGTAAAACCGACGTATTCGCGCAACGACGTACGCCTGCGGCGGCATTGAATAGTGAAGTTAGCTTATTTATCAATTCACTGTCTGTTATGCGACCCTCACCACCGATAACATCACCGCCAGAGGTGTGTACGTCAGCACCGTACGTCCGAAAGTTTGCGTCCATGTCTGGCGCGCTCTGACTTGGGCGTAACAAGCGCGTACCAATGCATTCTGCGTACGCTGGAGTACGCCGGTTCCTTACGCGCTTACGCCGGTTTACGTCGTTGCGCGAGTACGTCGGTTTTACGCGTGCGTGGGGTTGGGCCTTAAGGGATCATCTGCTTCAAATAATTGAAGCAGATGATACATTAGCTTTCTTATGCACATGATACATGGTTCAAATGAAATGGCAAATTATAACGTGGCATTTGTTCACCGTAATTTTTTTTTATTCTTCGGTGTGTCCCAGCGGTCGAATCGGTGAATGATGCGTGGCTAGCTATAAAGGCCACAATACATGGAGCGAATATACGACGAAAAGACGACGAACACCCAGCGGCGCGCGCCCGACGCGCTGCGGCGGCAAAAACGTCGTCCGCCACCGATCTAGCAGGGTCACGAAGGTTCGACGGCGGCGGAGCGGCGACGTGCGGCAAACCGAAGGTACCAATCAGGTCTTCCGATTTTCCCTCCATGGCGTATGACATGCACAGGCCGCTGGAGACGGCCGCTTTGGAAGAGTTTGATAGACGTACGCTTGCCCTGCGCCTACTCTAGCTAAAAATAACAGATTGTAAATCTGAGATCGATTGGCGAAAATGGGGTTGCAAGAAGTGAAGTCCGCGCTTTTCTGATAGCTCAAGCCACAGGTACCACACGGTCCCGACCCAGCTACCTTGGCTGACAAATATGACTGCTCCCATGGCCGCAATGATACAACATATTTAGACCGTTGCCCCGCGGCTTGTGTCGCGGAGATATACGACAGCATGTACGATAGCTTTTTTTAGGTTAAACAAAGGCGTTCCGGCTACATAACTTGTACTAACAGCAACATGTGGCCCGTCTGCAAGATCGGCGTGGGAGGAACAGGCGAAATTACTTCGAGGGCCTCTCAAATACAGCACAATGCTAGCAGCAGCCAGCCTCGTGTACTCCGATCCGAGCTTGACATGTTCTATTTTGCACCCAAGCGCTATCTGTCGAGATGGAGTGGAGGTAGAAGGACACCGGTTACATGTTCTGGGAGCCGCTGCTTGGAATCCCCTTTCTCCCTTTACCAGCCAACGGTTCTTTTGTGGCGTGCGGGACAACAAACTCCCAACGCGGCGGAGGCGGCGGCGGGGGTTGGTTTGCGGAGGGTTTCACGCAGGGAGCACACTTTCACGGGCAAAGAAGCGACGCAGGAACGTCAGTCGCGCAGAAAAAGTCGACGGCGAAAGGTTTTCGCACCGTCTGCCAGCCGGGAAACCGACACACTAAACGGCACAAGCACGAGCCGAAAGCCGCAATGCGGCCGCTGGCAATGCGCACCAAAAAGCAAGTTTTCGGAGCCCAGGGATAATCAGTCGCTGCCTCAAACTGACGCGTTGTCATACGCCACGGTAGCGTCCGGAGTCCAAATTTCAGCCAGCAAGCCGGGATCATCCGGCTTCAGTTCGCGTTGCAAGAAAGAAATCGAGGGTGAGCTGAAGCAACTGGACAATGAAACAGAAGTCAGCACTAGGGATTTCGAGAACACTCTGGCGCGCTTAGAGAAACAACTTCCGGAAATCCAGCGCTCCATAGACGTGACTCGTACAAGGTTCCAGGAACAGCTCAACGCGCGAAACGAGCAAAAACTGGTTCTTCAGCACCGACTGAAAGAATGGAAGGAGGAAAGGGCGCGCATTGACAAGGCGAAGTCGAGGCAGTCCCCTTCGCCCAGGAGAGCCCTAGTAGCCGCTCCCCCAGACGCGCAACAAAAACAGAAGTCAGAAGGCAAGTCTACAACTGCAATTACTACTGCTCAGAAAACGACTCTACAAGAGCAGCAGCCACAGCAAGCACCTCCCTAGCTTACGAAGCTCCTCCGTGGTTCACACAATTCCTTCAAGAAACAAGGGCACAGTCCATGCGATTGCAAGCGCAAGCACAAACACAAGCTATTCAAACGAATCAAGCTATGCAGAAGGGGACCGACATGCACCAGTCACAGCAGGAGGAGATAAAACAACTCCGAGAAATCCTTCAAAAACATCAGGCCCAAGTGACAAGCTGTACCTAATTACAGCATGGCCAGCCAGCCCACCATAAGCCAGAATAATCCGGCTGCTCGGACGCCAGACGTCCTGCCGAGGAATTGCGGTCACTCAAGTCCTGCGCTGTCGAGCTTGGAGCACTTTTCAGACACGTATGGCAACCGGTGGCCCTTCTACTACAGGAGACAAGAGGTTCTAATCCATGCATCCAGGGATACGAAGGAAATTTTCAAACTACGATTGTGCACACACAGACAAACAAGAAGAAGCAAGGTCAGCAGCCAGACGAGGATAGTCGAAGCAACAGGCGGCAATCTTCATCGTAGAGAGTTCCGCACGTCACACTCGACACTGGGAAGTACTGCAACAGAATACAACAGGTGGTTGCCGTACGATGTGAGCTCGGATGTCGCCAGACCATCCTGGTGTCTGCCTACCTACGTCCCGAGAGCAGCTGCTACAGAAAGGGCAATTCGGAGACTGCAAATGTCGCTTGGTTTCGCAAACTCGACATCGGTACCCCAAAGACCGATTTGCTGGCCGGGGGGGACTTCAACGCTCGACACAAGAGTTGGGGATACGACAAAGAATCACAGAGGGGGCGCGACTTACGAAGAGGCCGAAGCGGCAGGATTACCTTGGCCAATGACACAGACTACCCTACTCGTCATGCACTTCACTCCAGGCAGCGCGACACTATACCAGATCTGACTTGGACAACGTCCAAGCTTGTAAAGGACTGGACGAGACGGGTCCCGACGGAATGGGTGGCGACCATTATCCGATCTGGATTGAACTTGAAGAGCCACAGGGCGGAAAAAAACTGATGACCGCAAGCTGTCGACTGGGACAGGTTCGATCCGGCTTTTGACGCTTACGACCGAAAACGTCCGTTTCTTCAGAAAGCTTTCTAGAGCTGCCCGGGGAGCCACCTAGAGAGATTGAAGTGCATGAACACCTTCCTACTCCCGACAAGCACCTTCTCAACCCTGTGGGACACCCGTAGCAGCTGCATGGAGTTTTTACCTCAACAGGGGGAAACGGCATGTCGACCTGTTAAGGTGCGCATAAGACCGCACAAGCTCGCCGTTACGCCAAAATGCTCTCTCGGGAGCGATGGCACAACCACTGCGCCTCGTTTAAATGAACGGACTGGCGGGCGGAAGCTCTGGCAAACTTACAAGGCCATGTCAGGCAACCGCACAGACTGAGGAACACCGTCAAAACGTCAGGCTGGCGACCGCGACTCGGCGTCCGACTTCGAAAAAATAAAGGCACAGCAGAGACGCTCTTCCCGCAAGCCATCAGTGCCACCAGACCCCAGAATTCATCAACGCACAGCACCTACTCCCGACAAAGATGGTGAGTCGCCTTTCACAATGCAAGAATAGTGATGGCTCTCGAATCCGTCAACGCCAGAGCGCACCCAGGAAAGGATGGCAATCACCTGGCAGATGCTGCGCAACCTTAACGAACACGGGGAAAATGAGCTACTTGAAGAAATTAACAAGGTTTGGCTTGTCAGGCGAAATTCCTGCTGAATGGAAAGCACTTCGTGGTGAGCCCCATTCCCAAACCAGGGAAGCCAGCCGTCAGCATCAGTACCTTGAGGCCCATCTCCCTTACCTCAACACTCAGCAAGCTATTGGAGCGGATGGTTCTCACCCGGCTTAACTACCACCTTGAAGAGGCACAGAAAGAACCCTACTTCGACCCGGGCCAGACAGGATTCCGACCAGGCTGTGAACACAAGACAGCATTTTTCTTTGCTCCGTCGTTGTCTTCAAAAGCGGAGAGGAAGAAAAAGGGTTCCTGGCATACTGGTAGCCGTCGAACCTGCGGAAGGCGTTGGATACCGTAACGCACGAGGCAGTAATCTCCGCACTCGAAGACACGAAGCCAGGAGCCCGCATCCACAACATCGTCAGGTCATTCCTTGAGGGATGCACCTTTGAGATTCGGCTAGTGACATTAGGAACCCTAAGGTTTTGACAGCAGCAGGCAATTGGCGTTCCCCAGGGGGCCATACTGTCGCCCACGCTATTTAATCTGGTGATGCGAGGCTGGCTACACGCCTGCGGTGAATTTTATGGTGTGCGCCTCACCATGTACGCCGACGATGTGACGCTGTGGACGGAGCCCGGTGACCCCTCTCAGAAACAACGAAGTACGCAGTCACGCTATACAAGACGCCCTCAATACGTTAGCCGACGACTTGAAGACCACAGGGAATGGAAGTGTCTCCGGAAAAAACAAAATATATTCTCCTGGGCGGCTCCACGGTGAAAACGAAAAGGTCAAGCTCTGCCTCGCCGCCAGACACTCGAGAGAGCTCCAGACCGGCACATCAAGATTCTTGGCATCCCGATACATGAAAGCGGAGGTGCGGCAACGTGGCTTACGGCAGCTAGAGCCTAAGTGGAAACAGCTTCTGCATTTTGTAAGGAACGCATAGCCTACAAATCCGAGGAGCCAGCACACGCACAGCTCGTACCCTCACAATGGCATACTAACGTCCAAAGCTTGCTACGGAGCTGTGTGTGTTTTGACCTGACAAAATCGCAATAAGACAAACTGGAAAGACTACACCGGGAGTGTCTTCGGGTGATAACGGGCCTGCCCCGCCATGCCCGGGTCGAGGAGCTGCACCGCTACTCTCGCATCCCGCCGCTCAGAGACATCATCGCAGAACGCAAGGCAGGACACGATCGCCGCCGTCTCTACACGCCAGCGGGCCAGTCGCTCCTAGAGCTGGACGGGGAACAGCTGGGTGAACAGATAGAAGTGCTCCGCGCGATCGCTCCCTGGGACGACGTCCAGGTTCGTGTCACGAAGCAAGTCACGCGCCGACGCACAAAAGGGGATCACACGGCCCAACGAACCGCCCTTGCTGAGAGGGCTGACTTCCAGGACAACGCCATCTTCACGGACGCTGCCTGGGACCCAGGTACCTTCCGGGGAGCGGTCGCTGCCGTCCGAGGACAGCAGCGGGATGCGCAGGCGTTTCAATACTGCCAAGAGCAACCTGTGAAGTCACTTGAACTGCAGGCCATCCTTTATGCACTAGAGAAGTTGACTGAATGTGCAAGGACCAGCCCACTTTCTTTGCGAGGACAAATATTCACCGTTTTTACCGACTCTTTGGACTACCTCAAAAATCTGACGAAGACACCTAGAGCCGGCACTTTGGCGCACAACGTGAAAGTCGCTTGCGCAACCCTTCACGAGCTCTACGGCGTGATGGTGCGGTTGGACTGGGTCCCGGGGCATGCGGGCAGCATCGGAAACGGCGCCGCCAATGACGCAGCAAGCGAGCTGTTACGTTTCCGCTCGTCCCCCCTTGACGCAGTCCCTCAGGCTCCGCTGCTCTTTGACCCGGACGTTGGTGTCAAAGGTGTTCTTTGACATGGGCGTCGGGCGAGAACTGAGGGCGAAGGTGCCGCACAATCCCCACACACTTCCCAAAAGGCTTCCGTGGTGTGCGGAAGTGTTAATCTACAAGGCTAGGACAGGTGCTGCCCTTACGGAAAGATGTTCTGGCAAAGTGGCGAGCACACGCTGCATCCAAAAGAGCTCGTGGCGGTGACCCACAGCGGACATCAACGATCAGAACGAGGAGGGCGACCAGGCAGCCACTGCGACGTGCTGCACGTGCAATACCGGTGCCTCTCCAACGTTAAGGCACCTACTGCGGGACTGCCCCGGCCTTTCACCGCTTAGGAACAGGCACAAGGGCGCCGGCGTTACATCATTGGAAGAATGGACAACCCCGCCCCCTCACTTGGACGCCGCGAGCACGATCATTTCCTTGTGGGAGTTCGTGCGAGCGGCAGACCTGACCGGACGACTCTGACGGCCGCCCCACTACCTTTACCTTCTTCCCTCTTCCCCAACTAGGCTACCAAGCCCCCCGTATCATTAAGAAAGTTTCATTCATTCACGGGCGCGGCGGATTTACCGTGCGTTCGCCACGCGGAAGTGCCTGCTCACCGGCGGCCCTGTTTTGGCGCAGCTTCGCGTCCACTGCGCGCGGCCACCACACGGCTTGATTAACTTGTTCGGGTGCATTTCCAGACGGAATTAAGTGGTCGTACGGCAAACATACGTTAAGGGTTGGTTTGCAGGGCGGCAAAACAAAAGCACTAACCACACACATACATCTGGCCGCTTGAGAAACGGTACCTTTTGTGCGCTGCTTGTCGCAAATGGGACTCCAGTTTCTAAATTCGTGAGTACCAATTTTTTTGTGTTTTAAGAGGCAAAATCGCAACTGGTTCTGATAAATAGCCATTATAAATGTTCCATCAGCTTTCTCGCAATTCTCAAACTTACTAAACTAACTTTTTTAAATGAGTATATATGGAATGGCTGAGTTCATATGACGAATTGTTTCGGTGTCTGTGCTTGTGTCGCGCGGTGGTGTAGCCCCAAGGTAGCACATCAGGATGGCTAGGTTCCGCTGTCTTACCCTTCGAAAGACGCTCCTCTTGGATTTCTTTCTCCCGACTCACGGCCGCGCTAGCCCGGCCGTGGCCGACGCTGCTGCTGCGTTCGGGACGATGTCACCGCGAATTCCAGGTAACGGCTGGCAGAATTTCTGGTTTCATTTTTTGTAGAGCCACGTGTGTTAATTCAAGTGACGTCACGTTGGCTATTGTTGTGGGTGTCTTTTAAAGCTGCGCTTTCCTTTGGCAGACAGTTGCTTTCCAACCACCTTCACAGCATGGATTGGAGCCAAGCTTTTTACTGCTTCAGCGCTTTTGAGCACTAAAAGCACATATTTCACCAGAAGAAACGCCCCCGAGTCACACAGAATTGTCTAACAACGCACAACCCAAGCTGGAAGCTCCCTCACTGGGTCTGTTTACTGAACGCCGCCGTTGGTTCTGGGCACGGAGGTTCAGTTAGCCACTCTGAGAGCAACCCAGCGGTCTTCGCTCCATTATGGTGTCTAGAAATATTTGATAGTCTTGCTAGTCTGCCGTCCCCGCACCTTCTGTATGGGGAACCGTGTCCGCGCCGCTGATGCACGCACAGCACTGCGCGGATGGCTGTGCGAGCAATCGGACCTCCGGAGCAGTTGAAGCGATGTGTGCGGACGTACAGAGGGCGGCGGAGGCATCGACGACGACAACGGATAAATGTTTGAAATTTATTATTCTTTTTTTTTAGAGTGACTGTGCCTTAGAGAGAGCAGATGTATGTTTAGGCAATGAGGTTAGTGGAAAGGAGCGGTAGTCAGTAGGAGTTGTTAGCGTAGGGAAATGACCGAATCAGATGTGTCACGCGGTTGTTGCACGTGGCTGTTTAAAAGCTCCAGTAATTAACTAGTTAGTAAGAATTAACTAGAAATAACTAGTTAGTAATTAGTGAAAGAAGAATTGGTGCTGTAGGGAAGAACCGCACGTTGTTTTGCTTTTTGATTAGAAGGGAGCGCCCGAAAACGCGGCAGTGAAGTAAGAGTTGGGCACGCCTTGGACGGGCAGTACCACGCCTCCGAAAAAAAGGCCGCGTGTTGTGTGCACGGGATGCGAGCACAAATACCCGCTTGAGGAGACGAGGTTTGAGTCGCTCGAGGACGCGGAAGGGCAGGACTTCAGGTACAGAGTGTGTGTGCTAGCGTCGCGCCTCGACCGGCTCGAAGGAGAAAACGCGAAGAAGAAAAGGTTCAGGTAGGTGAGCTACAGGAGGAGCTGAAAGATGAACAAAAGCAGAGAAAGGCACTCGAAGCGATGTCGGCGCAAATGGAGGTCAAACTGGCGACGAAAAGTGACATCCCGAGAAAAGAATGACATAGGTCACGAGGCAGGTGTTTCGACGGTGTTTGGCCCCGAGAAGGAAAAGCGGGAGGACAAAGACGCCACTCCGGAAAACGATCCCGGACTGGCGCGGACTCAGCTGGTGCGAGACCAGGTGGCCGCGGAGGGGGGAGGACAAGAAAAGGAAGAAAGGCGCATGGTGATCGTCGCGGGGGACTCTAACCAGAGATGGAGGTTAGAGGACGCGTGACAGAGGACGGAGAGTGCAGGTTGGCGTGTCGCTGGCCAGACGGTCAGGGTAGTGTAGGTAAAGGCAAAGGATAACATGTGGGAAAACATCCTGTCTGGTTTCTTTCCTCGTGTATTTCGTCTTACCACGGTGTTTTTATATCATGTCGACATACCAAGTCGCCCAAGATTCCCCTGTGGGAAAGCGTGTAGGGGCAGAGCCTCGTGATTGTCGCAGGAGGAACCAATGACGTTCTGCAGGGAAGGGGCGCTGGACTGCGGGCGCTGTGCCCACATGTGCAGGTCGTCGTGAGCACAGCGCCCGATATCATTGGGAGAGGGGTGCATAAAGAAAGGGAAGTTGTAGCGGTAAACCGAGACATACCGGAGCTGAGTTTCGCTGTCGTAGACATCAATAGTGATTTCCAATGGGTGGTCCGAAAAATACGTTCCAGCGTGACGGAGTTCATTTCAGCGGGCAGGTGGGCGCAGCCATCGGACGACAACACGCGGCGCGAACGGTGGCTTTTTTAAGAGGGTCACGGGCCTTTGCGAAGATGGCGGGGACAATTGCAAGTAGCAAAGGGAGATAGCTGGGTCGGTGCAGGCAAACGGAAGGGACCACGACGGCGTGTAAAGAAGAGAGGGGGGAAACTGAAGATCGCATACATAAACATGCAGCGTGGCAGGAAAAGAGAGAAGTGGATGGAGATTAGTAAGCAGTCAGGAGAGGAGAATATCCGGTATACGCTGTGACCGAGACGCACCTACGGGACTTGGAAGAACCCCCGGTAATCGGAGAGTATGCATGGGAAGGTTGAAACAGGACGCTAGAGTAAGAAAAGGCGGAGGAGTAGGTAGGAGGACGAGGAGGAAAACTTTATTTGCACAGTGTGTCAGCGCTCAACGCGCTGGATGAGAGTGGATCACTCTTCACGGGATTCCATATTCTGCCTTCACCACCTGGCTCCTGGTAACCAGCCGTAGCTGATCCTCCAAGACGGGGCTGGGCAGCAAGATCTCCCATCGCTCGCTAGGAGTAAGGCTGGGGTTCTTAGGGGAGGAGTTGCGGATGGGAGGTGGCTGTTTTGGGCTGACGTCGCACTCTCCTATCATGTGGCGAAGAGTACCAAGCTGCTTGCATAACGGGCAGGTCTTGTCGTACTGATTTGGAAACGTGCTATTCAGTAAGCGAGGGTGAAGGAAAGATCCTGACTGAATCTGTCGATACAGTACTTGCTGCTCCCGCGTGAGTTCTGGGTGCGGGCAGGGAGTTTCTGTCTGTCCTCTCGGTAGTGCGGCACTATCTCTCTGTAGGTGACCATAGGTTCACCTCTGGCCTCCCCCTCATCCGTTGCCCGGTACGTTAACGCGCGGGCATGTCGGTGGGCATACTCATCGCCCTCCACCAAGGAGTGGGCTGGGACCCATACTAATTCAACATGGCTCTCTGGAGGTGTTTTGTCTCTCATGATGCGAAGTACCCGCCGGGACACCCAGCCTGACTGGAAGTTCCTGTACGCCTGCTGTGAGTCGGTGACAACCTTGGAAATTCCCGGAAGGGTGAGGGCTAGGGCAATTGCGAACTTCTCCGTTTCTTCCACCTCTCTGATTTGAAATGATGCGCTTGTCAGCAGCTCACACCTAGTTGTCACCACCGCCACTGCTCTGGTCATCCCCGTGTTTTTGGAGGTGTCCGTGAAGACGACACCGTCTTCGCTCTCCAGTAGCCTGTTGAGGGCGCGAGCCGTAGCCTCACGCCTGCCGCCATGGTGAGCCGGATTCATGTTTTTTGGGAGAGGCTTGGTCTTTATTGCGTCTAGCCATTTGTCCGCAAGCTGTTCTCGATCAGTTAGCTCTGCCACGCTCCACCCGATTCTTCCCAGGACACGGCGGCCCGACTTGTGTGACTCAGCCTCTGCTTTTGGTTGGATAGGTGGCCCTCAACCAGCTCGTCCACTGTATTCTGTAGAGCTATCTAGAGGAGCTTGTCCGTCGACGCACTCATGTGAGTTCCGATGGCTTGTTTCACTGCCTTGCGAATTATTGCGTCCACTTTGCTCTTTTCTCCCTTCTTCATCAGGAGGTAAGGCGTGGCGTACGTTATTCTGGACACCACAAAGGCTTGTACCAGCCTCAGGGTGTCGTTCTCCTTCAGTCCTCTCCACCTTGTTGCCACCCGCCGAAGCGCAGGATCTGTCCTGAGGAGTGATTAAGGTTGCGCACAGACGTAGTGGCCTCGTTGTCTGCCTGGATGGTGAGCCCCAGAATCTTAACACTGTGCCCCAGAACGATGTCTTCGCCCTCTAGGACCACCTTCACGTCTTCCTTCTGTGTTTTGGGCCCCCGAGGGCGGAGAACCACCAGTTCAGATTTTTGAGGTGAACATCGGAGACCACACTCCTTCGCGCATTTACCAACCACATCTGCGCCTGCTTGCAGTGTATCTTGAATTCACCCTAAGGAGCCCGCCTTCGTCGTTCAGAGCGAAATGTCGTCGGTATATAGCGCGTGCCCCAAACCATCAATTACTCGGAGTGCCTTGGGCAGGCCTAATAGTGCCACATTAAAGAGAAGAGTCGACAGGACGGATCCCTGTGGAGTCCCTTACTTCCCAACACTATGGGTGGAGATACCTCTTCCCCCATCTTGATTCGAGCGCTGCGGCCTGTCAGGCAATCCCGCACATAGTTGTATGCCCGCTCTCCGCAGATTGTGGCCTGAAGGTTGGCTGGGATGCTAGCAACACGGATTGTAGGCGGGCCAGTTGACACATATTTCTGAGATTAACAGCGCGAAAGAACGGGACAACGGAGGAGTAGACTAACACAGCGCTGACTTACAATTGAAGTATTATTATCGCTGGACCGCAATATATAGAAAAACGGAGGGTGACACGTGACGCTAGACTTAACAAAAAATGTTTTACAAACAAACTAAATGCCGCGCAATCTAAACACCGGAATCGGCACAGCTAAAGAAGACCAGTACGAACAAACAGTCCACCACATATTGGAGGCTCCTCCGCACTTGGATTCTGCTAGCTATCTAAACTGATTTTTTTCTCTGTAAGGGCGATGGAGGGTGTGCTGACACAATTTTGCTCCTGCTTCTGAATTTTCCATGCCTCTCGTATCTCTCGCCGCATTCTGTCAGGATAACGAGCCAGCACGTGGCACTGCTGAAATGCATGCCTGTGCCCACTTTGCGCACTGTGCGCTCTTTGCCACATGCGCACAGCGCACAGCATTATTGACAGCGTTGTCCGTCGCCCTTACGGAGAAAGAAATCAGTTATTTAGATAGCTATCAGAATCCACGTGCGGAGGAGCCTCCGATATGTGGTGGACTGTTTGTTCGTGCTGGTCTTATTTAGCTGTGCCGATTACGGTGTTTAGATTGCGCGGCATTTAGTTTGTGTTTGTAAAATATTTTTTGTTAAGTCTAGCGTCACGTGTCACCCTCCCCTTTTTCCTATGTATTGTGTCCAGCGATAATAATACTTCAGTTGCTATTCAGCGCTGTGTTAGTCTACTCCTATGTTGTCCCGTTCTTTCGCGCTGTTAATCTAAGAAATAGGATGCCAGCGTGGGAGACGTTGTCAAACGCTCCCTTGAGGTCCAGCGCCAAGATTGCTCTAGGCGATTGCTTGATGGCTTGTTTCTTGACCTCTTCCTTCAGTTGCAGCAGTACGTCCTCCGTGCTCAAGTGCCTCCGAAATCCGCACATAGAGTACGCATCTGATCAGTGCTGTCCAGATGTTTTTGCAGCCTATTCAACACCATTCTTTCCATCACCTTGCCCACGCAGGACGTGAGGGAGATAGGCCGTGAGTTATCTATGTGTGGTGACTTCCGAGCCTTTGGAATGAATCTGACGTCCGCCTCATTCCAGCTGCCTGGCAACACGCCGCTTTCCCAGGCACAGTTCATGTGTCCAAGGACCTCTTTTCTGGATTTGTGGCTCAAGTTGTTGATGAGTCTGTAAGTAATTGTGTCAAGCCCTGGGGAACTTCGTCTATTACTTTCAGAAATGGCTGTTCGTAATTCAGAGTCGCTGAAAGGCCTGTCCAAGACCTCATTACAGGTGCCTCTGTACGGCCCGGGTTGTTCCACACTCTTCTCCGTATTCAGGTACCTGTCTTTGAGGTCTTCCATTTGTTTCTTCGCATCTACTGCGTAGTTGCCTAATGTGCGCGCCATGCTTCGGTTGGTAGCGCTTTTGCTGGCCAGTGGGTCTATGAGATGGCGGAGCAATTGCAAAGTCTTGCGGGCAGAGAGTGTCCCCCGCAGACCGTCACAGACGCTGAGCCAACTGTCTTTACAGAGCTCGGCGGCATACTCAGCCGCTGTGCTGCTAATTTCGTTAATCTCCTTCCGGAATTTCCTATTATGTCGCTGCCGCTTCCAGCGCTTGGTGAGGTCGCGCCTGGCTTGCCACAGGTGCCCCAGTCGTGCGTCGATGCATGGACTCTGGTGCGTCGTGGCAGTCTTCTGCGTGTGCTTGTCCACCAGCACCAGCTGCTCCTTTTCCCAGTTCTCGTACGGCTGGCCCTCCACCTCCTCCTCTGACCGGTCTTCCTGCTCTTTTCTTAGCTTGTCCCAGTTCGTGATCCGTGCTGTCCCGATCCTCGCCTTAAACGCCGGTCCTTTGATAGTGATACGTAGTACATCGTGGTGCGAGCCCAGGTTCATTCCCGAATGGTCCCAGCTAGGAATGATAAACCTGGTGTGGTGTCCCTTATTGAGGTGCTTGTGCCTGCACGGGTAGGAGTGTATGGTTCGTTGAGGAGGACGAGGTCAAAGCGGTCAATCAGGTTCGCCAATGTTCTTCCCCTTGTATCCCCTTGTATCCCCACGTATCCCCCAAGCAAAAGTTGTATCCCCACGTTGTGTAAGGAGCGTTAAAGTCCCCCACGATAAGCAATGGTCGGGAGCCTGCCTACGTCGCGGCGTCTTGAATTGTACCGGCGATATCTAGACCTTTCTTGGTTGGTCGGCAATACTCGTCGAGCACAAACACGTTGTCTGCGCTTCCGATAATTCTGCTATTTAGCTCAATCAGGGTGTGCTCACAGCCATTCTGGTCAGTCAAGTGTTAAGTAGCTACGACGGGGTTACGCACTAGGACAGGATCTGTATAGGTTACAAATCCAGAGAGTCTGGGTCTTTTTTTTGTCTCTTGCAGAGCTATTAAATCTGGCTTGTACTCGAGAGATTCCACGTACTGCTGCAACTCCCCCAACTTTCCTCTGATGACATGGCAGTTCCACTGAAGAACTAC
Source organism: Haemaphysalis longicornis (assembly GCA_013339765.2). NCBI lineage: Eukaryota > Metazoa > Arthropoda > Arachnida > Ixodida > Ixodidae > Haemaphysalis > Haemaphysalis longicornis. Next base: position 189,446,252 of record CM023453.1, read on the forward strand.
CGTGACGTCCGCTTTTTCTTAGTTGGGCGCTCCATCTTGGCTCAGATTGTGATTCATAGCGGTGAGGCTCCCTTCCGCACTTGTCTTCACATGAGGCACCCCTCTCCTGGTTTTGTGAGCAAATGAAAGTTGATTCACGTTTGCCTCCAACGTGTCCATCTTGGCTACCCTCGAGTTTAATTGCGTCATTTTCGCCATCAGCTGCGATACGTGGCTTCCGAGTTGCGATACTATATCTTTGATTTCCTGCATAGGCCTGGCCGACGTGAGTTCTTCCTCTGTAGGGGTAGTTGTAGTCTCATCGTCTTGCTTTGGCGATTCGGGCAGGCTGTCCCTTTTGGCCACCTTGCGCCTCATGTCATTTTCACCTTGGCGTCTATGCTCTACAGCCTCCACCCTGGCTAACAGAGAAGCGATCAACTGGTTTTCTTTCTCTATTTGCTCCGTCTGTTTCGCAATCAGGGACTTAAGTTGCACGCATTCTTGACAGCGTTCTTTACTTTCCTGCCCTAACGGGAGAAACTCGCTCTGGTATGCGATGGGAGATCGATGTGCCCAGCCCACCTGTTTGGGGTTGCTCCTCACTGGCGTGGGGTTCCGGGACTTGGATCTCGACCTCGACACCCGCCGGCTGTTGCTGCTGCTGCACGAAGCTGTGGAATCTGTGCCCGCCGGTGACCACTCCCGGGACGGCCTTCACTGCGGAGTTGTACTCCTGTTGCGTCCCCGTGCATTTTGGAAGGTCTGTCTATCGCACGTGCCTGGCATGTATGTCCTGTTCCTGGAAGTGGACCTGAAACCCGAACGGCTCTCTCTTCTCTGGAAGTGGGTACTGGAGCGGTCTCGTCTTCCGTGCTGTGGATCCAGGTCGGCCCTCGTGGTCCACTCTTCCAAACGGCGCTTCGCAGACTCTCGTCGCTTCAGCACGAACGGCACCCTGAAGCGTTTCGGGCAGCCCTTGGCAGCTGTCAGGAGGGAGCCTCCACAGAGGATGCAGTGGGGTTGACAGGCACGACCAGTCTGGGGATCCCGTAAGCCGCACCGATGGCACGCATTCACATTTGGCTGGGGACATGCCGTCGCCCTATGTCCGACTTCATGGCAGAGGTCGTACACCGGAACAGTCTTTTTGTACAGTGAGCACGGGTATTCGCCTCCGAAAAGGGTTATGAAATAAGGGACTATGCCGCCAGCGAATGTGATGACGACAAGGTTAGATTGAACCAATCTTCTGCATGCGTAGATTTCATGCTTGGCTTGATGTATTTTTTGCACGAGTTCCGCCTCCGAGAAACGTAGCAGCACTCCTCGGATGAGCTCTTTGACCGAGTCATCAGGAGCGAGGCCATAGACTTGTACGGGGTGGCTTACGTTGCCCAGCTTAATTTGCTTCACTTGGCTCAGAGCCTTCGCTGCGTTCTCGAACGGAGTGCTAATTGTTGCAGTGTTCTGTTTGGCGTCAAAACGAACTTTTAGGTCGGCCTGCCGCCAAGTGAAATTGACGGAGTTGAGCAAGGCGAGAGAAATTTCATCCCAGTCTACATTGGCGATTTTCAGGCCACCCTGGGGACGTACAACCAGCTTGTAATCGTCCCTGGGAAGCGAACTTGGCTTGGGTAAGGATCTGCGTAGAGGCTGGTGCGATGGCGCTGCAGTGGCACGAGCGCGCCCAATGTCGGACTCGACCGTCGCCGCTGGGGACCGCTCTGCGGACTCAGCGAACCTGAACGCAAGTGAACCTGACGATATGAAGGCGGTAGAATAAAGTCAGAGAGGTCGTGAGGAGCTCACATCGGGCTCGATTACGGATTCAACGTGGATCGACGTTCTCAAGAGGACTAGGTATGTTTATAACTAAGGCAGAGGGCTAATTTGAAGAGAGTGAAAGAAGACTGCACAGAACATGTGTGGTTGAAGGGGATAGTTGAGGGTAGGGAGATGGCTTTAGGGGTGTCGTGCCTGTGGACGGGTAAGGATAGCTAAGAACAAATCGCGAAACTTGTAACGTGTCTAAAAAAGGAGATCGAGGTTTTGAAACGTTCCGGGGAGGTACTATTGCTAGGGGATGTGAACGCCCACATTGAAGATCTGGACGGGTACACAGATTTCAACGGAAACCTAATGCTAGACACTTGTGAGTACCAAAGCTGATCATAGTAAATAGGGAACAAAAATGCGAGGTTCAAATAACGTGGGAGTACGGTAGGAGACAGTCGAGTATTGACTACTGCCTTATTTCAGAGGGACTTTATGAATGGTTGGATGGAATGACCATAGATGAGGAAGGGGGCCACAGTCTGGGCAGTGACCACAAGCACATAAACCTGAGTTTTGGGAAACTGGGGGGCGAAAAAACGCGCCGACCAGGGCAGCGCACAAAGTTAAACAGCCAACAAATTGCGGTTATAGCCAAAAGCATAGAGGCTGACATAGAAAGAAATCCTGGAAAAGAGTGGGAATATGACAGGCTCATCAAGACTATGCAGGAAAGAATAGTCAAGGCAGAGGGGGCCAATCGATGGAGAGGAAAAAAAACACCCAAAAGCTGGTGGAACAAAGAAATCAAGGCGGCGATAGAGAGGCGTAAACAGGCGTCTGGAGAGCTTGGGCAGGCCAAGAGGATTGGGAGACATCAGGGGGAGGTGGATCTACAATGGCAGCAATGTAAGCAAATGAAACAGGAAGTGCCGCAATTAGTGCAGGCGAAAATAAAGGGGCAGCGAGCGATGGGTAGCGCAAATACGAGGGAGGGATAGAGACGCGCCGAAAAGGTTTTGGAACCATGTGCAGGCATTAGGGAAACAACGTACGAGTCCTACAGAAGGCGGCACTATAGAAAACGAGCAGGGGCAGATGCTCAAGGGTCAGGAACCATTGGCATACCTACCCAAGATAATCACAGAGAAGTTCGGTAAGGTTAATGAAGAGGCTCCGCAGCGACACAGAGATGTCGCGACGGGTAGGCCGGAATGTCCGGAGATAGATGGGGACAAGCTGAAATGGAAAAGAGCAGAGGAAAAGGTCCCCAAAAATACCGCGGTAGGAACGGATGGGATACCGATGGAGTTGATTAACTAATTAGGACCGAAGAGCAGGTGGAAGCCACTACAAGCCGTCAGAACAAGAATAGAAAAAGGGAATACCGGCTTTGTGGCAAATGAGTAGGATGAACTTAGGGTACAGGGCAAAGGAGACAGGAAAAGCCCGAGCTCGTATAGGCCAGTAACCGTCACGTCAGTGCTGTACAGGTTAGCAATACAGGCAGTGAAGTTCTAAAAACTCTACGTTAACTCTAAGACGGGCGTTGCCGTACTCGTGAAGCTCGGCAACAACGTCAGGAGTCGTGAAATTTTCGTACTCGCTGGCTGGCGTACGGCGCGATCTCTCTCACTGCTTCCTGCCCTTGTATACTATTTTCTTCCCCCCGCATTTTGCAAATTCTCATCTGTTGAACTGCGTCCTCATCTCATCTTCATCCTCGTCTCATCCTGTTTAACTGCTTCCTCCTGCGTCCTCATCTCTTGCCTACTTTTCTTCCAGCACAACTCCTCCAGCACCCGGTCGACGCGTACAGTCGCGTGCGATTTGAAGGTAATCGTGCGAGCTTCGACCGATAAAGACGATAACGCCCCCGCGTGGCAATTTTCGGCGTGCCTGGGACCTAGTCTATGCATTCTCCTCTCCCTCGCTCGCTGTTCCTTCGAGCAGTCATCGCTCCCGCTACTAGTAAACCACCCTTTCCGATTTGTGGTGATTGTCTGTTGTTGTAATCACTTGTGCGTTTTCTTCTTGGTTATCGTGAACAGCGATAGCAGCCATTGTTATAAATACCCAGTATTTGCCGACAATGTGTTTGTGCGCACCTTTTCGAGAACAGATGTAAGATGCAAGTGGGACGTCGTCGCTGCGTGCGCGATAAAAAAAGGAAGGGGTTACTGGTTTTGCCGCGGTAGTGATGGCTGCTTGATTAAACAGCGCCCGAGGGAGAGAAGAATGCGTAAACTAGGAACCACGCGCAGTAAAACAAGCCGCACGGGTTCGGTATTGTAGTTGTTGGTCGATGCTCGCGCGACTACCTTCCAATCGCACGCGACTGTACGCTGTCGGGGCGCGTTGGCGAGCGAGTACGGCAATTTCACGACGCCAGACGCTGTTGCCGAGCTTCACGAGTACGGCACGCATATCATGACGCATATCGCGGCCCGAAGACCGCAAGGCGGACGGTCGCGACGGCGGCAGCAGGTCTCGCGAGCGCAAAGCGCACTGCACGGAATTAACAGTCTCGGGGGGGGGGGGGGGTAACTTCACGACGCCCACGAGACGCCACCCACGGAATCAAGGATACGCTTTTTCGCATGCATTTTAAGGGCACCTCCTGTTCATGTTATTTCTTGGTATACCGCGGTGTACAAAGGTGTACTAATCACAGCGTCGTGCCACTCACGCGAGATTTCGACTGCGATCTACAGCCGCAAAGGCACTGTTTGAGAGAGACAACAAACAAACGCCCCGTTGTTCAAAAGCCTTGCGACATGGGAAATAATTAGCAGCCTTATTTTACAGCGTGAGCATCGTAGCCAAGGTCTAGCTTAATTCAACGTAAATTGATGCTGACAGCTGCGGAAACGGTGGATTGGTAAATGCAGGGCGCCAAACAAGGATGCTAATCAAGTAGGCTCTCCGAGCAAATGATATGGGGTCTAGTGAATTACTGACCCATAAATACCACAACTCGTTCCAAACAATTTAGGTACAGAAAAATAAAAAAATGCGTACTTACCTCAGCAGAAACGACGTTTCCACCGCAAAATCCTTCTTCACTCTCGTCGTTACCTTGCGTTACCTTAGTTCGGACGCAATGTCACCCACCTTTGACGCGCAGTATTTTATGAGGCGATGATCATTCTTCCCGTGCCCGTGTGTTCAACACACGCGTAGTTGGGAAGGGCAGACATCACCCTGTAAAAATTTTATAACAATGATTTAAGCTTGAAACAGATAAAACTGAACAAATCGCGCCAGCAACCACTCAGCACAAATCAAACGCGCTGAACAAACACACAAAAAGTGAGAGATAGTTGCCAGACTGCAATAGCAGCACCTTTATGTTTGACGGAAATTGTGTTCTGTAATATTGGTAATTATCTTCCTGCTTTCAAAGTCTGAAATGTGTTTAAAACTTGAATTTGAGGTTTTTAAACGCAAAAGTGAACACGAATAAAATAACTGACATATATACTTTTATTGGAAAGAAGTTTTGACGTTTGTTTTGGTTTTGTTTTCACGGCGGGTTTCTCAAGAGAGAAGGTGCGAGGAAACAATCTACTTTGGGATTAGGAAGAGGGTGGTAAACGTCGGCGTGAGTGAAAGCTAGGAACAGGCGCTTACCCTGGTTTAAAGAAAGAGCCACCCTGGTTTAAAAAAAAGAAACCCCCACCGGGGGAAAAAAAGAAGCGAGGTTCGACGAAGGATCGAACCATGGGCCTACAAAACAGTAAACGAACGCGCTACAACTCGGCCATCTCAGCGGGTAGCTGGAGGAAGACTAAAAAAGATTGTGTACTTTGCTAAGTCGTCAACGAGTATTGTCGCTTGCATTTAGTTTATGCTGCATTTTTGAAATTCTGGGAGTTTAACGCTTGTTTCTCACCCACCGATCTTGCAGACGAGGCTACATTGCCAGTACTGCAAGTTATTGAGCTAGAGCTCCCTTATTTGACCCAAGAAAAGGTATCGCAGGTCAACCCCGATCACGCTTCGCAAGCCACGATATACAAGCAACATCGCGATAATTCTACATGCGCTGTCACTTCTGGCATGTCAGCCGCATCAAACCCGTTGTGTAAAACGATTGACCGCTTACAGCAGCGAAAACCACCTAGTTTTTAATAAGTGGGGCATAATGCAAGGCAATATTAGAAAGCGACCGAAGCATGCGGTGGTGGCGGCGTAATGAGTGCATGAAACAGGTACTGCGGGAGGAAGCGACGAGCGAAAACGATTTTACACGGGCCGGCCTTGGCGGCCTACGCCAAAATCGAAGATATGAAGAGAGAACTTTTGCATGCATAGAGTTTCATACTAATATATAATAGAGGGAAACTCTTCGCTGCAGTCGCGGGACGCCGTGGGCGGCGCCGTTGACGCTAGCAACGTTCCTCGCCTACTTGGCTTATATAGGCATATGGCTTCTTTTTTGTCTCGAAGCCAAAATCAACAAAAAAGGGTAACATTTTTTTTCTTGTTCATCGTGCATGAAGCTTCTCCATAATCACTGACAAATTTGTCTTTCTGTAGGTTCAATTTTATCAAAGCAACTTCAATGGACCTTCTGCAGTAATATTGTTGCTTTTTTGCAGCCAGAGCCAACTTTTCAGCGTGTTCATGAGTCATGCCAAGGACAAGTAAAACGTGCCTGCCCGGTGCACGACGGAACGCTGGCCGAAGCGCGGCTCCCGTAGACAGTGGTGCCAGATTTTCCTCTAGTGTATATTAGTATGAAACTCTATGTCTGCATGCACGCCCTCGAAGAAAGCTGTACAGCCGATTCAGTTTGTTGTTGACGACAAGCAACCGCGGCTTCAGCAACAAACGATTGTGCTTGCGGTGGTATGAGCCAAAATCTTAACATCGTTATGTTATAGTCCGCGCGTGAAAGGGCGAGGAAGCGCACCACTCTGTGAAGATTGCGCAGACATGGCAAAGGCCGGCCCGCGGAAATAATCCCTCTACCGCGACGAATGCACAAGTACCCAGACGAGTCCCGGTCAACACGCTTACGTACACGACGGAACAGACGGACTGCTAAAACTCTATTTACACATGGCAAAAATCAGAAAGCAAACGTTTACGCCAGACATAGACGCTGTTGTTTATGGATATGTGGACACAAATTTTTAGCCGCGAGTGGTGAAGCAGCAGACATTTTGTAGTGTAGGCAAGTGAAATTTATGGGTTACCTGAATGGCTGAAATTGAAATATGCACTCCATAAACATTCATAAAACACCAGACTAAACAAGAATTTGAATTTTGTTCGATTACACTGAAACTGCGAATTATCAGAGTTTGTACGGTACTTTGTATTGTGCTGTATTTTTGTCATCTGGTAAGAAGAGCCCATACCCGAAGGGGGAGAAGAAGATGATGGAAGAAAAGACGAAGAATCATAGTACGGGATTGAGAGAAGGAATTTGAAGGGGCCAATGAAGAACGTACACAGAGTGAATAAGAGGACAAGGAGGAGGTTAGCTGGACCAGCAATTGGGAGCCTCACACGATAGAATGCGAGGTGAAGAGGAGGATGACGAAGTTAGAGTAGGGAGTGTGGAACGAGTTCTTGGGAGGAGTGGTGGCAAGTTCAGGCATGCCCCACAACGCACCAGCGGCATCGCACCGTTGGCACCGGGCAGCTCGGAACCACCTATTAACAGCGGCTTCGCACTGCTGGCCTCCTGCTGACCGGCAGCATCGCACCGCCGGCGACCCGTCGTCGTCAGAAAGTTCCGTCCATATTTGTACGGCAAACCCTTTGCGGTTATTACTGACCATCATGCCCTATGTTGGCTTTCTTCACTAAAAGGTCCGTCCAAACGACTCGGCCTCTGTGCGTTAAAACTTCAGGAGTATGACTATTCGGTAATCTACAGGTCTGGTCGCATGCACCGAGACGCCGACTGCTTGGCTCGTCATCCTGTTGATCCGCCTGATCAAACGTGGAATGATGATGACCCGTGCGTATTTGCCCCGTCCTACTTCCACGACATAGCTGCCAACCAACACCGCGACCCGTCGCTTCGGCAGGTTATAGACCGTCTTAGCTCAGAGCCGACCGACCCATCTCTGCACGCCTTTACAGTGCGTAATGGCGTCCTGTTTCGCCGCAACTTCCGGGCAGATGGCCCTGACGCCCTTCTCAGCGTACCTCAGCATCTCCGCCCTGACATACGCCACCAGCTTCATGACGTGGCGACTGCTGGCCATCTTGGCGTCATTAGGACCTACGACCGCGTGCGGCGACGGTTTTACTGGCCTGGCCTTTACCGGTCTGTGCGAAGGTACGTCACGGCTTGTGACCTTTGCCAACGCCGCAAGACGCCTCGGTCACTTCCCGCAGGCACTCTTCAACCAATTGATGTTCCTTCTGAACCATTCTTCCGGGTTGGATTGGACCTTCTCGGTCCTTTCCCCTTATCCCGCTCGGTAACAGGTGGATCGCCGTTGCCACCGATTACACGACGCGTTACGCCATCACACGTGCCCTTCGCACCAGCTGTGCCCTGGACGTAGCCGATCTTCTACTACACGCCGTCCTTCCTTATCACGGTGCTCCTCGTCAGCTGATGAGGGACCGTGGTCGGTGCTTCTTATCTCAGGTTGTCGACGACCTTCTTCCGTCCTGCCGTATTAAGCACAACCTCACCACGGCCTATCATCCGCAGACCAGTCGGCTCGCTGAGCGATTTAAGAAGACGCTCGCGGATATGCTCCCTATGTACGTGTCCACCGACCACCGTGACTGGGACGTTCCTCTCCCTTACGTAACTTTCGCCTACAATTCGTCACGCCTCGACACTGCCGGCTTGTCTCCTGTCATCCTTCTTTTCGGCCGTGGCCCTGCCCTACCATGTTGCCTGGCTCGACCACGCCACGAACTGAGTATGCACGTGATCTCTCATTGCCCAGGCTGATGTGGCCCGCCAGATCGCCCGCGCCAAGATTACGGCCTCACAGGCAAGCCACAAGCGCCGCTACGACGAGACTCACCGTGATGTGTGGTTCCAACCTGGCTCCCTGGTCGTCCTTTGGACGCCTTCACGCCATGTTGGGCTATCCGAAAAACTACTGTCCCGCTTCACAGGCCCCTACCGCATCATTCGCTTGGTTATTCCTATGACGTACTAAATTATTCCACTCACGCCCCCGCCGCCAACTGTGCAACCAGCGTTTCAAATTGTGCATGTGTCCCGCCTGAAGCCCTACTTCGTCCGTGATTAAGTTCATCCCTCAACTTCTACCGTCTTCATCACCGGGACGTTGCTTCTACCGCCGGGGGTCATGTCATGGGCTCGGTCCCTTGGCTCCTTATTCTAGACGAAAACAGGGGCCAATCCCCGCTCTGCCGGTATGCACCCTCTGGCATGAGTGAACCCATAGGCTGAAGAAGAAGAAGACGCTCGCTGATGTTGGTATGCGTGCAGTACCTTGGACATCGGGGCTGCCTTGTCCGTCTATACTATCCCGTCTATTTCTGTAGTTATAATCACTGAATACATCCCATTCGTTGCCATGTCACAATATCATGCATGCCGTATGGATATTGTCACCATATTCTCAGTTGGGATATACGTAACGGAACAAGAAAGCGCTGAGAGTTGCATTATGAAAGCTGGCTACCTATGCAAAATGCAACTCTCTGGAAAAATGGAACTGATTTAATACACTCACACTGCGCAAGAATTTTCTTCTGCGCGCCTAATTAGGCGGATACATCCGAGACACTGCGTATTAAATTCTTAATGAACCCGGCTGTCCATGTCGAACAGGCGTGTAGATAGAATATCGTATCATTTGCTGATTACTTGACTACAAATAGTCACCATTAGTCACTGAGAATACAACAAAAAGTCAACAAGAACTCCACACCTGAAAAATCATTGTGCAGACCACAACAAAAATTCGGTTGAGTTATCGATGTGTAAACTCAATGAACATTGAATTTCTGTTGACTTTCCGTTGAATCAAGAACTCAATAAAACGTCAACCGAAATTCAAAAACCATTTTTCTTCAAGAGAAAACGGTTTGAGTGGGATCATGTCAAGAACATGTCAACGCCAAGAACATGTCAAGAAAATTTTCAGAATTCGGCATGTCTGTGGGGCCACGCTTTAGCTTTTCCCAAATAATACTAAGTAGGTTAAAACCCCCAACAATTAAAAAAGTTGGTTGAGATACTGGATTAGCTGGCCTTAAATTTTTAACAAAAAAACGGGCTCAGCATTGGGCAGCTTGTACTGACATACGACGAAGATTTAGTTTCCTAAAAATTCATATTTGCGAAGCAAGCTCTTGTGGCAGACATCAATCTCGGGCAATTGATACGACGCCACACCATTTTTGACAAGAACTGCAATGCCACCACCCATTGTTTTACGACCCTTACGATGAGGCGTATATGAAGGCAGAAACATACGGATCGTCAGGGTACAACTAGGTTTCTGAACTAACGGCTATGTGAGGGTCATAGGACAGAAGGACGTGTTCAAGCCGTTCTTTATTACGCAGGCTCTGTGCATTGAGGATTATCAAACGAAGGCGCTTGTACGTGCGCTAAAGTTGTCAATGTGCTGAGCGCGCAGCGCTGCACAACAGTTTCCTACGGTTTTGACACTCTTCCTGTACGTAGACGTCATAATTGATGAAAGCTTATCATGAACTAAGTACGTCGTACCATCCGTACGTCTGTTTTCTTTTACTGTTTTCGAAACCTTTTTTCGTAGCTGAAGTACTTGCGAGTATGGTGTGATATTGACACATCAGAATCTTTTAGTATGCTACACTGTCTTGAAAAGCGCAAAGTTTTTCTTATTGAACAATCGTACAGTGACGGCCTTGGGCCTTGTTCGTTTCGCTCCCACGGAGGTAACTGTGACCGTTAGGGTGTCTTGTAAAACTTTCGAAATATGAACTTTATCTTCCCGAATTTCTCACTTTTCGTCTGGTCCTTCCGGTATGCCGAATACGACCAGATTATTCATTCTCGAACGATCTTCGTGATCGACAAGCGTTTTGCTTGTCCTGCCAGAGCCTTGTCTGCGCGCTCTATACTTCCCTCCAGCATCTTTATTTTTTCTTAGTTCGCATTTGATACCTTTATACTTCGTCTAGTTTCAAAGTTTATTATTATCTGGAAGTTTGGTGTCGCGTTTCTTTTGTTCCTCTTAGATTGCTTCAGTTCTGCTAGTACAGTATTTATAAGTTCCTCAATGTCTGCAACAGGGCTGCTGTCCACATCACCACACAGCAAATTCGTTAAAACAGACCAGCAATCGTCAACAATTTGGGCACATCGCAGAGGGCACGGTGGAATAAAAAAAAATTTAGTGCCCTTCCACTCTGCGAAGACGACCAGCAAAGCTGCGGTGCCAAGCCTCAACGTGAGCTTTGACCGGGTCGTAGTCCAAGAGATACATGAAGCAAAACACGTTGTTTGGAATTTGCGATTGAGCATAGTTCCTGATTAATTAACTGAATGAACTTTTCACGCGATAGAGTTTTGTTCCAGTGGACAAACATGGGGCTCTCCGTTTCCCTCCCGTGGAATGCCATATGTATTGACAGCGGACGAGAATTCCACAATATTTACAACTTCACTGTTAACCATGTGATTTTGATAACCATATGAAACCCGACCCTGTGTTAGAGTCGCCTCAGTGGCTAATTGTCACATAATTTGTTTTGGTACACTTTCAATAAAACAGGCGTTATAGCCCCTTCTGTAATGGTATTCCCTCCAAGCATTGACGTGATTCACTGAGCAACACTCGATGTGGGAAAGCCATCTTCCAAAGATCAAGCTTACAACGATCCCGTTAAAGTCTGCTTCACCTCCTAACAGAAATGAATTGCTGGGAAGACATTTTAGGGCGCAGCCCTTGGCACCCGTCTCTGGGCTCCGCCGCGTCGGTGTCGTCGTGATCGGGCGAATGATGGAAAGACCGACGAGTGAAAGAAAGCAAAGGAGGAGAATGTAGCGGAATTGGGAGGGGAAGGTGGTTCGCCGTGTCGGCGGGAGCCAGCGCTCTCCGAAAGTGTGCGGTAGGGGAAGGGAAGGGGCAGTATGCTGTGCCCGCACGAGGCGCTAGACGCTTGGCGAAAAAGTGAGGAGGCCGTTCGCGTGACAATGATGTGCTTTCGCTTAATGCTATGTTCAGACTACCGACGTAACAGCCGTATCGTGTGCTATGGACGTAAAAAAACGGAGTTTCACGCAGTTGGGTTGGCTGAGACGCAAAATGACGTCATTATTTAAAGATATTACAATAGTTGTAACAACAGCCTGACGCCGGCCTCAGACGCAGTTCGTGGTCCCTTCCTGAGACGCACTTCGCACCGCCGCCGCATAGGTTCACGGTCGAGAGACCCCACGAGTCAGTGCTGAACTGCGAGTGGCGCAACCGGTCGTGTGCAGCTGCAGCGGCTGTTGTGGAACGCGCACATGCGCTCTCAGCCACTTCTTACTGAGCAATGAGCGACGCAGCTGGTGGACCTCCGTCGTCTGCCGCTGCTGATAAACGAGCTGCCCGAACAGCTGCGCCCAAATATCGCATTAGGGAGTATCGTAATCGCCAGCGAATTTTTAAACGGAAATATAAGCCGTCTTATATTGAAATATAAGGTTCCTAGGACCTTTTTAATTTCACATGATTTTTTCCATGCGCCGGGGGTGGGGCGCGCAGTTTCACCATCCCGGGGATTTGAATGGGCTCCGCAACGTGGCGCTACGCTCGCTAGCGATTCTTGTCTACATCGCTCTGTTACCGGAGACGATCTGCTGGATCCTAGCCATAGACAGCTTTGCTGTAAAAGCACGTAGCGGACTAGTACGGACAGATGAATAGGGGTGTGAAAACTGACCTGCACGACAATCTATGCGAGCTGGGCATGTTGTTCTGAAGAACGTTGACGTGCTCTCAGCCGGAAGGCGAAATCTATACTCGGCTCCGCTGACGTGAGCGATGACTCAAGACAACAGTGTGGTTCAATGGAGACTAGGTTGCGTAGCTGCGATATCGACGGTGGTTTCCGCGTGCCTGGAGCGCGATCCAGCGCCGCATGTCCAGAGTGGGCTGGCCGTCCAGTATCAGGCAGCGGACCAGGCTTGACAAGAAGAAACACCTGCACGGCAATTCATGCAGGCTTAGGAATGTTGTTCTGAAGAACGTTGACGTGCCCTTTCACATCTATGCCGAAAACCGAAGCTTGCAATGGTTTCTGTTATAAGGTACTCAACTTTTGCCAGAACCAGGGAGCCGGAACCGGCCCTCAGTTGTCAAAGAAGCGAGGTGTTTGTGTTTGCTGTCTCAAAAGTTCATATTGCGAAATGTTGCATTCGGATGCAATGACCCTTAAGAGGATTAGAGAGTTATGGGTCTCGGCGATAACACACTAAGCGCGATACTTTATGCACTCTTTACCCCCGCACTTAAGCTATCCAGAATATTGTCGTTCAATGAGACAAGACCCTATTGTTCTCTTCCTTCGCCTTCGCCGTGCACGGACTAACCACTTGTAATAGCGGAACTGTTTAGGCTCTCGCAATGTGTGATCATGCATAATGCCCGCCACACCAGGCGAGAGTGCCCTGCTTGGCCGATAGATGCCGCCACCGCCTCGACGGCTTCCGGAGTGCTTTTAGCCCTTATGTTGCCTCGTTAGGAGTATAAACCAGGAAAGGATCAGCTGGTTCCAAGGTCTTCAGGTGCATGTGTAGAAGGCGCCGAGCTACACGCTGTCACCTTGCTGATTTACAATGGCCCGGAGGGGGCAGACCGGTTTGTGTCTTAGCCTTAAAAAAGGTTCTATAACACCTAGCACAGTTTTTCCTGCAGTTTTTTTTACATAATAACTAGCGCCGTTCTCGCCCTTTTTGGATTAGAAATAACCTGTTTACAATTCTGTGCAACTGCTAATGCTTTTAAAGAGAAGCTTTTACGTCTACCCCCCAAGGGTTCTGTCGCGACCGCTGATGTCAACATAAAACTCCCGCATACAAATAGAAGAAACTACTGGCACCGCCCGGGATCGACCCGGGAACAAATAGAGAAACGTAGTGCGAGCCCGTTGTCTTACCGAATGAACTACAGTCGACGCCGAGAAGGGTAGGACAGGCGGTGTACTCACCGAGCACACCTGCGTGCTTACCCCTTGCGTTCTCGCGGAATTCCGCGTAATAGCGTCACGCGGCCTCTCGCGCCACTGTACGCTCCACCCACGCCTCGTGTAGCGGCCATGTGCGCCCCTTTGGCGTGGGCTACGAGGTAGGAAATATAAAAGAAGCTCACACCAACGCACGGCATCTCACTTCTCTGTCTCTGCCATCGATCTCGTAGCCTCTGTTGGCTGTGGCGGAGACGGAGAAGTGGGATTGTGTAACAGCAAGTTTAGGCTTCCTTTAATTTGATAAAAAAATAGTTGTCACTCATCTGCTTCAGCAATACAACTCAACCAACCACCGTTCATAAATTATACATCAATTGCTTACCCTTGGCAAAGAATATCCCTTTGAAGGAATAAACGGTGTGGTTTCTCTTGGTTTCTGTTGTCTCTGGTTTCGCTCTATGTAGAATGAAAGCGCTCTTTGTAGAGCCACGTGTGGGAATTCAAGTGACGTTGAATTCCGCACGCACAATGGGAAATCATTGTGCGTGCCTTTACAGCTTCGCTTTCCAACCACGTTCACAGGGTGGATTGGAGCGCATTTTTTTTATTGAACATGCTCCTTGAAGAACAATGATCCTGCGAGTTTTGTACGCCTGCATCAAATTTACGTTTGCTTGTCCGGGCAGGCTGGAATTTTCTGAGCTGGAGGTATAGAGCACCAAAAAATATCGATATACGTAGGAACGAACGCCGGCGAATTTGAGAGGAGCGCTACATGTCGCGCACATTCGCACTCTGCGACGCTGCACGAACGAAATGGGCATGTGCAGGTACAGTCATAAAACTATATCAGAAATCCAACTTCTTTGCTAAAAATGACACCAATTTTCGGGCCATTGCTTGTAGAAACAGGCACACAAAAGCAGCGTGCGACTCACATGTGAAACGGTTCCCAGACAGTTTATCGAATGCCGTTTTATCCACAGCCGTTTTATCGAAAAAATGCCTGTTTTATCGGACGCCGTTTTATCAAATGCCGTTTTATCGAACCACCTACTTCCCCTTTATCGAAAGTGTGGTGTTGCGGTTTTCATTGTAATTTTCGAGGTTTATTTTGTTGAACTGGCCATCGCCTGTCCTATAGCGTGCCGATAGCTTAATTCTAAATTGTCGCTGTCGTGCATTACATACAAAAACCTGCAGATGTTCACGCGTCTTTGTCGTATTTTCGATCACCTTTGTTTTATTATATTTTTTATTCTTTGTGTCTTCATTGATTGCACTCAAACATTGATCTGCACCTTGTTTATATTGCAGAACTTCCCACTGCAGTAGCGATCCTAACCCCCTGCGCAATATTCCTTAGACAGCTATCGGTGAGACAGCTATCGGTGTATTTAGGTTGGTGTTACTAAATATATCCCTTAAGCGCCATGGTTCATCATTACGTGAACCAAAGCCTTGTCCTCCCCGAACTTTCCTAGCCACGTGGTTTGAAGTGGACACCTACTCGGATTTGCATCTGGAGAAATATCGTGCCAAGAACTTTGGAAAGATTAGTGCTATATGAATGGAACAGCGCGGGGGGGTTCCGGCAGGGAAAGTGAGGCCCCAACAGAGGTGGTAGAGTCTAGGAGAACTCGTGACAAATGAACCCGTCACAGCCAACTCCTCTTAGGTGAACCCGTCAAGTAGGACAAGTCGTCGTAGGTCATCTCTTACTAGGGAGGGTTGTAAGATAGGCATCGAGAAAGTTGGGCAAGGCTTTGTAACCTCATAGCCACTTAACTCACCGGCCCATTAAGAATTAGGATGGCAGAAATCGGGAGACTTTTGCTAACGTTCCAGTTAGGTTTTTTACATTGGACCCACAAGTGCCAAGAAGTGTCTTACATATGTAGAACATACGGGGCGACATAATTAGATTGTGCGCTGATACAAAACCGGTGTATACAAAAAAGTACAAGGTATATCGCAGTATTCTAGTCTATACGCCACAATGCTGTGAGGATACTGGAAAAGATCCGATGGAGGCATGAACCGGTGCAAACGTCCGGCCGCGTCCCCGAACATTGGAGAGACAAGATCACACAAAACCCCTGAACTTAAACAACAGCGCCAAAGACAAGGACTAGGAAAGAAGAACAGGACAAGCGCTGACAAACAACTGAGCGTATTTATTGCGGCTCGCTTATAAATACGCTTGTCACACATAAAATACACAAAAAACAGAAGATTTACACAACCATGAGGAAACATAATCACGTCTTGTCGTATCTACAACCACACGTTTACCCATTAAGGTAATTTATCTCTTTTCGTGTTAAAGCCACCGACGGCTTACTGACGCATTTTTCTTTCTTCACCGCAATCTCGAACGCTTCGTGTATATCCCTCGTGTCTGTATCTCTGTACCGCTTCAAAATGGCGCAGTCATCCAGAAAGGGCACACAGCCGCATGATGTGCAATGAAGAGCGCGGTTGCTTCCCGAGCGAGTCTTCATCGAGTTGGCGTGTTCACGAAGCCGGTCATTCACGCATCTTACAGTCTGCCCGATGTACGAGCGACCGCAACGAAGGGGAATGTCGTAAACAACTTCTTTGGTGCACTCCGTGAAGCGTGTGGCATGATTCGTGGTGCACGTTCTTCAATCTTCATTATGCGACTCAGCATTCACTTTTGCCGCACAAGTTACACAACTTGTTTTTTGCTGAGAAGACAACATTCACGCCCGCCCGGTTTCCTACTTTCTTGAGCCGATGCGATACGCCATGAATATACGGTATAACCGCGACCTTCTTCTTGACTAGCTCCGGCTCTTTCGGCCTACGAGTCCTTCGTTCCAGTAAACTCGGCTAGGAGCCCTTCCGCTACCGCCGTCAGGCATTGGTTCGGAAAACCTGCCGCCCCCAACCGCCTCACTTGGGTATAAAAACTTGTTGGAGCCTGGTGGGGGCACGAACGAAGCAGGGCGCTTCTTAGTGCAGTCATGGCGATACCCCTCTTCACCAATTTCGAATGCGCCGACGAAAATGGGAGCAGACTTTTTTGGGCATGCGGTTCGTACCTCCAGCACACGTGGTCTTTTGCGAACAGGAGACTCTGATCCAAAAACCTGAGGCGTCCTTCTTCAGGGAGTTCCTTCGTGAGGGTAACACATCCAAGACCAAAGCAAATATCCCATATATCCGTTCCACCTGTGCCGCCTGGTCGTCACCCTGTTTGCACACCACAAAAAATCATCCACGAAGCGGAACACCTTCACGACGTCTGATTCCTTGAGGGCCTCATCCAGTCTTCGATCAAAGCGGGCCAACAAGAGGTTGCTGAGTGCGGGTGTCAAGCATGAACCGATGCACACCCCATCCTTCTGTTCTGGATGAATACTTCACCATCGAACTTCACTATCGTAGACTGCAGGTAAAATGACAACATGCTGACGAAGTCATCCGCACTGATGCCAACAGAATTCTGGAACCCAATGGTTCCGCCCTCGTCAATTCCATCCTTGACCGCATCGAGAAGCAGCGTTTGTGGCATCGAATAATAAAGATCCTTCACATCCACCGAGAAGGCGCTTAGACCTTCCTGGTTTTCCTGTTCGAAAAATTCGGATACCGTCGGCGCTCTTTTTACAAGAAGGGGGTCCACGATTGGGAATGAGGGACAAGCCTTTTTGCAGGTACCTTCCCATTACCTTTTGCCACGACCGCTTTTCAGAAACAATCACCCGAAGGCGACACCCGTCTTTGTGGGTCTTCGCCGAAAAGAATGCGCACAAGCTGAGCCACTTGCCGACTTGACTGACTTTGTTAGGCTGTCCAGTCCCATACTTTCACATAGGTTGATTGCCTTCTTTTTTAGCTTCTCTGGCTTCCTTCTCTCCTCCTTTCTGAAATTTTCTTCCATCGCTTCACGGTTCTGCGTTTATACTCTTGAGCTGGCATCACCGCAAAGCCTCCTTCCTTGTCTGACATCAGTAGTCTCAAGTCCGCCCTCCTCAGTGACTCCACCACCTGTCGGGTGCGTATAGTAGACCCTCCCTGCAAGGGACTGCGGAAGGCCATCAAACCCCCTCAAGGACGCATCTGCTGAAATCTTCAGAGCTAGCTTTCGCAGCTACCCTTCTGACAAGCGACAGGAGTTCAGGCTTGTCCAGTTTTGGCTGAGTGCAGAACGTCGGACCTAACTGCAACACTTTCTCTACTTCTCTTGGCACTACGGGTTCCCAATGTGATGAATGGCCTGACCTGAAGTTCTATATTTTCTCCGCTTTGGCAGGAAGGCAATCATCTTACCCCAGATAAACTCCGAGATCTGTGCCGCAGTCTTGAGCTCTGCCTGGAACCGCCGGTGGCTTTTGCTGGGTGGTCCTTCTAGGTGGCACCTCGTGCGAAGACTCCTTGCACAGCTGGATCTGCCTCCAAGCTTCCGACCTCAAGGCGCGGCAGACGCTCAGGTTCAGCCTTCTGGACGGCGGAAGTGGTCCGACAAGAGACAACACCTCCGGAGGGACGTAGTCTTGAGTAATAGCAAAGGTATACAGCCTGGCGCGGCATAGGCAGAGCTGAAGACTGCGGCACAGATCTCGGTGTTTATCTGGGGATTGCCTTCCTGCCAAAGCGGAGAAAATATAGAACTTCAGGTCAGGCCATTCATCACATTGGGAACCCGTAGTGCCAAGAGAAGTAGAAAAAGTGTTGCAGTTAGGTCCGAAGTTCTGCACTCAGCCAAAACTGGACAAGCCTGAACTCCTGTCGCTTGTCAGAAGGGTAGCTGCGAAAGCTAGCTCTGAAGATTTCAGCAGATGCTTCCTTGAGGGGGTTGATGGCCTTCCTCAGTCCTTGCAGGGAGGGTCTACTATACGCACCCGACAGGTGGTGGAGTCACTGAGGAGGGCGGACTTGAGACTACTGATGTCAGACAAGGAAGGAGGCTTTGCGGTGATGCCAGCTCAAGAGTATAAACGCAGAACCGTGAAGCGATGGAAGAAAATTTCCGAAAGGAGGAGAGAAGGAAGCCAGAGAAGCTAAAAAAGAAGGCAATCAACCTATGTGAAAGTATGGGACTGGACAGCCTAACAAAGTCAGTCAAGTCGGCAAGTGGGCTCAGCTTGTGCGCATTCTTTTCGGCGAAGACCCACAAAGACGGGTGTCCCCTTCGGGTGATTGTTTTTGAAAAGCGGTCGTGGCAAAAGGTAATGGGAAGGTACCTGCAAAAAGGCTTGTCCCTCATCCCAATCGTGGACCCCGTTCTTGTAAAAAGAGCGCCGACGGTATCCGAATTTTTCGAACAGGAAAACCAGGAAGGTCTAAGCGCCTTCTCGGTGGACGTGAAGGATCTTTATTATTCGATGCCACAAACGCTGCTTCTTGATGCGGTCAAGGATGGAATTGACGAGGGCGGAACCATTGGGTTCCAGAATTCTGTTGGCATCAGTGCGGATGACTTCGCCAGCATGTTGTCATTTTACCTGCAGTCTACGATAGTGAAGTTCGATGGTGAAGTATTCATCCAGAACAGAAGGATGGGGTGTGCATCGGTTCATGCCTGGCACCCGCACTCAGCAACCTCTTGTTGGCCCGCTTTGATCGAAGACTGGATGAGGCCCTCAAGGAATCAGACGTCGTGAAGGTGTTCCGCTTCGTGGATGATTTTTTGGTGGTTTACAAACAGGGTGACGACCAGGCGGCACAGGTGGAACGGATATATGGGATGTTTGCTTTGGTCTTGGATGTGTTTACCCTCACGAAGGAACTCCCTGAAGAAGGACGCCTCAGGTTTTTGGATCAGAGTCTCCTGTTCGCAAAAGACCACGTGTGCTGGAGGTACGAACCGCGTGCCCAAAAAAGTCTGCTCCCATTTTCGTCGGCGCATTCGAAATTGGTGAAGAGGGGTATCGCCATGACTGCACTAAGAAGCGCCCTGCTTCGTTCGTGCCCCCACCAGGCTCCAACAAGTTTTTATACCCAAGTGAGGCGGTTGGGGGCGGCAGGGTTTCCTAACCAATGCCTGACGGCGGTAGCGGAAGGGCTCCTAGCCGAGTTTACTGGACGAAGGACTCGTAGGCCGAAAGAGCCGGAGCTAGTCAAGAAGAAGGTCGCGGTTATACCGTATATTCATGGCGTATCGCATCGGCTCAAGAAAGTAGGAAACCGGGCGGGCGTGAATGTTGTCTTCTCAGCAAAAAACAAGTTGGGTAACTTGTGCGGCAAAGTGAATGCTGAGTCGCATAATGAAGATCGAAGAACGTGCACCACGAATCATGCCACACGCTTCACGGAGTGCACCAAAGAAGTTGTTTACGACATTCCCCTTCGTTGCGGTCGCTCGTACATCGGGCAGACTGGAAGATGCGTGAATGACCGGCTTCGTGAACACGCCAACTCGATGAAGACTCGCTCGGGAAGCAACCGCGCTCTTCATTGCACATCATGCGGCTGTGTGCCCTTTCTGGATGACTGCGCCATTTTGAAGCGGTACAGAGATACAGACACGAGGGAGATACACGAAGCGTTCGAGATTGCGGTGAAGAAAGAAAAATGCGTCAGTAAGCCGTCGGTGGCTTTAACACAAAAAGGGATAAATTACCTTAATGGGTAAACGTGTGGTTGTAGATACTACAAGATGTGATTACGTTTTCTCATGGTTGTGTAAATCTTCTGTTTTTTGTGTATTTTATGTGTGACAAGCGTATTTATAAGCGAGCCGCAATAAATTACGCTCAGTTGTTTGTCAGCGCTTGTCTGTGCTTCTTTCCTAGTCCTTGTCTTTGCGCTGTTGTTTAAGTTCAGAATGAACCAACTCGCCCCAGTCGAGACGCTAATTCAGTACAAAACCCCTCCCACGCAACATGGCGCCGGGGGAGGATGACGACAGGAGAAAAGCGCGCGCCAAGGCTTTGAACGAGCTTGGAAGGCAACCCCAATGTCATGTACGTCGATGCCGCCCTGGTCAAGGGAAGCGACAAGGCCGCTTTGGCAGTAACAACAAGAGACAGGTTCGTAGCCGTGGCGTCCACGAGGACAAGAAACGCAACAAACGCTGAAGAGATGAGGATCGCATTGGCACTAATCCAACCCGGGGCGACGCACGTCGTGACAGACAGCAAGAAAGCCTACGCGAACTACCGCGGGGCGTTGATCTCCTCCGAGGCGGCACCTGTCCTCAAACGGCACAAAACACTAGACAACATGGTCTAACTGATTTGGACCCCCCGCGCACTCCTCCCTGGTCGGCAACAACATCGCCGACTATTACGCCCGAGACATGTCCCGCCGGGAGGTGGAGGAGACGGGGGTCGACTCATTGACACCAATCACTGCCTATAAAGATATCATTACAATGTACAGGGAAAATAGACAAACGCTACCTGAGCCTCATCACTTACCTCACCCGCAGGGACCAGACGATAATACGCGGAATACAGGCAGGGTCTCTGGCCCACCCAACACTATTACATAAGATGTATCCGCACCAATACTCCGAGCTGTGCCCGTTTCTGCCACACTAGCAAAGGGACGTTAAAACGCGTCATCCTAGAGTGCACCGCACTAAAGGCACCAATACCCGACACACCCCCCCGTTCCCCATTTCCCCTTAATGAGCGATTGGAGATCCTTCGGCTCAGCCCCTCCGCAAACGTACCACGCGAGCCTAGCGGCCCGTGGGCTGGGAGTTGCTAGCCCGGTACGGGGCATGGGAATGAGGCTCCGCTCCCGTCGACAGCCCCCCCCCCCTCCCCCCCCCCCACTGGAGGGGCCTCACTCTTTCGCATATAAAGTTTATCAATCAATCAATATGCTTCGGATCAGAGGGCAGACTAGACACACAAGGAGATTCGTTATGACAGTACTACCTTCGCAATGAACAGAACGACAAAATTGGGGAGAACAAATTTCAGGCATAACAAAAACAAAAAGCAGGCAAGAAATACAAGAAAACTAGTACAAAGACTACAAATCCTGTTAAATAGGGCTCGCTGTGGAGACAAGATTTGCAAATTACATAGCGAGGGGGAAACTAAGAAACGTACTGCAAATTTTGTTAAACTAAAAGGCGTTGAAAAACACTTTTGATAAAACAGCTTCGATAAAATGTCCATCGATAAAACAGCGTTCGATAAAACGGCTTCGATAAAACGGCGTTCGATAAACTGCCCGGACCCCTGTGAAACAACTATTTGCGGACGACGTAAGTGACCAGAGGAGAAATCACCCAAAAGCAGATTAAAGTGTACGCGATTCATTGATAAAATGGAACGTCAGGTTGAAACATTTTTCAAATGTTAGAGAACGCCAGGCGTCGCGGCGTGCTGTTTGCGATGACCATATTTCGTGTGCAGGTGCTTTGTGGTGGCACTCGTGGCGGTGAGCATCGTGTGGATCCCGGTGATTGAGGCTTCCTCCGGCAGCCAGCTGTTCGACTACATCCAGAGCGTGAGCAGCTTCTTGGCGCCGCCCGTTTGTGCCGTCTACGTGCTCGCCATCGCCTGGGCGCGCACCAACGAGCAGGTACGACGGACGCGGTCGCTGATCACTTCCGTTGCGTGCTATGATTAGTGGCCGTCGCAACGCCCGTCTGATTGCTGGCCCACGTCCGCAATATTCTACAAAAATGTTTCTCTTGCAAGCAACGTGTCTTTCTTGTGTAACGGCGTATTTTTGTTCACATACTGACGCTACTGTAGCATGAAGATTGCAGTGAAGAAGTCGAAACGTTGAAGAGTTTTAAAGGTTAACTTGTTACTTTACTGATGACATTCGTGACATTTAGCACACACGAACTTGAAACAATTACACTTATTACATAGATGAAAAAGACAGTCAAAGATTAAGGGTACTTAGCGGGACATAGCTGGCGGCGAAGGGCTCCACGGCGGGGGGAACGACGACGGGCGGCAGAGTTTCTGAAGTGAGCTGGTGCAGGCCGCCCTCTCGCCCTCAATAGCCGAAGACGCCGCGTTATATTCGCTTCGCGCGGTCTGGTGGGGGACGTATTGGGGGAAAAGCGCATCCTAGCGTGTGTGGACGCCCGGGAGCAAGTCTAAGGCCACACCCGCAGCCAATCAGGAAGACGCTTCTTAGCTCCAATCAGACATGTCCCCGCCAAAGTGAAAAGGAAAAAATCACACACAGAAGACACAAAGTTCAAACTCGAAGGCGCCCGTTTCTGGCAAAAGAATTACTGGTGAGAATAAAGTAAAGGTATACAAACTCGAAAAGGGGAAAAGACAGGCGGCCGTTTGAACGAGACCGAGGGTCGGAGAACATAGCGGCCCGCGTAGGCGCGCAACGGGGGTCGGAGACGCCAGTACGCGCGGTAATACAAGATGCGTCGATGGTCCCTCTTGAGAGCCGCAGTCTCCCAGGGTCGGCCGACGGCCAACACGCTCTGCATGCGTTTCTTAGAAAAGCTGGGCCTCGGTGGCCGAAGAGGGATGCTAAAAAATTGAAAAAAAAAAACGGAACGGGGGCTTCGCGACACTTGCTTTCGGTGATCTTTTGGCGCTGTTTGTTCTAGACAAAGCACATTCACAGGGTTTAGCACCTTGTTTCTAAATCCCTAACACTTAGGTGTTAGAGTGGGAACCGGCAAGGAGGAAGCGGCATTTAGAAACGAGATTTTGAACCTGGTGCATGCGGTTTGTCTCGAACAAACGGCACCAAAAGATCACCGAAAGCCAAAAAGACACCTTACTTTGCAGAGAAGAACTATAGCACTGCCCCCGCACGGGGCACCTTGAGTATTCATGGTGACGGTGAGCAGCGGCACCGCGGACCCCGAGCTCCCAACATAAGCCGTGTCCAACCGTGGCGATGTGTTTAAAGGTGAAGGGTAGAAGCCGTAAACGGTGGCCGTCGGAGCCTTGGTCAAGCTCCGGCCGATGGGCTCCCTGCCTGTCTACCAGGCAGGGAGCTCCGGGACCTCTTTGACTACCAGGGTAAGGTCAAAGGAGAAAGTACCCCCGTCTCCCTGCTTTTATACTATGCTTTATGGTATTGTCTAAAACCCCCTCCAACCGTGATCGGCCCCCTAAAAGGGGCCGCACCGAAGTATCGTTTCCCCCATTGCCATCTTTGACATTTCCTGAACCAGATAATTTTTCTCAATTTCTTGTGATGGAATCGCTCAATCCAACCCACCCTCTTGCATCTCAGTCAGTCTTCTTGATCGCCAAGTATCTTGAAGCCATAGTAGGAAAATCGTATAAATGCAAAAAACAAAGGTCTGGTGAACTCTTAATTGAAATAAATGACAAGCAGCAGTCTGCAAAGCTTCTAGCTTAGACTAGACTGGCTGATCTTGACATCCGGGTCACACCCCATCGGAGCCTCAACAGCTCGCAGGGTGTGATATCCGAGACAGACCTCCTGAACGAAACCGATGCGGATCTCCTTGCCGGCTTGAAGGATCAGGGCGTCACTGCCGTGAGACGCATCACTATCCGTAGAGACGACAAGGAGATTCCCACCAAGCACATCATCTTGACCTTTGACCGCGCAGTTCTCCCACAACATATATATGCAGGTTTTATCCGGTGCTCAATACGTCCGTACATCCCGAACCCGCGGCGCTGTTTTAAGTGCCAGCGGTTCGGGCACGGTACGAACTCTTGCCGTGGCCGAACGACGTGTGCGAAATGCGCGGCGCACGACCATCCTAGTGACAACTGCCAATCCGATACCCTCACTTGTGTAAACTGCGGGGGACCGCATGCAGCGTACTCCCGCAAGTGCGAAAAGTTCCAACTCGAGAAAAAGATAATCAACATCAAGGTAACCGAGAACATCACCTTCCCGGAGGCGAGAAAGAGGTTCGCCTCTTTCCCTCTGGGGAGGTACGCTGACGCGGCTCGCCGGGGGGCGGAGCGGCGTCTGGTGTCCACAGGG
Source organism: Haemaphysalis longicornis (assembly GCA_013339765.2). Taxonomy (NCBI): domain Eukaryota; kingdom Metazoa; phylum Arthropoda; class Arachnida; order Ixodida; family Ixodidae; genus Haemaphysalis; species Haemaphysalis longicornis. Next base: position 189,471,026 of record CM023453.1, read on the forward strand.
ACCCAGTTCAGCGAGTCTGACCTGGTCCCGCCCCCGCCCCCCGCTGGGTTGCCTCACGCAGCCCAACCCGGCACCACGCCGCTTGCTGAGGCAGCAGCGGTTGTGGTGCAAACCACTCCTGTCGGGACCGGTGCCGCTCCCGCCTCTGTCTCCCAGTCCTCCAGTGCGTTGGAGGGTACCGAGGTGATGGACACCACGGGCCCCGCACCGGCTCCCACCGCCACCGCACCGCCTGTGCCACCTCTGGCGCCCCCGACGGTGGCGGCTCAAACGAAGGGCTCCCGAAGGGGGGCCAAGTCCGGGGGGCCCGGTCCGTCGGGCACCCCTCGGACATCTGACGACGAGATGGATGTTGGGCAGTTCCTGCCTGCAACGCAGCGCAAGGAGCGGTCACCGACTTCCAAGCCTGCAGAAAGGCCCAAAAAGCCCAATCCAAGAGTAACAGCCCCGAAAGACGACACATGAACACACACGAACACACACATTCCAGTCATTCTTAAATTTAAATAATGGGAGCAGAAAATATCATCCAATGGAACTGCAGAGGCCTCCTTAAAAATCTTGACGATGTGTATGAGATTCTGCATGCCAGTCAGCCAAGTATTATGTCTCCAGGAAACCCAGCTCAACTCTAAACAAACAAATTTCTTAAATAGGTACATGGTATTCAGAAAGGACAGGGTTGGCTGCACCCACTCTTCAGGAGGTGTGGCCATTATCGCCCGGAAATCATTAGCATGCCACCCTGTCACTTTAAACACTGTCCTCGAGGCTGTAGCGATCCGTACCATAATATTTAATAGGTTGATAACGGTATGCTCCATTTACATCTCTCCTGATTTTGCACTTCTGAGCTCTGATTTCGAGGCACTGGTTGACCAGCTGCCCGAACCATACATACTAACAGGCGACCTTAATGCGCACAACTCTCTTTGGGGCTCCTCCAGAACGGATGCCCGAGGTCGCCTGATAGAGAAGTTTCTTACATCCTCCGGAGCATGCCTTTTCAACAAGAAACAGCCTACATACCATAACTTAGGACACAATACATACTCGCATCTTGACTTGGCTATTGGTTCCGCAGTTCTCTTTCCATGTCTTGAGTGGGGTGTGGGCACGGACCCATATGGTAGTGACCATTTCCCCACTTCATTAACGTATATAGGTACAGGCCCGAGCAGTCCATCTTCCCATAAAAGGTTTAATGAATCAAAAGCAAACTGGAGCACATTCACACAAACATCTCAACTACACCACACATCCATAAAACACCTACACGTTGAGGAAGCCGCCCAACTCGTCACGGCGCACATCCTCGACGCTGCCGAAAAGTCCATTCCCCAGGCCTCCAGTGGGTCCCGCACCCCAAGGAGGCCCTGGTGGAACGAGGACTGCAGGCAGGCGCGAGAGGCCCAGAACAAGGCGTGGGGTGTCCTTCGCCGGTACCCCACGTCAGACAACCTCATTTCTTTTAAACGGGCAAAGGCTTTTGGGAAGCGAGTGCGTCGTGAGGCGAAAAGGGAGAGTTGGCGCACCTTCCTCACTTCCATCAATTCATACACTGATACACACAAAGTCTGGACACGAATACGAAAACTAAAAGGACAACAGACACACAGCCTGCCCCTGGTTAGTACAACAGGGGACACACTGGAAGACCAGGCTAACACACTTGCACAACACTTCGAACACGTGTCCAGTTCAGCACACTACACAAACACTTTCATAAAACACAAAACATCTGTGGAAAAGAAGTCCCTGCGTGATAAGAACAAGTCGCACACTTCTTACAATTCTTGTTTTTCAATTCATGAGCTGAAGGTTGCTCTGAGCACATGTAAGACGTCAGCTCCAGGTGCTAACAAAATCACATACACCATGATACAACACCTACACCCAGACACTCTTGATACACTCTTACACCTATACAATAAAATATGGCTTTCGGGGCACATTCCTCGCTCTTGGAGGGAGGCCAAAGTAGTGGCTGTCCTAAAGGAAGGGAAGGACCCTTCCTCTCCTGCCAGTTATCGCCCCATTGCCCTGACAAGCTGCCTGTGTAAGCTCTTCGAGAAGATGATAAACAGGAGACTTGTGTACTTCTTAGAGTACAATGGTCTTCTCGAGAGCTGCCAGGCGGGCTTCAGGGCGGGGCGATCTACCAACGATCAACTCGTTGCGTTAGAGTCTTATATCAAAGATGCTTTCCTCCACAAGCAGTACTGCATGACGGTCTTCTTTGATCTTGAAAAGGCGTACGATACTGCTTGGCGGTACGGCATCCTTAGCGACTTGAAGTCCTTTGGCATGTCGGGTAACATGATGAACACGCTTGCCAGTTACCTGTCTGAAAGAACGTTTCGCGTGCGAGTTGGAACTGCACTTTCTAGGGTTCATGTGCAGGAAAACGGCGTGCCGCAAGGTGGAGTTTTAAGTTGCACCCTTTTTATTGTAAAAATGAAGTCTCTTCGGAAGGCTCTGCCACCAACCATTTCCTGCTCAATCTATGTAGACGACGTGCAATTATCCTTTAAGTCTTGTAACCTGTCTATCTGCGAGCGCCAAGTCCAGCTTGGTGTTAACAAGCTAGCTGGCTGGGCAGATAGCAACGGTTTTAAATTTAATCCAGTGAAGTGTACTTGTGTTTTGTTTTCGAAAAGGCGCGGCATTCGGCCGGATCCAGACATCAAACTCAATGGTGTCTCAATTCCAGTCAGAAATGAACACAAGTTTTTAGGTGTAGTCCTTGACGAAAAGCTCTCGTTCATTCCACACATATAACAGCTTAAACATAACTGCTTAAAGGCCATGAATATACTCAAGGTTCTCTCCCACTCTTCATATGGGGCTGACAAACAACTTCTTTTACGTGTTTTTACCAGCCTGATAGGTTCACGATTAGACTATGGAAGCGTTGTTTATGGGTCAGCAAGTAAGACATCCCTCAAAATGCTGGACCCAGTGCTTCATCTGGGGCTCCGGTTGGCATGTGGCGCCTTCCGGACTAGCCCGGTCGAAAGCCTCTATGTGGAGTGTAATAAGTGGAACCTACAACGTCAGCGAGCATACACATATCTTCTTTTTGCTTTTAAAATTTCATCTATGCCACACCATCCTTTTAAATCGGCTTTTTATGATACGTCTCAGACTGCACTACTATTAAACCGACCATCGTTCTCTGCGCCCTTCTCTTACAGAGTTAGAGAGGAAGCATCAGAGCTTTCTGTCTCCTTTTTAGACACCATACAAAGTTCTCAAACAGATTTTATAGCACCATGGCATCTCCGCCCTGTATCATGCGACACATCCTTCACACATGTAGATAAAAACCGAGCTCCCACATGTGCAATTCTGCAGCACTTCTTGTATTTGCAGCAGAAGTATCAATTTTCTGAATTTTATACGGACGCCTCTAAAACTGCCACCTCTGTGTCCTGCGCGGCGCATGGGCCCGGCCTTAATGTCACTAGAACTCTTAACAGTAATACCAGTATCTTTACGGCAGAGGCTTATGGTGTACTTCTTGTTGTTAATCATATCCTTCAAAGTCACATCCCACAATCCATTATATATACAGACTCCCTCAGTGTCGTGCGGGCGTTGTCGTCAACAAAGTCTTCAAAAAATCACGTTGTAAATCTAATAGTCAAGGGTATTATGTCGGTGTATGTACGCAAATTTGAACTGGTTCTTTGCTGGGTCCCTGGCCACAGTGGTATAGCCGGGAACGAAGCAGCGGACCGAATGGCTGCTGCTGCTACACTCTCGAATACAGTAGACATAACCACATTACCCTACACCGACGTGAAACCACACATCAGACAACAACTTCGCAAAACATGGCAAACACACTGGAGTGAACAAACAGACAACAAGTTACACGTAATAAAACCACACTTGGGACCATACACCACCGACACACGTAATAGATACACTGAAGTCGCCTTGGCTAGATTACGGATAGGGCACACTCATGCAACGCACTCGCACCTTCTCACGGGGTCTCCAAGACCTCTGTGCAGCAGGTGCGGAGAGGCCCTATCCGTGATACACATCCTCATACAATGTAAGGCACTCGACATTACACGACGAAAACACTTCCCACAACTACACACACGACATATTCCACCACACCCGTCATACTTCTTAGGAGATGATGCCATGTTCTCTGTTCAGCGAACCTTAAGGTTCCTATCTGAAGTTCATTTCTTACAACTCATCTCTTATCACCCATAGTTTTACCCCTGGTCCTATACACCAGCCACCGTATTTATCTTTTAACCACTCACGTTCTTCACCCTGGCCCTTTACACCAGACGTGCTCATAGTATTTAACTGACTTTATCCGATTTCCCTCCTTATCAAATAACTTTGTATTTGGCGCTCTTTGCCCATGTCGGCCTTGCGCCATTAAACTTAAACCATCATCATCAACTATAGCACTGCTCGCTTGAAGGCTGGCACTGCTATACGCCTGGAGCTTCGCGATGGCGGCGCCGCCTGCCGCCGCTTCTGCGCGGCGTGTACGGGATGAGCAATTGATGGCTGGTAGGGCGTCCTGACCGCTAACGGGCGTCCTGACGGCTCCTAATGTAACCTCCAAACACGTCAGGCACAAGTGAATTCTATGTCGCCTTGTTCAGACGTGATACTGGTACAGTGAGAGGATTCTTTGTTCTTGCAGCGCGTGCAATGAATTTGGCTTTGTTTCGAATGTATACGTCGGAGAAAAGTCTGTCTCGGGGATTTGATTATCGCAATATCTGACTAGCACGCGTCTCTTTTAAGAGAATATAAGCCGCGCGAAATTTTAAGCATAGTCGACCAGATTTAGGGGAAATCCCGAAGGCGGAATAAATGTCTGCGAAGGAAAATCTGACATCAACCTCAATGCAGCCGTACGGCTACAAAGGAAAGCTGTGCAGCTTTCTCAGAAACTTCGCAGTTGAAAAAACAAATTCTTTCTAGTCCAGGATACGAACCCGGGATCACCGCTTATAGGGGCATTCACATGACGGAGAAATCCGCCGTTTGGCTCCTAGGAGTGCGCATCACGTGACCCCTACGTCACGCTTTCTCTCCGGCTCCTATCGGAGGTCGGAGCTTTTGCTCGCGAGCTACTCACACGATCCGATGCTTGGCGGCGGAGGCGGCGGGATTTCGTCTGCTCGTCGGGCAGGTGGCCGTGACTCATGTTTTAGAGCGGTTGCAGGCACACTATTTTTATTGCATCTTATTACAATAGACGCGAAAAAGCGCCGCGCACACGACAGGTGCACTGAGCGAGCCGCGTATACCACCAACACGGTCGCTGGGTGAGCGGCGGCCGCGACCGCGAAGTGGCGCAGGCCGGCGCAGGTAGCTTGTTATCGCTCCCCAAGGCGCAAAGAGAGCTGCACATACGAGAAAGGGGATAATGATGTGATGGAGAGTCGCATTAAAAATCTCCATCTGCGCCGCTTGCGAGAGCGGCAATCGAATATTCGCCGCAGTGTTACGCCTAGCATCTGCATGCGGGCCCGTAGGCGTGGCCCCGCAGGCGGACCGGCCGGCTGCTCCCAGCGAGCGTACCCCCACCCACTGCCTCGCGCGTCGCGCGCCGTTTTCTACGCGCGGCAGCGCCTGCATCGCATCCACAAATTGCCGCCGTAGCAGAATCGGCGGTGCTGCGGCAGCTCTGCATTAGAGATAGGCGACTGCAAACACTGTAAAGGAAAGTTTGACATCCACCTAAATGCAGCCATACGGCTACACTGCAAACACTGATGTCCGTCCGACAGACGCATCCTCCGTATGAGCAAAGGAGCTGGCCGAGCGGCAGTCCGCCTACGGTGACGTCACGACCTCACTCGGATTTCTCCGCTGAAACGCTCCGTCGTGTGAATACCACTTATCTAGGGCAGTACCAACTGGACCAATTCCAGGAGTTCGAGCGACTGGACTAGAGGAGAGGTAGAGATAGTGCAAGTATCTGCTTCGTGAAATATGTGCGCACTTACGACTGAAAGCAAGAATCAAGGAGAGTTAATGAAGCCTCGGAATATTAAGAAATCTGTAAGGTTAGAAGAAGCAGAATAGCTCGTACGGTAATAAAAAACCTAATGCGACTTCGGAAATTCCGGCGACGTTCGTCTAAAACTAAGCCAGGTAGAACTCACCAGACTCAACAAGACGCGTAATGCACTGCTATTTATCAGGAGGGAGCGCTTACCTAAGTGAAGCTTGCAGTTGGGCGAGGTGGTAGATACTGAACAGGGGGCTTGCCGCAAAAATGACGTTGCAGAAATGCAGAAATGCAAGCGACGCTACACTCACGCACATGGGCCCCGTTCTTTTTAAAGCAAAGCTTTTGTGCTTTCGCGACCGTTGGTGTCAACAGAAAACTCCCGCCAACAAATAAAAGAATTTATTGGAACCGTCCAGCAATCGAACCTGGAACCAAGCCAGAGTAACCAAGAAGAGTAACCAAGCCAGAGCCCGTTGTCTTGCCAATTTAGCTACGAGCCCACGCGGAGATGGGGAAGACAAGTGGTGCACTCACCAAGCACATCTACGGGTTTAACCCGTGCATTCTCGCTGAATGCCATGCGATAGCGATTAAAGGAAGCGCACACCAACCCATGGCATCTCACGTCTAGCACGCCAATATGCTAAAGCCTGTGGCTTCCAGAGTTCACGTAAAAATCTCAGCTCCTTGTCGTCCGCCCTCACGCCAAACGACACCTCAAGGACCACATGCAAATACTTCTTGATGGCCAGGCCAACACTCCAAGCCCCAGCATCAAGATCCTGGGCCTACATCTTCAGGCCAACACCAAGAGTGACGTATTCTTGCAGCGCCTCAAACACAGCATCAATAAAATCACACACATGATCAGGCGAGTTGCCACCAAGAAGCGAGGCCTCAAGGAATCCGAAAGGTTTCGATTAGTTCCAAGCTTTTGTCCTCTCGAGAATCACTTACGTCAACCCCCTGTCTTCTTCTCGGCAAGGAGGACATCAAGATGCTTTATATAATGATTAGAAAGGCGGTTGAGTAAGCCATTGGTCTTCCCATGAGTGTATCCACAGAGAGGCTGCTTTGCACGGGGCTCTACAACACGATGGAAGAGCTAATAGAGGGCCATCTTTCTGTAAAGGAGCTCCGAATAAGCGGAACTGCGGTGGGTCACCGCATCCTTCACCAGATTGGCTGGGCAGCACAGAATGTCAGTCCGCTTGATGTACTCCTGGACTTTTGTACGACCGCCCAATAACGGTATTTCGTAAACTATCGTTTACAGCGCTGAACAAGATATACGTCAGGAGAAAACGATGCAACACGAGTTTTGTCATGCGCAAACAACAAGCCCAACTGGTTCTTCGTGTCTTTGTAAACAATTCACGTGGAACCTGCGAAATACTTAGCGGTATAAGAGAGGCCGTATTGGTCCGTCATTCTCGCAACAAAGCAAAGAGACGCGGACGGAACGTAAGCGGGACGCAGCACGAACTACGTTTATTGCACGAAACAAATTCTAATTCAAATTCAAACTTTATTTTCCTTGAGTGCACAAGGAGGGGCAGTCGCAATAAGCTGCACTGAAAGGCAGCTTGACGGGACGACTGTCCCCACATTGGACAGCAACTAGGGGCACGAGTCTCTCGGGTCAACACATTGTCCTTGAAGAATATGCGGTTTCAGTTACAGTTCAAGAATATGTTACAGTTAAAAAAATATCAGTGTAGATTTATACAATAAAAATCAAAGAAATAGTTTAAACAAGCGTGAAATCTGATAGCGGAAACAGTCAAAAACACGTCATAAGAACATTTACATTGGGCAAGCATGAGAGAAAAAATTACATGTGAACAACACAAGCGTTTAACAGAACTTCAAATGTTTGCTTATTACAACACCACAGGAACACAGGAAGTAACGTATACAAATTCAAATGCAACAGTAAAACATATCAAATAGAATTAAAGAAATAATTCCAGTAAGTTTCGTTTAGAGAGGCGTGATATATCTATTTCTGCCGCATCCATTTTATTTAAAAGGATTGGAAGGTTAACTGTCAATGACTGCAAGCCATAATTGTTTTTGGGAGTGGGAGTGCACCAGGCATTAATGAAGCGCGTGTGATACATAATAGGATTTTTTCTTAATTCGTATAATTCAGCATAAAACGGGTTATTGTTTTTAACTGCACTTGTATACATTTGCGTTATTCTAAAATCATATAAGCGATTAATATTATTGATTTTGTAGTTACCAAACAGTTCTTTCGTGTGAGAGGCAAACGATGCATTTGCCAGGATTCTGATGACTTTCTTTTGTAATAGGAGCAACTTATTAAAATTCGTTTTTGTTGTTGTACCCCAAACTAGCTGGGTCACTAGTTAGGTTTGGAAGAAACAAGGAATTATGCCTTCAGGCAATGTGTGGCGGGTACTATTTAGTATCCCGGTTATTTTGCACATTTTTTTGTGGATTTCATTGATATGAATTTCCCAAGTTAAGTTACTTGAAAACTGTACTCCTAGAACTTTCATGTTCTCAACTATAGCAATCGGTTCTGTGCCGAGCGCTATTTTGGGTAGTGGTGCAATTTTATTTTCAGGCTTAAAAAGTGTAGCTTACGTTTTGTCGGTAATTATTTGAAGACAATTGTTATTGGTCCACTTCAAAACAGTTCGTAACATTTCTTGACAGATATTTTCGATATCGGCTGTCATTTTTCCTGCTATTAAAAGAGTAGTGTCGTCCGCATAGCATATAAGGGAAACTTCAGGACGCGTCGCAATGCGGTGCAAATCATTTACGTACAATGAAAACAATAGGGGGCCGAGTATGCTCCGTTGGGTTACTCCCGTTTTAATGCATCTATGATCAGATGAAAATTTACCTATGGATGCATATTGTTGCCGGTGATTTAAGTAGAAGCAATAAGGTCATAAGCGGTACCACGAATTCCAAGACAGGGCAGTTTATTTAGTAGAATTTTATGGCTCAGAGAATCAATGGCTTTAGATAAGTCGACGTAAATCCCCAGTGTTAACGAGCTGTTGGAAAAATTTTTTAATATAATTTCTTTTTGCTTGAGTAATGCAGTCTCTGTTGAAAAGTGCCTGCGAAAATCGTGTTGAAAACAATGAAGCAAGCTATATTTGTAGACATAATTAGACAGCCTACAATATATAATCTTTTCAATGGCCTTGGAAAAAACTGGTAATATCGATATTGGTCGATAATGTTTAAGACATTGCTATCACCGCCTTTAAACACTAGCACCACTTTCGCAATTTTCATGTGTTTCGGACATGTTCCACTAGACAAAATTAGGTTAAATATGTGAGTTAACGGCAAAGCTATAACATCTACAACATATTTAATCGGCTTAATTTGCACATTTTCTGCATCACAGACGCTGCTGTTATTTAAATTGAGAATTTTTGTGATTACTTCGCCTTCAGCTGTGGGATTTAAAAATACAGAATTTGGACACGAACTTTCCCCTGCGACATGCGCATCGTTTTGGCATGATTTTGAGCCTGCAAATTGATTCACAAAAAAATCATTGAATAGATTTGCTAACGGACGCCCTGAAATAAGCTCACCATCATGATAAATAGTTTCTACCGATTTGTTTTCTTGCGAGCGGCCGAGAACAGAGCTTTTATCTTTTTCCACGTCAGCTCAGTTCGGTGCGTATCTGTAGAAAACAAGTTGTAATAATACGTTTTTTTGGCCTTTTTTACTATTTTATTCAGCCTATTTTGAACTTGCTTGAATTCTGAGAGAAGTTTATCATCTTTAGTGCGAATAAATTTTTCGTACAATCTATCTTTGTCAGTTATTTGGTCCACTATGTCTTTCGTGATCCAGGGTTATCGACAGCGATTTGTCCGCCGTGTGGTTTTAATGGGAAAACAATCGTAATAAATGTTTGATAATTCAGATAAGAAAGTTTCATATGCCTTATTACAATCACCTTCGTTGTTCGTTGTACACCGATTCGCATGTAAGTCTTTCTGTAGTTTCTCTGACTTTTGTTAAGTTTTGACTTGAGATATCCTGATAAACATGGTGTTTTTTCTTCTCACGTACCGTTTTTTTTCTACTAACATAAACACTGGCAGGTGATCGCTAATGTCGACATATATTGTGTCTGCTGTAATTTTTGACGGGGGGTGGTTAGTTATAAAAAATCTATGAGGGTAGCTGATGACGTAGTGATCATCGTTTCATTTGTTCGAATGATGTCAAAGCCACTCTGCGTTACCAGGGAAGTTAAGTATGCTTGCTTTGAATTGCTTTCAATTAAGTTTATGTTAAAATCCCCGCCTAGGACGAGTTCTAGTTTGTTTTCGTTGATAAAGTTGAGAATACATTCAACAAATACGAGAAAACTTTCTAGGTCGCCAGTGGGCGGGCTATATATGCCAACAAACATAAGTGCGCCATGGCGGACAGCTACAGACTCGTAATCTTTTGTCACAGTGGCAAATTCGGATTCGATGGCAGATTGAAGACATTCATGTACGATCACGGATACACCACCGCCGCGCTTAACGTTCCGCAAAGTGCAGAATTTTGTTGAAACAAGAAGGGAAATAGGGGAGAGGGTAGAAACAGACATTTCGAGCCGTCTTTGCCGCTCACGATGAAGGAGCAAGACAAAGAAGCTATGTGAGTTAACAGCACAGAAGGGTAGCAAGACACATGTGTCTTGGTTCGACTGAATCATCTTGAAGTGCGCTGAGTATTATAAAACAAGCTGCACAACAAGAGGACTGGGACGAAGCGCAATCGTCCCAGTCCTCTTGTCGTCCAGTTTGTCGTAATATAACCAGTGCAGTTGAAGGTAAAGCAGTAGGAAATATCCCCATTCGACGTCCTTTTCGAACGAATCTCGTAGGCTTCAACAATCTTCCGTGTGGGTTGATCTTTAGGTTTGCGAATTATGGAGCATTTTCGGAGGTCTGGAGAGCAACCACAATCTTTATAATGTGAGCCGAGATGCCCGTTATTTGCTTTGTCCTCGTTTTTTGATGCTCTCGCCATATGTCATTACCACATCTTCCCATTTGACCTATGTACATTTTCTTGCATTTTAATGGCATTGAAAATACCACGCCTTCAGAGCAAGCCATGAACGGCGTGCGATGCTTTATCATGCACGTATCAGACTTGACGTGTCCCTCATTCACTTTGTTGCAGAGTATTGATAACTTCTTAGGGCGAGAATAGCACATTAATATTAGCACGTTTTCCAATCCTCATCAAACTATGTGTGAGCGTGTGAATGTAAGGGATAGTGGCGGGTTTTCCTTCGTCTTTCTCTTGTGGAGCGCCTGCATACGTCGTCGACCCTTCACCTGTTTGAGAGCACTGTCGGCGACGATAGTCTCAAATTGTAACAGATAGTCGGCAGCAGTCAGTCGAGTTGTGTGTATATTAAGGCTGGCTTGCATTAGGTAAAAACAACATTTGTTTAGCCTATTTGAAACGCACGGCTTCACGATCGCGCGCTTTACCAATTTGAATGGGTAACATGGGCTTGAGATAACGAGCATCGAATGAGCCCAACATACATGACAATCAGAAAAATGCAGCCGAAGATCCCGGAATCTTGTGCTGCCATCAGTTAGCGCTTCATGTGTCGAAGGGGTAGGAAAGAAATCTGCAAAACACTCAAAACCTCGGAAACGGCACTTTGGAAATATTCTTTTTTTCTTGTCAATGAGCACGTGTGTGAACGTTTTAACCACTTTAAATTGGAGTAGGCGAATGGTGACATCCCTGTCAAGTGAGGCTAAAATCAGATCGCGAAGTACCGAGCCAAGCAATACCTGACACAGGCACCATCCTGCTTGAGTGATATCTTTGCTTCCCAAGCACAGAAGGTACAGCGGAGGTACAAGGCTCTTTGCCAACTGGGATGCCTGAAGTATTCTGAAACAAGAGGGGGGGGGGGGAGAGGGGGGTAACTATCTCTGTGTGCTTTGCAATAATTTTGTGTCTGATGGAGGCGAAAAGCCAAAAGGCCCATGTGTCCAGATTTGGGCGCACGTCAGGGACCTCACGTGGTCAAAATTGAAGGAGCCACGAAGACAAAGCAAAAGTTTGTTTCATTCGAAATGTTAGGTGTTTCATAGTACGCCAGGCGCTTCCCAGAAGCAAACGATGCTTTCACTGAGAAATAAGGCAATTTATGCCATATTTTTAGATATCCCGCTAAATTGTACATTTTGTGACGGGAACAATGGCGTCATATGAGCCGGTACGCGAAACAGATACTTAGTATGTCGACTCCATTAGCACCCACACGCGGGAATCAAACAGGAACCGGAACTTGTGCCGAAACAGACGGCGGCGATTTTAAAAATCCTAGTAAAACCTAGTACACCCGCAGCCCTACTCATGGAATCGCCTGATCCGGACAACAAAACTCTCGCCGAGGAGCTCGGGCTTGCATTTAACAACCTGACACCACTTGAACGCTCAATGCTTCTAAGTGCACGAGCGGCAGGAATTGTGGGATACACGGATGGATCGGAAAGCGACCAAACCGCGATACCCACAACAGACGAACGCGTAGCCGTCAGCACCGCTGCCTCGTCACCCAGTCGCGACGGACGAATACAGACGAATACGTATGTGCCGTATTTTTATTACGGTTAATAATAGTTCAATTTCAGTAGCAGTATCGCTTTTGCCAGTTGGCTGGTGTCGTGTATGGAAAGCCATTCGCGCGAGCTCTCTGATCCGACCAGAAAGATACGAGCGTCAATGCGCGCTGTGTACGGTATTTTTTTGCCAAGCTCAGAGCGCTTTTACGGCGATTTGACGAAGTCGACGACGAGCGGCGGCATATTCCAGGAGAGAGCTAACGTAAGGGTCCCTGCCGTAATCACTTCGTCGGAAATGAAGCGAGCACACTCGTACTTTTTAAGCTCCATTTCTCCTTCGTTTGCAAAGTTCACAAAACGTAGCCACTTCGCCGAGGTTCGTCGTTGGCAAGCGCACGAAAGGAGATCCCTTCACCGGCGGGGATGTGGCACTCCCTCGACCATTTGCCAGTACTACATGGGCATGTCAGGACGTAGCAACGAAATTTCATTCTAAAGTACTCGAACAAAGTGAAGTTTTCAGTGGTTGTAAACTGGAAACGAGCTCGTACCGACAGCAGCAGGCCAACACCATTCCGAACTTTTGCGACGAGTGGCACTATCTCGTCGCTGCTTGCTGCTCCTTACTCCCCTCGTTTCTATTTTTACCTTTGCTGGTTGCCGATATAACGCCAACCTCCAGTCAACGAATTAAGATACCGAGCAAGGTCGCGGCTCTGCGTGATGGAACGGTTTGTTGGCCCCGAAGAGCCTCGAACCCGAAAATTCTTCTGCGCGACGGCGAGATGTCCAGTTTGGCCGGCTTTAGGTTCGTACGCATCGGCGTACATGTTTGCGTGTTCGTTCGGAACTTCAAACCCTTACTCCACCGTTCTTAGTGTCATAAAAGGATTGCGCAGTATGTTTAACGGGCATATAGCTTACTGTGCAAACTGGTAAGCCCTGCCTAACTTACGTTTGCTTTTGCCGGCCTCCGCCAATGGCAGAGCATTCTCGTATGACATGATACGTTCTGCTGGGGGAAATGAGCTGGTGGGTCGCATGGTCATTCCCTTTTTTCGTAATTATGTAGCTTATTTCTGCGAAGTTTGCTTTAAAAGTGGTGTCAGTATGGTTCTAACGAGGCAATCTTTCGAATGAACCAAACTTGTGTTTTCTCTTCATGGTTCCTTTAAGCTTTCCCCTACGGCAGACCTGATAGTCCAGGTCAACCTCTTTTCCCTGTCTATTCTTTGCGCCCCGCTTATTACTTGCTTAAGGCTATCTTAACAGCGGAGCGGCTTTACAAGCCGTTGCAGGAAAAAATGCGAAAAGGCCGAGCATTCATGAGCGCTTGCCTCGCTGCCACTGCGCCCCGGCACACGCTGGGTCTCTAACAAAAGAAACAAAAAGCCCAGCGTGGTCGTCAACCGCTACCGCGCATGTAAAAACACAAGGTGAAAAGACGCGCCGCTTGGGAGAGGTCACCGCGACAACCGGATTATCTAGAAGCCCTTACGGATATTTGGAGACGTGGCTACGAGTGTACCACTCCTTCCCGAGACGACTTGTACATCCGCAGACTCGAGCCGATCTCGAAGAACTGGTGGAAGGCTACAATGCTGAGGACGACGTGGCATCCACCACTCACCGCGAAGTGCATACGACAGGCTTACTAGCACTGCAACTATGCAACTAAACTAAACTATGTGTCCTGCACTGGGCACCTAAAACAGCTTCGCCATTCAAGTCTTGCGCGTCAGTGCAAGCCTCTCTGAATTTTTTTCGTAACCTTTTCACGCGTTGAGGCCACGATTGTAGCTGGAGAGCCCGCGTTTTATAGTTGATTAACCGTTTCTTTCTAACGTGGGCTGTCTCACACTAAGTCGGCTCGGGTTTCAATGGCGTAGGGATGTGGCAGCGAGACTCCGTCTTCGGAAGCCGGCACGGATGAATGCAAATCGCTGTGCCGCAGCGCACCGATAATTTTATGGCCCGGCGGCTAACGAGGTGGCGCCTGCGTTTTGGGCAGGGCGCCTTCTGGGGCCTCATGGCGGGTCTGGCGGCGGGACTGGGCCGGTTCATCTGGGAGTACTCGTACGCGCTGCCACCGTGCGGTCTACCGGACCCAAGGCCCGCGGTGATAACGAGAGTCCACTACCTGCACTACGGTTGCCTCCTCTTCGCCTTCACGGCGGCCGTGTGCACCTGCGTGTCGTTGCTCACCAAGCCCATCCCCGAAGACAGGGTATGTACAACCGCTTTCCATTGTTCTCGTTCGGCCAGTTGCTGAAACTTGCACCGAGAGGCGGAAGTGAACGCGAGCAGCGCCACTAGTTTTCAGTTGTCTCAAATCTACATTTGCTGGCCGTCCTCCTGGATAGGCAACAAGTGGCGTGAATGAACCTTTTCACACTTCACTGATGACGAAGAGTAATTCTTAATTAATAAGTGCGGTTAATAAGGCTGACAAAAATTGATATCTTCCGAGATTTGGTAGTTGGGGACAGTACTAGCGAAAAGTTAAAAATTCCCAGTAGCTGTATCTGCACATTTCGTCTCCCCTCGTAAGAGAAATCAAAGAGCATGGTTAAAAAACAGGTTACGATGCCGAACGTCACAATGAAACCGAGAAAAGAAGCTTTTTTCTGCTGGCTGGGTCACAGTGGCACTCTTTCAATAATGCAACGTGTGGCAATGCTAAACTATTACGTTTTTCGACCTATCCAATTTTCTGTGCCTAAGGGTAGGCCGAACAAGTTTAGGTTACATGATTGATAGCGTGAATATAGTCTAAAGTTTACAAACCTCCCCTGACAACCAGCCTTTTGTCCTGGTTGTAGAAAGTTCAAAGTCATACTTATGCGACTGAAAATTCCCGTTGTAAATAATTTGTAGGTAGCCAGTGTTGTACACGTTCCTCCAAAATAGGAACGAAAGCTCGTTCCTCGTTCCTTGCCAATTTTGAAACGATTTCCCGTTACAAGTTCCTTTATTGCGAAAGGAACGCGTTCCAGTTCCACTAGGAAAATTGGAACGTGTCATTGACGTTACAATTAGGTTTTCAAATTAAAATATAGTGTCGGATAATCCTGGGTAGAAATTAAGTGAGACATTTAAAACTCACATCGAACTACGTATATTATACGAATATTAACACCACCGGCACAGATTATCTGGAGATAAAGATAATCAAAAGAAACGCTCCCAGGCGAATTTTTCAGGGAGCACCAGACAAACTCCAGACGGCTCGACGACATTTCGATGTAAGATATTTTGGTGCGGAAATTTCGGTGTACCCGACCTATCGGTGTACGGACATGTCGGTGTATGAGCATTTCGGTGTACGCACATTTCGGTGTACGGACATTTCGGTGTACGGACATTTCGGTGTACGGACATTTCGGCGACCAAATGGACCTTTTTCCAGTAGCGTAGCCCTCTTGCGGCGGCCACCCGAACCACACTTGGGGGAGTATAGAAGAACACGCCCCCTCTTTTTCCATCGGCCCTCGCTGCTGCGCAGTTGAGGAAGCCGTCCCCGGCGCCACGCATGGTTTTGGGTGGCAGAGAATTTTTTCGATGGCAGCCATAGCATCCATCTGTCGGCCGCTTTCAGGGCTCAGAAGGCGGAGCAGCACTTAGCTGGCTCGGCGTTCGCAACTGGCTAATCCAGTGTGGCGTCGTTTTGTTTACAATTTGCGCCCCAAGAATGGCGCATCTGTCACTGGGAGCGAGGGCAGCGCATGCGCAGAGCGCTACTGGAAAAAGGTCCATTATCCTTTGCTTGCCTGTTTGCGACAGCCGTTATATTTTTATTCCCGTTTAAATTTATTTTTTATTTATTTATATACCTTAAAAGCCCAGAGGGCATTACATAAGGGGGGGATACAAAAACCGGGTACAACATTGTCAACTATACATTTGGTGAGGGAACTGGGACAAAGTGGTGAGTCAAAACAGCATGTAACAAACTTGAAAAGAAGTGAGCCCCATTGTCAACACGCGTAATACACGAAAAGAATCGCTACATATCTTCACCGGATTCTAAATAAGACAATAAAGCAGATTTGAAACGCGATGGATCAGTGAGGGAGACTATGGCTGAAGGTAGGGAATTCCATTCGTTTATACACAAAGAAAGGGGTGAAAAACTGGTATTTGTTAGTGCGCGAAAATATTGGTTTAATCTTATGCGCATGGTCGATTCGAGCAGATACGTAAGGAGCAGGGTGAATGAAACTTCGGGAAAACGTTGTGTCACTATTATACAAAGAGTGAAAAAAGGAAAGGCGAGACAACTTTCTGCGCATGGCAAGAGAAGGAAGGTTCAAATTATGCTTTAGTAATGAGACGCTTTGATAACTAGAGTAACAAGAACAGATGAACCTGGCTGCTTTATTTTGTACTGATTCCAGCATATCAGTCAATATTGCCGTATGAGGGTGCCAGATAGTTGACGCGTACTCCAAGGAAGGCCTGATCAAAGTTTTATATGCCTGAAGTTTATTGTCCGCGTTTGCGCACTTAAGACGACGCTTCAGGAGACCGAGTTTTTTAAAGGATTTATTAGTAATGTACTCAAGATGAGTGTTCCATGTTAAATCATAGCTTAGAAAAATGCCAAGATATTTTATTGATGACGCCGTCTCAACTATGCTGTCATTAATTGCATATGTGGGAGGAGGGTTGGCTGTACCGGAAGAAAATCTGATGTGTTTGGTTTTTCCAATGTTAATTTCCATTTGCCACAATCGGCACCACTCCGCGAGTTTCATTAAGTCTGACTGTAGGGTAGAAACGTCGGTTGGTTCGGTTATTTCCCTATATACGACACAGTCGTCCGCGAATAGACGTATTGAAGAGGCAATGTTAGATCCGATGTCGTTAATATAAACCAAGAATAATAAAGGGCCAAGTACAGATCCCTGAGGAACACCTGATTTGATCGGGCTTTTTCTGGAAATTATATTGTTTAATTTTACTGATTGGTGTCGGTTGCATAGGAACTCGGAAATCCATTGTGTCGTTTTTTCGTCAAGTTGAAGGTTGCGGACTTTGGCTAATAAACGTTTGTGTTGTACGCGATCGAATGCCTTAGAAAGATCTATAAAGATTGCATCAGTAGGAACAGAGTCGTGCATGGATTTATGGAGGTCAGTTAACAGTTCAAATAGTTGGGTATTGCAGGAGTGCTTGTTGCGAAAACCATGTTGGTTCTCGATGAGTAAATTGTTTCTGTTTGCGTGCGCTATAATGTGTGAGTGAAGAATATGCTCTAGTAGCTTGCAAGAAATACACGTTAACGAGATAGGCCGGTAATTGTTAGGAGAGGACTTTTCGCCAGATTTGAATAGAGGTTTGACATGAGCATACTTCCAATCCTCCGGTACACAGCCCGTATCAAGCGATTGCTGAAAGATGAGTGTCAATAGGCATGCTGATTTGTGGCAGGTTAATTTGAGAAGTTTGGCGCTAATCCCATCAGGCCCCGGGCTTGTTTTGCAAGGAAGACGTTCTATTGCACGCGCAACACCATTTTCGGTTACGGTAATTGAAGAAAAGGGTGGAGAATGTCAGGTTGGGCCGGCATCGGGAAATTTAGTGGAAGTTCGTCCGCAAATACTGATGAAAAATGATTATTGAAGTGTTCAGCGCTTTCCTCCATTGATAAGATGTCGCCTTTATTGTTCACTATTGCTGAATCAGTAGTTTCTCTAGGATTGACCACACGCCAGAATTTTTTGGGATCGGATTTAAGAAGGTTGGGAAGAGTGCAGTTGAAATATTTGTCTTTGGCCTCTTTTATGGAAGTTTCGGATTCCTTTGATATATTTTTATAACTAAGCCAGTCCACCGGTGAATTTGTTCGCGTAGCCTTTTTGAATGCACGTTTTTTCCTGTTTAAACATCTTTTTACATCACGTGTGAACCAGGGATCATTAGTTTTAGAGCTGATGGTTAATTTTGGGACGCAGCATTCTTCTATTTGTTTCAGAGTGTCACGAAATAGGTGCCAGTTTTCATTTGTTGTGCGGTTTCCAAAATCAGATTCGAATCTGGGTATAAATTCTTCAAACATTCTATCCATCCTCTCGGTGTCAGCGCATGCATAGTTCAACAAGTGTTTGACAACCTTAGCACATTCGACGCGTGGTATGGAAAGGGAACAGTGAACGACCCTGTGATCGCTAATCTTTTCGATAACGCGGGTGAGGGGATTCTCAGGATGGGTAGTGAAAAGCAGGTCTAAAATATTAACGCCCCGGGTGGGTTCTTCGACTAACTGGGTCAAATGGTGTACATGTGCCAAATGAAGAAAACGCAAGCAATCGTGGCGATGGGAACTGTTACTGGGAACGGATGAGGCCGACCATTCGATGCCGGGATAGTTAAAGTCGCCACCTAAAATCAGTACAGCATTTGGATAGTGTTTAGATATATACTCGAGGGAATCATTTAACAAGTCTATAAACTCAGGACCGCTGTCGGGTGGACGGTAGCACGCGCCAATAACGAAAGTGATATGGACTGACCGCGCAGTAACCCAAATAATTTCGAGGGGTGTTTCATAAACGATAGCTGAGGGTTGGAATTCTTTTTTAACTACTATAATAACTCCTCCTCCTCTAGATACTGCTCTGTCCTTGCGAAAAACGGCAAACTGTGTAGGAAAGTTAAGTTCACTGTTTGAAATTTCGTCGCAGAGCCACGTTTCCGAACCAATGATTATGTCAGCCGAACACGTGTAGATAAGTGCTTTTAGGTTATCGAGCTTGCTGAAGATGCTTCGGAAATTGGCTAACAGCACTGATACATCTGATCTAGCGGTTGATTTTCGATTAAGTGAAACCGTTTGTCAATCTGCGGAAGTAGGTTGTAACGTGGGCACGGGTACAATAGCGCCTTGTGGGTCTGTTACATCCGTTGAGATATCGCGGTTAGTGGTTACCTCGACAATACTGTCGGTGCCTGGTTCATATCGAAACATGCGATCCCAAATGTAAAGGTAGTTGAAGCGCAGCGAAAAGCGTTCGTTTCCTTTGCGGTTTTCTTTAGCAAAGTCCCTCAATTTTTTGCGCGCTATTTGCACTTTAGGCGAAAAATCTTCATCTATCCAAACTTTTGGGTACTCGAGGTTCTTCAGTTTGGGGGCATTGTTCAAAATGTGGGTTTTGGACTTGAAGTTAAGAAACTTAACAATAATGGGTCTATCAAAGTCGGGGCGCCGCTTACCTAACCGATGAGCACGTTCAATATCGCCAGTTTGCACTTTAAGGTAAGTGGAAAAGAACTGTTTCACTATGTTTTCTGATTCCTCATAACCCTCCTTTTCGGTCTCAGGAAGACCTCTGACTATAAAGGGTTTTTTCTTCTCATTCTGTTATTCATGTCGTCCACTACGTCTGTCAGTTCATCGTTTACCTTGGTTATGCTCGATTTGACTTCACGGACGGAGACACCTACGCCCTCGAACTTAGTCTCAATCTGCGTTATTTTTTTTAAGGTCACACTCAATTACGAGAATTCGTGAGGTAATACTATGAATGTCATTTTTTAATTCTGCCAGGGTAGCCGTTGTTTCACCGTGAAATTCCCTCGTTAGAGCTAAAATGTCATCACTCTTAGGACCGGGATTTGCTTCCACATCGCCTGCGCAAAGAAGCAGTAGCGCAATGCACGTGCTTAGAAGCAAGAACGAAGGTCTCAGGCATACACTGCGCAATAGGATTGCCGCAGCCCGAAAAGCGAGCTCTGATGGGGCTTGTGGGCCCTCGGCAAGAGACAAATCTACCAATCCGCGCACGGTACGTCGACAAGTCTACACCCATGACACTTCTTTGGACACAGAAACGAAAAACTTCTGAAAGTGGGGATCAGCGGCCGACCATAGGCTGGTGTCACAGGTCAAGAAAAGGGGCAAAGCGACATTCCCACCTAGAACACCAAAAAGACGACTTAGCCATGGCAGCCAACAGCCGCGAATCCCAAGGAACAGGTGCCGGCAGTTTCTTTTTCAAGGGTCCGGTGGCGCTGGTATCGGTGTGACGTCAGGGGGTGGGGTGGATGACGCCCTTCTTGGACGATGATGGGGACGGTGCCAATCTGTGGTGACAGCGGGCGGCCAGGCAGGAATAGGCGGCACGAGGCAAGGGTTCCTAGAACATCAAAAAGACGACTTAGCCATGGCAGCCAACAGCCGCGAATCCCCTGGGTTATGGACAACAATCTTGAGCAGTGAATTTTTTTTTATTGATGGCTGTTCGATCTTTGCCAGGTATTTTTTTAGAAACTGTACATTTATATATTTCTGTTTAATACCTCTTCCTGGGGGACACCTGTTATACAGCCGATTGAATTCTTTAGCACACGTTTTTTTTTTATTTATGACAGGTTGTTAATTTGTATTCGCTCTTTTTTTAGCTAAGAGAGTTACCCGTGTTTACAATGGTCTACCGCCTCTTTTGTATTTTGTTAAATTACACACCCTCAAATTACATAAATGACATGCACACTCTGAATATCCAAAAAGTAACAAACATTAGCTAGCCCCCCAGAATAAAAGAAACCTTATGAAGAGTATTACGTAGGCTGGGCTGCCTTGCTAAAATGAATTCGCGAACACTGGTCTAGGATATTGTCGGGAGGAAAAACGGGCCTTTTGGAAAACAGCCGCAGGTTCTAATGTCCTAACTGCTCATTAAGCGCGTACGGGTTGTGCATACAAATTCCACCCATTGTGTTCGGGACAACCAACCTTCGTTTAATGTTTACAAGCCTACATTTACCACATTTTAATTCTTTGTTCTAGCGCCCCCCCCCCCCCCACTCCTCCCACCTTCCGCCTGTACGCTCGAATCTCGAACAGATTTCTTTTTCAGCCATATTATTTTCGGTTTCCCCTGAAAATCCTACTGGCGTGGTGGAGTTCACGGTTTCCGAAGCGTCACCGCAGTGATTTTCTATTTTTTTATTTAGAACATAATGCTAGCCTCTTAGTGGAGGGTTTTGCAGGAATTGGGTGATACATTCAGAACAATGACATAGAACACCTCGCATTTAAAACGGAGAAAAAGCTTTACATTCACCATGGGCGCACGAAACGTCTATAATGTGACACAAAAAGCCACCAAAAAAGCCGCTGACAACACTATGGCCACTATCGTTTGCTGGCTACGCCCTTCCGCGCGTCGCGGTGATATCGACGGCGCCCCTACTCCAGGAATCGCTCTTTTTGCGCCTTGAGTCGCCCCCTTGGGAATTAACTCATCAAGTCGCGCATATCATGGACACCCCACGTATACATCGCTTCCTCCCATTATAAGGAGCAAAAAAATGAATAGGCTAGTGTGACGAGAGCGGCAACAGTCGTCTTCAAGTTTTCGAAGTCCAGTCGACGCAATGGTGAAGCACAAGTAACACCCCGGTCTCTCTACTTAGGGGGCTGGTAGGCGGCGGGGCTCAGCTTTCCCCTCCCCTAAGTAACGTCACCGTAAGTGCGATCGTTGGTTTGTTAGTTTTAAGTAGAACTGACACCGAATGCAACGAAGGCGAGATTGATTGAGAGAATAATTAAAACGAAATGCTCACACGCCAAATCGATCTCGTTTTTCTGTTGTTTTGTCGCGGAAGTTTTGCTGGCGGGGGGGGGGGGGGGGGGAGAGGAATAGACTAAAAGCACCAGCGTCTTTCACCGTTGTTGAAGTGAAAGAAAGCGCTTTGGTAACACTTAAAGTATTAGGGTTGTTCACATGAATGTTAAAATAACAAAAAATGGTTGAATTGATCGAAATTAACAACGTTATTTTTTACCATCTACTACAGAAATTGGGTTTCACGTGGCAGTCCTCCGCCAGGGTTTAGCGTTCGTCACCAGCCTTAGGCCGGTGGCCACCGCGCTTCTCTGACCACTTGCTGGAATAAAGTTTTCTCCTCCTCCTCCTCCACGAACGGCGGCGAAGCACAAGTCTCGAACGTAAAATCATATCAAGTCACGAAATTACAATATTAAAGCTAAAATGTTCAAAGAATGCCTGGGACATCCACTCTCAAAATGTCTGGGCCCAGACATCGTGCACCAAAATGTCCGTGCACACAAATGTCCACACCGAAACGTCCTCGACCGAAATGTCCTACACCGAAATGTCCTGGTTTCTTTTCAGTCCGACAGAGCCCGACATGGCCCGATTGGGCCTGTCGTGCTCTGTCGGGGAGGCCCTGTCAGGCGAAGTTGGACGCCGAGGCCGAATTCGTTCGGCGAGCGAATTCATCCGGCTGAGCCGTCCGGCTGGGCCATCCGACTCGAGTTGGCTCCGCCCATCGGCCTTCGGCAACATGGCGGCGGCGAGCTGCGGGGACGGTGTACGTCGCACAACTTGATTGTGATATCAAAAACGACAACGACTTGCAGAAGTTACGACAGACCACCCCGGTCCTGAGTCGGTACTGCGATACGCGTTTATCGGTTGGTCTATTTCAAATGTTCGCGTTTTGTGTGGAGCCGAGGCAGAAAAGGCACCAGCACCAGTGTCTGCAGAGTGGTGCGACGTGTTTTCGTTCTCTATCAAGTGTGTAGAGATACGCTCGTCGCGCTCATCGCTAGCGCGAGACGACCGATAAGTCCAAATTCATCGTGGCCCCGCTCTCGCGCGCTCCGAGCTGTCAAGGTCTGTCTCCGCGCTTGGATCATCGATAACGTTCAAAATATGGTCACTGTGAGTGAAAGCAACGCGCAGTGGCGGTCAGCGCTTGTGTACAGTGCAAGTTTTTCATATCAAGTGTGTACGCCGTGCTGTTATCGGTTTGATGTGTCGAAGTTCGTCTCTCGCGATCAGCCGTGTGTGGTACGTCGCAGTTCTCCCGGAGTTGAATGTGTGTCTGTGAAGCTGCGGCGCCGCTAGCTCCGATACTGCAAGAAACACATCGCATCCGAGGGGTGGACCTTTTACATAACTTTCCCGTTGTATATCTGCGCAGTTGGTCGCGATGTGTGGCGGTGTTTCTGCGTTTTGAAATGTGAGGGTGTTCCCAGTGCTTTAGTGCCACTGGTGGACTGCAGCGTTCCCAAACCGGCGTCGTGAGTGCTCCGCTAGTTCGCCTATTCTAGTGGCCGCGTGATGTGGTGGCAAGTGTGCTTTGTGCAGCAACTGCAGTGTGTGTCCAGGCTGTGCTTTTTTTTTAAGTGCGATGCACTTTATAAGCGACCCCAAACCATCCACCGCCGGCGGCGGCGGCGTCCGCAGCTCTCCCTAGCAACGGCGCAGAGCGGAGAGGAGCGTCGGTAGCAACGGCGCAGTGACGTCACTCACCACGTGACGCCACGCCCTCACCGCTCCCTCGCGGCGCGGCGGTGTGCGCCGCACGCATCCCTCTCCTCACCCGCGCCGTGACGTCACGCACCACCTCCTCTCCCGGCAGCTGCCGTGCGTCGCTGCGCGCGTCCCCTCCCCCTTCGCTCGCTCCTCCTCTCTCCTCGCTGGCTGCAGCTGCGCGCGCACCCCTCTCTCTCGCGCGCCCGCCTTCTCTCTCAGCCACCTGGCTCGGCGCGCTCAGCGCGGCGTACCCCCCTTTATATGCAGCGATAAACCGCCAGACCTCCGTGGGTCGGCTCGCGCGCGCTCTCTCGCTAGTCTCCTGCTCGCTCTGCTCCAGTTTAGACCGTTCGCTGGCTGGGCGCCTCTCAAGGCGATGTCAGAATTACTACGCCGTGTACTCTCGGCGCAAGAAATGCTTCGCACTTCCTCACGATTCCCTTCGGGGAGGTGGGGGCAATTTTTTTCGCGTTCAGTACTGTTTGTGTTACGTGACGTGTGCTTCATGCGAGATGCTGTTTCCGTTTGGGACTAGTTTTCGTGGTCATTTCACTTGCAGCTGTTGCTTGTTTACGCATGCCGCGTATAGGCGCTAGGTAAAGCTTCCATGCACCACTACCCCAAAAAGTACCTTTACTAATGAAGCACATGGTTATTGTAATGTAATCATGCAGTCATGACATATTCCTGTGAGTAGTGTTTACACACCAGGTTCACAAAATGGTTTCTATCATAAACCTTTTCAAATGCCCATTTACGCTTTTGTTATAGTTGTTTGCTTTAAGCCACACCAAAGTTGGCTATGTTGTGGTATTCCCTGAACTCTTAAAATGCCAGCACTGTCAATCATCAGTGAACATTCTTAAAGCGGAGTCAGGAGTAATTCGTGTTCCGTGGGCGGCACACGTGACTTCTTTTGAGGATCCGTTTTTGCTCCCAACATATCCAGCATCGTTCAGCTTGATTAAGCTCGTCGGATATGAGGGGTCCCAATTTGCTGCTTTGTTGTTTGGTTCTAGCGATGAACTGAAAACCCGAGCTGTGACTCTGATTAGCTTTAAGATTTTGCCGTAGTGTTCCAGATCGATCACGCCCGACTCAGTAGGTGGCGATGTTGCCGCTGGCAATGATCTTGTTTTCTTCCTTTCCCCTAGTTCGATTCATCGTATATCGCTTTC